>VXBN01013888.1:28019-103027 GCA_013397395.1 Sinosuthora webbiana | reverse complement strand
AGGATCCTCAGCCAGACTAGAGACTGAAATAAAAAATACTCACTAGGTAAGAAAGGCTCCAAACCTGAAGAGCTACTCAGCCTGAATCTGACACCTCCATTCTAACCTTTCATACCAAGCAATGTTAACACTAGAGATTTTACTTTAGGAAGTTTTCCACAAAGGGCCTAAGATTTATTCCAATAACTTCACACTTCAGTGCCTTCTCTGCTTCCTTCCATTTCCTGCAGCATTCCCCACATTCCTGGCAGAGATGCTACTGACTGGGAGTGCATGGGGCCAATCCAGCAGGGGGATATTCCCAGTGCTGAGCCCAGGGATGACGTCTGTCCATGTGTCAAGGGCAAAGACCAACCAGGTACCCACCTTCCACCACGGATCACACACGAGGCTGGAGCCTTCCTTTGGATTTTGGAGCTCTAAATTGAAGCTACATCTCAACCTAGAGCAGTCTCTTCCTTTCTTTACAGACAGTGGAGTTTTGGGGAAACTATAAAATATGAAGATTACAAGCTGGACCAGTGAACCAATTTGAGGGAAAGCTTCCCAGCCTTTAGTGGCATTGTTTACAGAGAACCAAGAAGTCAGCAATCTCTCTATCAGATTTCCCTAAAAATCTTAAAAGTTAGCGAGTTCAGAAGGATTCATTTGGGTTCTAAGAACCTTGTTCCAATGGAAACTTGGAGCATTGAGTTAACTTCCATTTCTCACCCAACACCCGAAGCTTCCTTCTCTCTCACATTAATTTGGAAAATNTAAATACAGGCTCCCATCCATATATTCTCTGTAGGAATACAACTTGAAACAAACATTCTATTTTGTATTAATTAGAACAGTTATTACAAAAGTAAAAAAAAAAAAAGGTTTTGTGTAAAACCCGTTAACAAGGGGTTAAAATTAGGGATAACCTGCCCATGCTGTCTGAGTTTTGTTTCCTAAGCCCAGACACACAGAGAAATGTCCCAATATATTGGGCTATACCTACAAACATGCATGTTAACGTTTGGGGTGGGGGTGTGCACAAACAAACCTGGGATTTCAGAGCTTTTCCCAGGCAGGAGGGACATTAAAACCTGCCCAGACAAAAAGAATCAGTTTTTTTCTTGGGATAAAGAAAAGCCACACTAAGAAAGTCGTACTTTCATATCAAAAGAGGATTTTAATACAAATTAAATGTGATTTAATTTGTAATTACATTAACAGACCATGCATAACAAGCTAAGGTAGCTATTTAGCAACACTAACTGCAGGCTTTTCTCCAACAAAGAATCTTAATTTCTGGAGATTTTCCAGTTATTCTATTCACACCAATAACACAATAGCTGGAGGGTAAATGGAGTTTAAGAGGCTTCTGTTCTCTGCTCTTTGAATCTCTGCCCTGTTCAGCCACAGTCACAAGCAGCAGACTTGGGAGCTTTGGCTCAGTTTGATCACTTGAAGGAACAAGGGAAAAACTTTACCCCACAGAGGGGAAAAAGATCAAATTTCTACCTTTACCCACCTTAAAACTCAAGCCTACAGTGAGCACACATTTCACTTGAAGAAAAGAAGAGCTAAGTGTTGCAAGAAGAAAAAAGTCAACTGGAACCTGCTCTTGTAACAATGGGCCAAAACACTAAAAACAAATGCTAAATATTCTGAAAAATCAGGTTAGACTTGGTTCAAACTGTGTACATTTGAAGATCAAGTATGTTTACTAATGCTATGCTCCAGCCCTCCAGAACAATTTCTCACTCTGAATTATGAGAAAAAGCAAATACCTGTGAAGCCCTGAGAAGTTCTCATGGTAACCTCATGGAATGAGGGAAGCGAATTCCAAAGGGAATCAACAGCACTGTATTCAGTGGTGTGAAAATCTGGGCTTTATGTCTCAAAAATCGAGAAAATAAAAGGAGAGCTTTAACCTCCCTGTGCCCTGAATGTGCCACGACCTAGAGAAGGATGGGGCAGCAAAACTTCCTAAAGACGTGACGTGACATCACTTTACATGCAAGACAAACAAATTCAGATCTTACCAGGCACATTCATTCTGCCATTTCATCCCGTTTGATTGTGCTGCTCTAATGAGTTTGTACCAGCTCTCGTAGGGGAGTGAGTTCTTACATTTATAAAAGCCCCTGAATTTAAATCATGTGCCTTCACACTGACACAGCACCATCTCTCAGGGGCTGTTTGTCATTTCCCACAGCAGCCTCCCATCAAAGACAGTTCAAATTACCAGCCCCTGGATTCTTTTAATTTAAGAGTTGCCAAAAAAGAGATATATTATATTCCTGGTGCTGCAGAGACTTGAGCATTGTTCTGGCTGCTTTCTGTGTCAGCCACACCACAATTTACCACTCCTTGTTCCATGATTAACTTGGCTCCCCATTAATCTCACTGCTGACTTTGAGGGACATGGAGAACATTCGAATATCTGTTTGCAATCCTGGTTCTAGGAACTACGTTCATTACATCAACAAAAATGGGCTTGATAAGATTTGTTCGGCTTTTTTAATATAGGTTTTCTACCATTATTCTAACTGACTACAGCAGCAATGACAATGTGTAAGTTTTCACTCGCTACGCCTCTGAAAGCTCACTGATTTTTTGCCATCATGCCTACCATTTTAATATTCTATTTTAATGAGAAAATGTGTCATTTTGCTTTAAGCACTTATTCCTCAATTCCTGTGGGACATTCTGACACAGAGTGGACATTTCCACTGCACAAAGAATGAGTGGAGGGCTTCACACTCAGAATACCCCCAGTCATCCTCCTTTTCCTACAGTGTCCTTATTCCCTTAATTGCTGCTTCTATTCCAGTGCCAATCTAAAAGTAATCTATTCTTAATAACCTCCCTGCTTCAGACAAGATTTCTTGGCTTCAAATGGCTGCAAAAAACTACCCTGAGACTGCTCCAAAGTCTCCTGAACTACCTCCCTTATCCCAACACTGCACCTTGAAGCCCTCAAGCATTTGGGATCAGCTTCTGCTCTCCGGGTTTCAAGCCCAAAGGAAGGTGTGCACTCATCTCAAACCCAGGCTCCAGCTGGATTCCTGCCATCAGACAAAGACAGGGCTGTCAGCCGTTACTCACCCATCTGTGGGAAGCTCTTCCTCATTCCTTGTCCACCTGATGCGGGGAGGTGGGAATCCCTCGGCCACGCAGGGGAACACGGCGCTCTGCCCCGGCAGCCGGGTGAGGGACGAGGGCGGCTTCAGCAGCACCAGGCTCTGCGGCTCCTCTGCGTCTGCAAACAGCACAGGACACAGCTGGCACCAGCGGCAAAACCAGAAGATGGTCGTGTTAAACACCACCAAAAACCCCCTGAACCAAAAGCCAACCAGCCAAAGAAAATCACAAATGAAACCTCTAATTCCTTTCCTCCAGAGGATTCCATCCCCACCTCACCCACAGCCTCTGTCAGAGCCTCTCCCAGCCTTGTAACCATTTCCTCCAGACATGCAAAGTGCTTCCCCACTTTTGAGATTCTCACTCTTCCAACTCCCTGGGAAACTATTCCAGCTCAAAACTACAGCCCTGAAACTGGAACTTCCACCAGGTAGCAGAGATGTAGGAAAGAAAGGAACAGGTTTGAGTTTGTCCAGCAAGCCTTGGGTTTCATCAGGGAGCTGCCTGAGGAAGGGCTTCCACAGGCTGGAAAATTAAATTATTGCAGCAGTGACTGACCCCAAGTAAAATACAACCACCAAGGAACATGCATGCTGAAGTTACACAGAACAAAAATGCACCACCACGGCTTTCCATCCTTATGAAAACAGGGAATCCTCTGAAGTAGTTTTGAACTGGATTAAGCTGGAGAGGGGTTTGTTCCTTTTTCTTCCCACCCTGAAGAAGCAGCACAAGCCAAGTGCATGTTTATTCAGTCCCTACTGACAGAATCCCTCTGTGCCCTGCACCATACCCAGAGGTAACGAGTTCTACAGAGCAGCTGCAGTTTGGGCTGCTCACCCTGCACTGATTCCTGCATCGCCTGCACTCTGAGGGGTGTTTGGAGGTGTTACAGCAGCAAAGCTCCACAACTGGAAAATGCCTCAAACTATTTCTGGCCACCTAAAATGGGGACAGAGCATTCTGTACCTACTCTACTCCTGCTCCCTGAATGAAGCACATTCTGTGTCTCATCACACACAGATTTGGCTTCTCTCTCTCTTGGGCCCGAGGTGATACTCATGGATTTCAGGAAGTTGTTGTTTTGGTGTTCTTCAGCTCAAAACACTAAAAATAATTCTGAGTGAGTGTTCACAGCACTGAGCTCAGAGCACACACGAGCTCCAAGACACAACACGAGGAGGTGCCAGGACACTTGGGGGAAGCAGAACAGGTGGAAATCCCTTGTGGGAGTTGGTGCAGGCAGAGGCAGCCAAGCTCTGAGCAGTTCTGGATCAGCCAGCCCCATCCCTGCAGCTCTGCCCACACTCCTGGCAGGAACTGCTCTGCCTGCCCTGCTGTGCATGGGGAGTAACAGAATGACAGGGACCTGGAGCAGCACGTGGAGCCAGCCAGACTGCAAAGCAGGGATACAACATCTCCAGGCAGCCATCCTTACACAGAGAGGAGCCAGGATGATTCCCTGGAGACACAACTCTGACTGCTCCAAGCTCCCAGAAGAGAGTTCAGCTCACAGGTAAATGGAAACTAGATCCCAAAATTAAGTGACATTTTTCCCTTGCAGCCCTATGATTGAAAGCACCCACTGTGCTCAGAGCAGAGCTCAGAAATGCATCTTCCTGCTCAGTGGCAGCCTGGTATCAGACAAAGCAGAACATTTAAGCAGCAGAACATTGTCTGCAGATGCAAATCCCTGGGATGCAGGAGTGTGCTGGGTGTGTTTCAAAGCCTGGGAAGCAGCGGTGGGTTCACTGTCAGCCACACATCAGATAACCATTTAAAAGGGGAATAAACTGAATAAAGAACAGATTAATTCAAATCCTTCTTTCAAATACTTCTCAGGCCAAACAATCAATTATGGGGCTGCTCAAGACTAAGGGAGCTTTCCCTTCAACAGCTTAATCCCACTTTCTAAAAAAAGCCTGCTGGGAGGGATTTTACCAAACTTCACTATCGATACTTTTGGATTCACGATGGAGCAAAGAAACAGCATCACTTGAATTCCCTAACACAGCTCTATTTCATCCCTTTCAGCAAAGCATTACAAAAGCAAGGAAACTACAGCTGGAGCTAAAAGAATTCAAAAGATCGGTGTAATATGGAAGTTTTCAAGATGTCTCACTGTGCTAAAAAAAAAAAAAATCAGCAAAATCCTCAACATTTGAAGGGCTGCAGAAACATGAAGGCAATCCAAATTACAGGAATTCAATCAAATTCAATCAAGCATCTTTTCCAAAACTGCTTTTCTTCAAACCTTGTATCCTTAGTTGGAGAAGAGGTGAGGCTTTGGAAAGGCTAAAGAACTTTAAGTCCTACTTTAAGCATGATTCATTTCCAATACTTCAATTCCAAAAGAGGGCTATAATTGTAAAAACTGGAGTATTTTACAGAATAATTTGGTATTTTAAGTAGAGAAGGGCCATAGTCACAAGAAACTGAATTATTCCTTGAAAGGGACCCCTGAAGGTGCCCACACCAGGTCAGGCCAACCACGACACTGTCCAGCCCTGAGAGCTTCGAGATGGAAACTCAGCAACTCCCTCCAGAGCTCTTCAAGAGTAACAACTGAATGAGAATTCAACACGGAGAGTGATCCCAAAGAGATGGCTCTGGGAACAATTAAGGAACCTCATATGAAAAACAGCCTGTGTACCCCTAATTTGGGAAAGCATGACCCAAATTCCTGTCCTATTTCTGGTCACTTTTCAAACCTTTGTATTAGAACAGCTGGTGGTGTCACTGGGAACAGAACATACTGAAATGTGCCAATAGTTTACATCAGCACTGGGCTTCTGTTCTAACAAAAATATCTCAACATTTCAGCACAACAGGCAAAGCTGAACCTTCCAAAATAAAATGTCACCCTCTCTGGGGGTTGGAGACTTCCCAAAAGGTCCCACTGCTTAGACAATCAAAATTTCCAGAATACTGGGACAAAGCACCTCAGCTTAAGCATCCCAAGAGCGATGGACTAAGCACCAATTTCTTTGTGAAGCTTCCACAGGGTTTGAAACGTGGGATTCAACCTGAGAAACTTAGAAATCCACAAACTTTTATACTCACAGAAACAGACAATTCCCTTTTTATATCAGGTCACAATGGAAGTATTTTACCGGGTGTTATAAATACATGTTATAAAGTTGGCTTTTTGCAAGGTGTGTGCTCTATGATTAATAACGTTGTGGTAAGGATATAAGTTTTTACTTCTGCTATTAATAAAGAAAGTTAGGCATAGTAGTAATAGTTGATATAGTATGCTTAAACTGTCTGTCTGATAGGGATAACACCCAGTGAACATGTAAAGAAGACCCTGCTACTGAGATACCAACTATCAGCATCCACCATGTGAAGAAAGCATGGACCAAGGCCCAAACTGGAGGTGATAATGAACACACAGCCAAGAAACACGCAGGCTCTAAAAAGGCAGACTCAAGGAGGGACCATGCAGAACAGTTCCTGGAATATGGAAACTAGTTTGTGGAAAAATATGGATATACAACAGACTGATACAATAGAAAGGGTATTTAAAGAATGGCTATGATATAGCGGTGTATGGACTTGGCTGAATGGCCAAGTCACCCGGCCAGCCGGACTTTGCTTTTTTTATCTCTTTTTGTCTTATTATTTTATTAAATCTATTTCTTAAATTTTACATAGAAAGTGAACCTCGTTTTTCACACTGGGGTTTTTTTTTGAAGTCGTCTTTCCCCAAAATGCCTTAAAAGCTGAACCATTAAATATGGAAAGGCAACCTGTGATTGTCTCCAGCCTGTTTCCAACCACTGTGAAGAGCTCAGGACCTGTGGACAAAGACCCTGAGCTGGGAGACTTCCCCAAAGGTCCCAACGTTTAGATGGTCAGAACTTCCTGAATATGGGAAGTAAAAACACCTCAGCTTAAGCATGCCAAGAGCGACACACAAAGCACCGACTTCTTTGGAAGCTTCCACAGGGTCTGAAACATGGGATTCAACCTGAAAAAATGTAGAAATCCCCAGATTTTTACATTCAAAGAACCAGTTGGTTGCCCCCTCTGTATCAATGAAGTGTATCACTGGTGGCTTTTAACAATGTTTTCCCCAAAACGCCTTAAAAGCTGAACGATTAAACGCGGAAGGCAGCCCGAGAGTGTCTCCAGCTCCACCCCTGTAGAGCCGAGGCCGCGCAGCCCCCGAGGAGCTCGGCAGGAGCAGCAGCAGCGGGTACCTGGCAGCACTTTGAGCTCGGCCTCGTCGCTGTACTTGGGGGCACCGCCGGTGTCGAGGGCGCAGCGGTAGAGGCCCGCGTCGCCGTCGGAGGCGTTGGTGAGCAGCAGGGCCCCCCCGGGCAGCTGCAGCAGCCGCGGGTCCGGGCCCAGCGCCTGCCGGTCGCGCTCCCAGCGCAGCAGCGGCGCCAGCTCCGCCGACACCTCGCAGCCCAGCACCGCGCTGCCGCCGCGGGCCGCCGACGTGGGCTCCGGCTGGCTCGTGAACCTGGGCACACCTGCGAGAAAAGAACAACGCGTTGGACACGGTCCGATCACCGCAGCAAAGCTCGGAGGTGCAAGTCAAGACTCAAGAATGCGGTTTTTAACTACAACTCTTTAAAAACTTTAACAGCTGACAGGACAATGCTAAACGTGGATGGTGTAAAGGCAAACAAACCCAATAATCACAGAATTCTGGAATGTTTTGGGTTGGAAGGGACCTTAAAGCGCATTCAGTCCCACCCCCCGCCATGGACAGGGTGCTCCAGGCCCTGTCCAGCCTGGGACGTTTCCAAGGATCCAGGGGCAGCCACGGCTTCTATAATGCAGCCCACGGAACACCTTCGCTTACCACCTCCTGCTAGAAAAGCCTCTCTGCAGCACCACAAGGTAAATATTGAGACAAATAATGAGATAAATATTTGCATATGAACATTCTCAGTGTGGCCAAGACCGGATTTTCTTCAGGGCACACCACAGAGCTGACTCAACAGCACGGGCACAACCTGTGTGACCTTTTCCATAAAAATGCTCTCCAGAAACACCCAGAACCCACTTAATGGCTTCACAGCTGGGCTGAGGAGGCCAAACCCTGAGAGAGTTGCAGGAAGAGGCTGGGGACACAGCTGGAGCTGGTTCCATGGAGCCACAGCTGAGCCAGTGAAGCTGGGGGCACATCCATAAAGGACACCCAAGACCACAGGGCAGCAGCCATGGAGTGTGAGGCACCGTCCTGGAGCAGGCAGCTCAGAGGAGGAGGAAGAGGAGGGAGAGGAGGAAGGGCAGCTTTGGGTGTCACCCTGGGGGGACCAGGGTAGAGCATGAGGCTGAAGAATTGGGAATGAAGGCAGGGAGTTGAACCTGGAAAATGGGGAGCAGGCAGGGAGAGATGCTTTAGTTTGGTTTTATTTTCTTACAAGTAATATTACTTTAGCTGTCAAGAAATTAAATTAATTTTCTGCAAGTCAAGATTGTTCTGCCATTACAGTAACTGGGAGTGATCCCATCTTGACTCAGTAAGTTTAATCTTATTTTCCTCTCCATCCTGCTGAGGAGCAGAGTGAGGGCACAGCTGGATGGGCAGCCAGCCACAGTCACCCCTTCTTAAGTATTCTGCAGAGGGAAATGATCAAATCTGCCACAGTTCAACCCCCTATTGCCATAAGTCACACTTAATTCCTATCACGAATACACTGGAAATGTACCAGCAGAAGGACCAATCCTGCAGGACAGTCAGACTGAATCCTGACAGGAGACTGCTAACATGTAAATCACTTCTGTCAAGTTCCTTCCATAACCCTGTACAGTTCATCTCCAATTGTTACATATTTTCTTCCCTCTCAGAGTCCCACCTGGGGACTCCTTCCATAACTTCACTCCTCTGAGAAACTCTGTTTCTCGTTTCCCCTCCCAGTGTACTTGCAACCAACTCGCAGTCCTTTGATCTTGACCTTGTTTTGGTATTATTTTGTATCTTTGATATTTATCCACCAGTCCCTCCAAGGTATTCACAGGAACAAAAAATCCAACTTCTTTCTTTCAACTTTCCTTCTGCTTAATGAAGCTACAAAGTCTTTAGTTCCTCTCCCTCATTCCCCTAACACCCTATGTACCTTGAAAGATGCAGAATGGTAGGACAATTTTGGAAGGAAGGGACCCAGCCAGAACAGAGCCAGCTCCAAGGTCAGAGCTGGTTACTTAGGGATTTGTCCAGTCAGACCTCAAAGATCCGCAAGGGTGGAAACTGCAAAACTCCTGGGCAACCTGTTCTACCTCATGGAGCAGAACTCCCTCTTCAAACCCAGTCAGAACCTCCCCTGCTCCAGCTGACCCCCAATGCCTCCTGCTCTCCCAGCGAGCACTCCTGGCAGAAAGACAAACCCCAGTGCCTAGAGAAATTTACTGTCACAAACACCCACAGAAATATTACAAAACTGCTTCTCTGTCTATTGAAAAGATCTTCCCAAAAGATGGAACCATCTCAGTGGCTCTGCACAATCAATCCTAGAACCCAAGCACCCTTTTCCTCTCCTGAATCACCCTTCCCTCTGTCCCAGCACAACCCCAGGGTATCTCTCCACCTGCCTGGTTTTGCACACTGTGCTCAGAAGTTCCATCATTAATCAGTCTGGAGCATTATTTAATTTTTCCTGTGAGACCATGGAGGCCACAGCAAGGGTAACAAGGTCTCTTCATTTGCCACACTCACTAATTCAGGGGGTAAATAGGTTGTTCTTACAGCTGATGAGGCTGTTAACCCTGAGCCTCTGAACTCCAGTCTCTGAGGCATCTGTCCTTTCTAAAATCTCCTTTTGACAGAACCCATTAAATGTTCATAATTACCTCTGATTCTTATCTTTCTCAATATTCTCATTTATGAAGAGCCCTGCATATTAAGCCAGTTCTTTCCCCAGCCTGGGAGGGAATCCTGGGTCTCCTCCTTTAGCAGGTGACCCCGTGACTCCTGTTCTCACCTCACCTGTTGCCATCTCTTCGCTCCCACTGGTACAGCCCCACACTGGCTGCTTCAAGCACAAGCAAGAACATTCCTGGAGGACTAAAGCCCTTCAATCTCTCACGTACAGCTCAAATATGCTTTGATTTTAATCCCTTACACGTACTGTTCATTTCCTGGACAAGACAGACCTTGTGCCTTCTGTTGTGCGCAGGT
This sequence comes from Sinosuthora webbiana, assembly GCA_013397395.1. NCBI lineage: Eukaryota > Metazoa > Chordata > Aves > Passeriformes > Sylviidae > Sinosuthora > Sinosuthora webbiana. Next base: position 92,775 of record VXBN01013888.1, on the reverse strand, counting down.
GCTCCACTGAGGTTAAATAAGCTTTATTCAAGATGGTTTCATTACTCACGAGAAATGAAATCACACTTCATTTTCCAAGTCATCTTAAATGCCACTAAAACCTGTATTTCATCATAGTGCTGTATGGTTTTAAAATATACATTTTAACTTAGCCTATAATTTTGTCCTAAAGAGTAATTTTCTCTTATTCTACAATTATTGGCAATTTGCACTGCTTAAAAGCCTCCATTGTGGAGGAGGACCCTTTGCTTTAGCCAACAAACAACCACAGAACAATCAGGATGCATTATGAAAAGCACTCCAAATCCAGGCCTTAATTACTATTAATTTGGAGATCTGTTTATAAATCCAGGAGCAGGTCCCAGAGTGCTGGCACACCTCCTGCACCTCCTCACTCCTGCAGCAGTGAGCCACTAGAAAATAGCCTTTCATCTCCCAGCCCAGAACCTTGCCATTACAGAGCTGCTCTCTTCAAAATATCAATCATCAACTTCTAAGCCAGCATTCCCTGAACTTTCTATAATCATTTTTAAAGGCATTACCATGTAAGCCAATTGAGTCTAGTTACATTACAAACACTTTTTAAACCATTTTTAAAGTTAATTTTTTTAAAAGTTGCTACTTTTTGCTCAGTGGTTTGTAGTTCCCAAATATCAAGAAGCTTCAATCAAGAAGGCTGAGTAAGAAGTTCTAATGATGAGTAGAATCCCAGGATGGTTTGGGTTGGAAGGGACCTTAAAGGCCATCCAGTGCCACCCCCTGCCACGGGCAGAGGCACCTTCCACCATTCCAGGACAGCTCCAAACCGTGTCCAACCTGGCCTGGGACACTGCCAGGGATGGAGGATACACTCCTAACTGAGGAAGCAGCTCCCACTCCTCAGCCATGTGTTGTTGCAGGGCAATCAGTTGAAGACATCAGCCCATCTTTTGGTAAATGAATGTCATGATAAATGACACTTTGGGCTTCTGACATTGAAGACAATTTTTTCATGTTTGTACACACATTAATCATTCTGTGGCAGTGTACATACATTAGGTATTGATTTTAGGACACCAAAGGAAAATACTACTGACCTAGCAAGAATTCAGGTTAATAAACTCAATTTAGGAAGGATGATTTTCCATTTGGAATGTTCTCTAAACACAGGCAGCAGAACACATAAGCAACAGTGCACTGACATGCATATAGCAGGGATCAGATGCATCCCAAACCCCTCCTTTCTGCTAGGACAATGCAAATAGCAGAGAAGGTGGGGAAGTCAACTCTGTCCCTCTTTTCTCCTTCCCTTTTGTCTCTCCCTTCCCCTCATCCAAGCCCAGAGCAATGGCAGGAATGTGAATGAACAATCTATTAATGCAAATGTGGTGCATTCAATCAGCATTCCCAGTCTCAGCCTTACTGAGATTTGTGGCCCATTGTCTCCATTTCTGAAAAAGATGTGCCTCGAAGAGCAATAATTCCCATGCTCCTGGAAAACACAGATGGTTAAAATTCTGGCTGCAGTCTCCTGCCCTCAATGGAGCCAGTATTTCATCTCCTGGAGTCTGCAGAATCAGGGAATTCACTGCCCTGAGCCAGATGCCAATCTAGTTCAGCAGCCTCCCTGCGACTGCAGCCAGTGGCAGTCATTTCCAAGGAGACTGAAAGGAAAAAAGCCTTCATTATCAACCATTACTGAACAATTTGCTCACCTGAGTGCAGTAACTCCAGAGTCACACCTGCCCCTGCTCTGCAGCCTGCCAGCAATGCTGCACACACTGCTCTGTTTAACCTGGATGCCATTGCCATACACACGTTTAATCCCCACAGATTCCTGCCAACCCTTTGGGACCCATCTCACCAAATCAACACCACAGAAGAAAAGTGAGAAAAGAGAACCATCTCCTCGTTTTTAGGGAAGAGAAAGCTGTGGAGGAATCCCCTTTTCCTGCCTGTGGCAGGGCTGTATGAATGGTCAAAAGTCTCTATGTTTTCCTCACGTGTGTCCCCTCTGTTGCCACTGCTCTGACTGGAATTTAAGATAACACTTTGTACAAGCACTAAACTGCTCTAAACACACACATATCACATGTTTGTGCAATTAACATTTTCCCAAAGCTGGTTTCAGGCTTTCCTGTGACATCTCGATGTGCTCAGCAAACATTTTCCGTTTTTTTTCCCCTGTTTCTAGTCCAATATGGAAAAAGTAAAGCACAGGAGCAGCTGGCAGGGTTTCCATCCTGTTCCCTCCTGGATACCATCTGTGAAAAGCCTTTGCTGCCCAGAGTTAACTTTTATTCAAGTTTCTCCTAACTGACCCAACGCTAAACTAACTCCAGCAGCACTAGCTCCAAACATTCCACCCTACAGCTTCCACTCTCAGCCTGAAATTCATCCAACTAGTCTGTGAACGATCCCACAAACTGCTCACAGTTTTCAGCCACTTGAATTTTCCCCCATTCCTGTCTTTCTGATCGAATTTGAACTCATGACAAATCCATAACTATGACTCCTTTCCCCAAGCAGCCTCTTGGGAAGTGTGGAGGTTTCAGCACCACAAGGAGGTACTGGAGAATGGGAACATGATCCCCTATTGTTAGGACAGCTCCAACATCTGCTACCCTTCAGCAACACAGCGGATCACAACGATGCCGCCTTTTTGTTAGTGCATCAGCTCCTCACCCCAACCCTGCTAAAAAATTAATAAGTCCGGCCATCTGTGGACACTTCATTAAATTATCACAGCTCCTTCTCTCCAACATTATTCAGCATCGTTTGTTGGAGTGGCAGAGGTGTGAAACTGCTTAAAATACACTCCTGCTAATGAGACATATTACATAGATGTCAGTGGCACATGGAGCAGACTTTGTAATTACAAACACTTCTGCAAGTCCAGCACCACCTGAATCGGGTAAGGCCAGATGCTTCCCCTCATTGCTACAAACACCAAGCAGCACATCCTTCTCTCCCCTTGCTTTAGGCAAACCAGACAGGGGAGAATGCAACCAAAAATCCAGGCAGGAGACAGCTCCTCAGGGAAGGGAAGAGGATTTTACAAGGACTGTAACATGGAGAGAGGAAAACCTACCAAACGTCCTTGCTAAACAGAAGTGGGGAGTGTATGGAATACAGAACACAAATGAGAAATGTCAGTGCACAACCAGAATCCTGACTTGGTTTAACACAGCTGTGACAGCATGAACGTGGTGTGTGCTGATCAAAACCAGCGTCCCTTGGCCTGAATGACGGGAGAGGAAAATGTCACTGGACACGTCAGTGACACACACAGACACAGGTACTGTCCCTGACATACCCAGTGCCCTGCTGGCACCTCAGAGCTGCTCTGAACTAACAACTGAACTCCAGATGTTCCAAGGCCCCTTTCAAGCTCGATTATCTGAGGACACTGGGAAGGTACACAAAAAACCATAGTGAGAAATAGCAAAATATTGTCCAGCCTGGCCTTGGACACCTCCAGGGATCCAGGGGCAGGCACAGCTTCTCTGGGCCAGGGCCTCCCCACCCTCACAGGGAACAATTTCTCCCTTACATCTACTACACATCCAAAAATTTTAGAGGGTGTTTGGACAAGGGAAATATCAGCATAATATGATGTTCTACCTGGCAAAACAATCATATCCAAATTCTAGTTAGGTGAGGTCAAAAAAATAATTATATTTCAGGAATGAAATGGGAGCAACAAAATGACTGAATGAAGATCTTCAAAAATACAGAGGTCACTACTGACAAGCACAACTACAAGAAAAGCAGTGGGAGTGAGATGAGGATGTCAGTCCGTAGCACACAGTCAGGCTCAAGAAGTGCTGCAAGGAATGGCACAGACAAACAGAAAAACCAGATCTGCTGATGGAGGAGGTGAAAGAGCATCGTGAAAACTGGAGACAGGACTGGCACTTCAAGGGCCAAAGAACACAAAAGCTCCAACAGCAGCAGGAAAAGCTGCAGCAGCCACAATGAATCTCATCTCCACAGACACCAAGAAACAGCCAAAACAACATTCTAATGCCAGAAAAAATTAATTGAGGGCATGCAAACCATGGAGTCATTTATTTGCTGCTGTTGAAGATCATACTAATAGCAAGACCAATGAAACCCCTGTGGGATTTCAAGAGAGGCCCTTAAGATAAGGCACACAGATTGCCTCATCATTTAAGGAACTTCAGGTCTTCATCAATAGACTGCCTAAAAATAAGAACCCTACAGGCTCACAATTACTCTTTCTAAAACAAAATCGAGAGCCGTAACAAAAGAAGAGTAAGATCCGAGGGTTGTGGTGAAAGAAAAGAGCTTGACAGGTTAAATAATTTTAGTTCCAGGCGAGGCTATCAATTACGGAAGCTCATGTGAACAAGCTATTCAAAGAAGATTAATGCACAGAGAGGACTGTCAGGATAAATTTATCACAAAACTGGAAGAAAGGAAAGATCTGAAAAACTTTTAGAGGCAACTCTATAGACAGTGACAAAGACAGCTGGTACCTGACAACAGGCATTTAGAGACAGGAAATAAGCAACAATTTCACTGCGAACTCCTCGGGACGCGTGAATTGCAAAGAAAGCTGGAAAACCAGGGTGCTTGAAGGCTGACAGAAGAGCAGACAAACACAAAGCATAAAGAACTTCTACAGACACAAACATGCGGCTCAAAGAGATGTCTGGAGACAACAAGGGTGCGTGGCAGCATAAAGGCAAACACTAAAAGCCATGAAACTGCAAATTATCCCACACAAGCACAGCTCAGGTGGCATCAGCACACCGCACACCACTGAGCCCTCCAGCAGCTGCTGGCCGTGAACTTCAGAGTATCAGAAGACATTTTTAGAGGTCTCTCCACAACAGAGCCCTTCTTGGCCTGATTTTTACTCTGTTTTTAAGAGCAGATTGACAGTACATTTAAACCAGGGCTGACTTCAGAAGCTGTTACGGAAGAAAGGGCAACACCTTCAGAGAAACTTATAAATTATCTAGAGACATTTCCCCATGTTCCCCCAAAAGAGGGGTTTCTACATGCGAATGAATAGGGCTTGGAGAGTTTTTAGCAATTTTTAACACTTACACTTATTTCCAGTGTATTTATGTGAAGGGTGAGACATACCCTATGCTTTTAAGGATGTTACCAAGAACTAGCCTCGCTGCAATCAACTGTCATAACCTAACGTCAAACTAATTCAGCAAATGTCATAACCTAATTTTTCCTTATTCAAAATAATTCTCCTCCATTTTGTTTCCTTTCCAGGGTCATTAAGTTTCATCTTGAATTTTTGTTACAGAAAAATAAAACCTTAATCAGAGATACCCTTGTGCCTCAATACTTCTTAACCTCGCCGCTTTTGCATCACCTTTCACTCAGGGCAAGAGTACAGGTTCTTATCGCTTTCAAAAGGCAATATTCTGTCAATCAGAGACCTGAACAACGTCAGCACGCAGAGCCTTCGCTGTACACTAATAAAGCTGAAATCTCCTGCTGATTCCACCCTGGTGCAGGCAGGGAGTGAGGAACACAGGCGGCAGATGTAACCGTCACTCCGCTGACAGCTCGGGATTCCGAGCAAGCTCCGTGCAAACTTGTCAAACAGAATTACACAGGGATTGCTGGTGCTGACATGCAGAGCAGAAAGAGGGAAAATCTGATCTGAGTCAAAATATGAACAAATGAGAATCCCATCTAGTCAAAGTTCAGCCATGTTTCTGGTTTAGGGGTGCTGATGCACCATCAGTACGGTGTGACTTTGTCCTGGTCTCACCACCCAGACCCCCCAGCCAAGCATCAGCCCATGGGATTTCAGGGATTTGGCCCCCAGCTCCCTGCCACAGAATTCCTGTTTCTCCACAGGTTAACTCTATCACCTGCCATCTTTTCAAAGGCAAAGTCAAGATGGAACATATGCTGCAAAGAGCTCCCATTTCTTATGATTTACAGGAAGTTTATGCTGAAGTACATGAACATAACTTTGCCCATGAACTAAATCACCAAAGGAACTGGAGAATTCCCTCTGCCAGTTACAAGACCTGCACTGCACGGGACTTGAATTCCAGTCTAGAAAACACAAGGGTTTTTTCTGAGCAGGGCTATTACATCGCTACTAAAGCAGGAAGCTCAGCCACGAGTGCCACACATCTCCCTGTGCCCCCTCTGCTTCAGCTTCAGCAGAGCATTTGTCACCCTCCAGCAAGCACAAATAAGCTTTAACTGGCTCACTGACCCACAGAATTCGGGACAGGGATAGCATTAGTCACAATGAGCTGTTGGATTTCCTTTGACATAAGGTGAAATAAACGTGACATACAAAAGCTTAAGAAAAGCTGCGTTTTTCGATAGGAACTGGTTTTTAGCAAGCAAATTAAGAGTCTCTTCACCTGGGCTTTGACTTGGTCATTAGATGTCAATGAAGAGTTTCAAAACAAGCAGGTCACATTCCCTGCTAAGGGCTTTCCCCAGGATTCCAGTGGTAATCTAGTTGCAGGCAAGTCCTGCCCTTCTCTGCCCTGGACATGGCAAGAGGCTCTGGGTATTAAATCCCAATCTGAGACTAAAAATTTGTAATAGTTTTGAAACTGGACCTTTGCCTTCAGTCCAAGAACTGAAGCCCAGTTCAAAGGCTCACACAGATTTTCTTCACTGCTTTAACTGGACAAATGTGGACTGCAAGAATTGAGAATGACAAATAACATAGAACATTTATTGTCTTAAGTGTCTAAACTCTCACACTCTCAGTAACAGCTGACAGAACTGTACAAACTGCAGTCATGTTAAAACCACCTTCACCATTTACCTGTCATGAAGAAATGCGTTTTGATCTAAGCCAATTTATGAAAAACACAGATGCTTTTCCCATAGAAAAAGGTATTTCTGCAAGGAAAATTTATCACCCACGCCACTTACTGGCTAAGTGCTCTTAAGTACCCTCCTCTGAAGTATCTCTGCTCTGAGGTTTTTCCCAGTTCCAAGATACAGAATGTTCTTTATTCACAAAGATCTGATCAAGATTACTTTTTTCCCCTTGCTGTTCAAGCAAACGTGCAGTCCTGGCTAAAAATGTGCTGTTATTTCTAATTTAACCCCATCTCCACAGAGCTGGGACAGTTTGTCCTGAGCTTTTCTCTCACCCTTTGGGATGGCACATACAGTCTAGTGAGAAATAAAACACTGCTGGGCTGTAATCTTTAGAGGTTGGCAAACTTCTCAGAGGACATGAGCAAACAGAACCAAACAATCTGGCTACTTCCGTGCAAGTTCCTTGTAGTTATGGCAAAAAGCAAAGATAAAACTTCAGCTCAAATTAATGTCTGAAAAAAATCCTTATCTATTCACCATTATTTATACAGAAATAAGTGATGGATAATCATTTGCAGAGCTCTACCTTGAACTGCAAGCCCACATCCTTCCAGGGTGCTGCTCCCACAGGCTGTGCTCAGGCAATGGCTGAGATAATAATTTCTTGACTTCACCCCCTGCCCATCATCCAGAGTCTGTAATGGATACAGAACTCCTTATCTCTACCTGCCCTCCTCATTTGCTGCACCCTGGTGCATTATAAAAAGTAATCCTTTAAATTTATGGTAGAGAAATTCTTTATTAGCCCGTGGAGGAAAGGCAAAGCGTGGAGATCTGGAGCTGCACTAGAAGCAGGATTAGGGCCTGGCATCTCCTGGCTCAGAACTCAATTAACTCCTCCAAGCCTCAGGAACCACCACAGCCCATCCAGGCCTCCTGCAATTCCAGGGACAGCTCTCCCAGTCATCAGTTTGGAAGCCCCAAGCTGGACACATACAAGATGCAAATAAATATTGAAAAGGCAATATGATCAGCTAAAAACTGGGGCAGTTTCCCAAGTGAAGTCCATTCCCTGTATCCAATGTCTGGAGGAATTCTCAGCAGCAAAACCCAACTGAGAGTGGGTCCCTCCTCTTTGTAGGGACACCTGGCAGGGTCACACGACCTGGGGACACCCCACCCCACACACAGAACAGCTACAGGAGCTTCGAGTGCCCTTCTCAAAGTACACATTTTATCAATGACCTGCCCCGAGCCCTGTGCCCCAGCACAGCAGTCTGAAGGAGCCATGGATGAGCTGCATGAACAAGCAGGAGCAGGGCATTTACCCAGGTCAGCAGAGCACAGAAACGAAGTGCTCAGGAACAAAATGCTCAAGTAGGCTTGGAATTAAACCCCAAATCCTTCTTCCAAGTACGGACACAACAGGCCTGGGCCCACTCCAGCATCCCCAGCTGTAAGTAGAAGAAAAGCAGGATGTCTCCCAAGGTTTCAACGCAAAACAACACATGAAGCTTCACCCTGGCATTTCCAGAGCCACTTTTCAGGAACCTTCTCCTCCTGGGCTGTGCTGCCTCTGTAATGTGCTCAACGGTTCCAAAGGATATACTACACTTTTACTAAGTAATATCAAATCGTCCTGGTTTGTGAACCATTTTAAAGTTTAACATTACACAGCAGGAGCATTTCTTAATGTGATTTGTCTGTAGTTTTTCTAAGAGTAATTACAAAATCAAGGCTTGAAAATAAAATTTCTGTGAGTATTTAAATGAGAAATAGTAATTCAAGGAGATTATTTAGTTGAGGTGAGGAAAAACAAGTCAGAAGTTATCAGCAAGTGCTTTTAAATTAATGAAACTCAGACACACCTCAAGTTTGTACCACAGCAGTGCCACAGCTGCCTCATCACAGCCAAGCAAATGACACAAAGCTCAAGGCCAAGAATTATCAAATGCAAGGATAAAGTGGAAGAAGAGGAAGAAAAACAGCTGGATTCACTTGAGGAAAGAAGATGACAAGAGGTGAAACAAATAATTTAGTGAGCAGTCTCGACATGGATTTACAGAGCAAACAAATCTGCATGATCAAACTCAGTGCCCCTGTCACACTTCCCAACTTTTAGATCCTCATGTATCTGTTCTCTCGATAAAAGCTTTAACCAAGCCACAGTAACCAGTGACTGGGGAAAAATCATCCTGGGAATATTTTCAGCTCCTGTCATTATACTTTTTATTAAAATACATACATATTTATTTTTCCAAGATGAATTACAGACACAGATCTCCAAAACTTTGTAAATCTATTTTTAATCCATGTTTTACAGCAGCTTTTTTAAACCCTCTACCCTTCTTAAGATCTAACTGGCACTTAAGTATCAAAGACAGATTTGCATTTCAAAAGGCAATTAAAAAACATACTGTACCAAGGCCCTGATTAAAGTGTTGTGGCTTTACATAAATTAGGCAGTTCCTTTGACTTTTCCCTACTTCAATCCATCATAACAATGGGAAAATCCTACACATTACATGGACTGTATGACCACCTTCTCCCTCCACTGGCCTTAGAAACTGGTGATGACAAACTCAACCTTCATTTGCTTGAAGGAACCAAACTGTGGAGGTTCACACTGAATGGGAAAGAGATACTCTTATCCCCAAACTGCCACTCATCATAAAAAACTAAAAGTTACTGTTCTTTGCAGTTCTTAAAATTTCAAGGATTTACTACTACAAGCCTGGTCGAACAGCAAATACTTTCCTACCAAGGTGTAGCAGCACACAGTTTCAAGTTACAGACTAATTCAAGTGTTCTTCACAATGGAATATTTTAGCATATCCCCCGACTTTTTTAAATCTAAAGGCAGCAAAGGTCAGTTTCTTTAGGAGGCTCAGTTGCCACAGAACCTCTTGATCCTCACACGTCCAAAAACCCAAAGAGCAAAGTCTTCCCATGGACCGTCACACACAGAAAAGGTCCTTTAAAGGCACATTGCCACGTGCACAGTGAGGTGCTGTCATCCACCCCTCTGCCACAGCACGTTCAGAGCAGGGTCAAACATCAGCCAGGCTGTCTCTAACACAGCTCCTTCAATCCCTGACCCAGCACTCCAGGCCTGCTCAGAGCACGTGTTTTGGGTTAAGTTTCCATACAGTGGTTCACTAAACAAAACTCTGTCACCCTGTGGCAATGAAAGACCTTCAGATTCCAAAACCCAAACATTTTAGATCCCTCAAACTACAATATATAGAAAGTCCTTTAAATAACTTGAGAAACTTAGCCAAATTTGGCCACCTTCCTGCAGGTAGATTGCTCAGCATCATCCACCAGCCGTTCCAAGACTGAAAACTCCAACCTATCCACATGATGGAACACAACATGTTTTAACTGGATTTCCTTGCCCTGGCCTCCATGACTCACCAGAAGTTGTCATTTACAAGAGTTATTTAATGAGTAAGAAGCTGTTAAAACATGCAACTTACACTTCATAATGCTCCCTTGTAGAGATCAGGTGCATGGCAGCACCACACTCAGACACAGCAGAGGAACCCCACATACCACTGCTCAATTAAGAGGGGAATTAGCTCCCTCCCACTGGAATTTTGAGGCCAAGGAGAACCCTTACTATGCTAACAATGCCCACGCTCACCACAGCCTGAAAGCTGCCAATTAAAACAAAGAGAGTGGGAAGGAATATTAAAAACCACTGTTAAAACGAAGGGATTCAAATGAGGACAAGAAAAGCAATAGGCTAAACCAGCATTTAAATATTCCACCTCTTATTCCAAAGCCTTCAGCAACCAAAGTGCCTTTCCCCCCTGCACAAGAGGATTAAACTCAGCGTGGTCTTGCCCAGCTCTTGGCACTTGACTGGGGTGGTAAATAGGTTTTCACACACTCCCATCTGCCAAAGCCCCGGCAGCAGTGCAGCCAGAGGATGCTTTGGGGCAGGTTTCCAAGGCACAGGATGGCAAAAGGCAATGCCCAACATGTGTCACACCAGCATTTCCTCTAGTTCTGCGCAATAAAAGTACCGTTTTTATTGCATGGAATCAATCAATAACCTGAATACACAGCTGCCAGGCCAACAAGTGCCAAAGGGGCAACTGGTTGTGTGGAGAAGGTCCTTATTGTCTTGGGCTAGACTATATTCAGTTTTCTAGCTAAGATCATTTGGGGAAAAAAGCCTCACCAGAACTGCATTGTTGTTTGTTGTGGGTTTTTTTAAAGTAGGCTCTTGGGCTTCTTTTTTTTTTTTTCCGAGTACATGGGTTCTTTTTCAAGCACTAAAAGGCTCTTAAAGATTCCATAATTTTAGAAAACGTCAATTGAAATAGTACCTTCTACCTAGATAGCAGAAAATGGAAATTCGGCAGACATTTTGGCTTACCTTCATTTTTAACCCCATTAACCTCACCTAATGATCAGAGTGAGCAGGCTGATAGCAGAGGCAGGAGGCTGAAGGCTCTCATGTGGAAAGCAGCAGAATTAATCCCGACAGCAGCGATGCAAGGAGGTGGTAATTGCTCAGGAGAAGTGTGGGAGAACTGCCTTTATTGTCCTCATTGCCAAGAAGCTCGGAAATCTATTCCTCATTAAGAGATTCTCAAAGTCACTCTTTTAAGGTATAAAACCCCAATTTTTCTATCTCTGACACCGCTGATGTTTCACAACAATGCTACAAGCCATGTTAATGGGAACAACATCCGAATACAAACGATGGAAGCGGCAGCTCTGGGAGATGCAGGAGCACCAGTCAGGAAGAATTCATTACCCCGAGACATTTATTAAGTGAAGGGAAAAAAAAACTGTTTGAAAAAGGCTGGCAAACATCATTAGCAAAACAAAGGAAAATCGCTTCATAGGCTTTTTTTTCTAGTTACAGTGCCTTAGTTTACCTTGTTTTTTTCTTTTGGTTGGTTTTTGTAGTCTCACCCTTACTTAGTAATTACAAGTCTCTTCCTGCTTTACTGTTTACAAGACACAAACTGACAACACCAAGCCCTGAGAAATAAGCAAGTGACAGAACAGGTCACTTTTTCCAGACAATCTTTATTTTTACCTGCAAACTTCGCTCCCTCACTGCTTCCTACCCCCCAAAATAAAGCTATCACCTATCAAGTCTAAAGGGTACTCGAAAGCTGAGGTTATGACTTGGGCTTTTTCATGAAAAATCGTGTGCATTTGGTTGGTTGTTACTTTTCAAACTTCCTTGTTCACACCTGATACTCAAGAAACAGAAAAATACCACTCCTTATCACTCCATTCTCTACCCATCTCCCAGTCCTGAAGGGATTGTACACACTGCAGTTAGGAGCTTCCCAAATGTTTCAGACAGAGCAGGTAATTCTCCACATACAAGAACAGAAAGTTATTTTCAGGTTATTTATAGCTAAAAAAGGTAAAATCCTGTTTTCTTCCCCCTTCTAAGCTGCTGTAAATCTCCATTGTGATTTCAGACACCTGACACTTCTCTTAATCCATTCACTGCAAATTTCCTGAGAAATACCCCACATTAAGCTGCTTACAGGAACAGAGCACATGACAACTGCCAGCCAGTAAAACGAGAGCCACAGTCCCACTTTCCCTGCTGGAACCAGCTCATGTGTTCCTCAGGAAGCACCTTCCCGTTTTTCCAAGGGCAGAGCATTCCTTTCCATCACCGTGTTCTCAGCCACACTCACAAACTGGAGCCTTACCTGCCACCGTGAGCTTTGCCGTCCTGCTCACGATGGTCCCCAGGCTGTCCACGGTTGCCACGCACTGATAATATCCTTCATCGGGTTTATTATGCTTGGAATGCACCACACTGTTAATTAACAAAGATCCATCTGGCAGCAGCTGGCGGCGGTCGTCCGACACCAAGTTGAGGAAAGTGCCGTCCTTCTTCCACTCGATCCTGGGAGGGGTCTCGCACTGAGCCGAGCAGTTCATGATCACCGACGCCCCGCGCACCGCCAGCACGTCCAGGGGCTCCACCAGGAAGTAGAAAGGAGTGAAGGTTCTCACAAGTGATTCTGTAAAACGGCACAGAATTTTGGGGTTAGTTTTCCACAGCTTTTCGTGTGAAACGCACCCTCCTTAAAGATACTGTGAGGAGCACAGGCGCTGCCAGGGCTCACGTCCTCCCCCTGAACAGATTCAACCAGCTTGCTCTGTGTGACGGTGTTTTCTGCTTTGGTTATTGGTACCACGGACCCTCAGATTCCAAGACATTTCCATCCCCAAAATGTATTTCCCTGCTCCGCTGTCAGCCTCCACCCCCCCAGCAGTGCTGTCCTTGGGTTTGTGGAACCAAGATTGGGAACCATCACACACAATTCAGCCCTCAGGAGAACGTCTCCCATTCTGAGCTTAACACATCTTACAAGTGTCATACACTGTTCTTTTACTTCCATTCTAGCCCAGGATAAACATGATTACTTTTCCATTTTAAGTATCCCCCAAAGAGTTCCGTAATTAACATCCAGTTTGCATTAAGAAGTGAATTTTAATTACTGTCTTTCTGGTGTATTTGGTCAAGCAGAATGATTATATGTCAATATCACTTTGACTTGTCTTAACTTAGTCGTGTAGAAAACGGAAGGCAAATTCTTCCAGAGAAAAACAGTTTTCCAATCAGCACAACACCGGGTTCAGGGAAAAGGGCATCTCAGATTTTAAAGCCCACCTTAGAAATAACACTCATATAACAATAACAAACTCCTGCACTCATTTCAAATCCATTTCATCTCTCACCATTGACCATTTAATCTCATGGTCAATAAAAAACATGGTGAAATACTTTAAGACCACCTGAAAGACAAATATGCATTTAATAACGAGATTTGTCTAATTAAGCCCCAGAATAATTCTGGGGTTTGAGGAAAAAGCACAAACTCTGAAGGCGACCTTTACTTGCAGACAAAGGCTGCCCTGGAAGCACTGCAGCTTCTCCCATTGCTTGGTTGTTTGTGGGGTTTTTAAAATCGGATTTACCTTCTAAAATGACTTTAATTAACAAATTGATATGATTTCCTCTATCACTGAACTACACAGAGAGTCCCTGGCCTCCAAAGAGCCTCCAGCTTCCCCCCCAGAGGGACTCCAGCCTTCCTGCACAGAGCCCATTGTCTCTGCTGCTCACAATTCACAGCAACTTGGAGATAAGGCAGGAGTGGTAGGAAAGTAACAGATAAATGACACTTTGGCAGCTGATAGCATTCAAATGCTCTCTCACGTTCAAGAATTCCAAGAGGAAATAAAGGAAAACATGCTAGAAAGATTGAAGTTTCCCCAGTGACAGTGTCAGGCTGAAGACTGGTAGGTTGGGATCCAAATCCTTGGGATTGTCTTTCTTGAGGATAATAGAGACATCCCCCCCAAAAAAACCCAAACCAAATAAACATAACCAAAAAATCAATAAAACTTGACAAATTTCTAGGAGCTGCTTATGTTACTCTGATTTGTACAAGGGCACCTATGTGTGGATGTTCTCGATTCTCTGTGTGAAATCCTGAGTGTCAGCTCTCGTGCAGCAAAAGGCAGAGCAGAACCAAGAGCCACGAACAGCAGGAAAATCTTTGACCTTTTTACCTCTATAATCTCTTCCAGTGCCGCAGAAACCTGTAGTTCTTATTAAAGATTGAGCTGCACAGTGCCTGGGCTTTCCAAGGGAAGCATTTCCCCCCAGCTCAATTACAGGCTTCTCTAAGTTTTTCCAGTATAAATCCAGACTCCTATGAGAACAAAATAGACTAGTTTGAGTTTTGCTTCACTCAGACCTTTCAAATAAAACCCAGAAAACCTTTAAAAGGGGAATGGCAGCTTTTTGTTTACCCTGCCAGTCTCCAGTGCAGATTGGAGCAGATCTAATCCATCGACTAAGTAAGATGGTTCTTGCCCTGGAAACAACAAGGAGTCCAAGGAAATAGAGCAGAGCAGAGGACCTATGGGGAGGTCACACCAAGACCTAAGAGCAGCTCAACATGGATGATAAGCCTTGAAGACGAACAAGAAGCAGATCCTCAGCCAGGTTTCAGAGGTACCAAACTCCTGCCAAGAGCCCTGGGAAGATACAGCACAAGCTGCTTCATCCCGGGGTATCACTGTGCTCCTGCACTGAATGCAGTGGGGACAAAATGTGAAGGGTTGGTGAATAACTCCATTCCAGCTTGCAGGAAGTTAAACCAGAACAGAGCCCATTTCTTCAGAGGATCTGCAGTTGGGGTTCGGGGCACTCTGGAGAACCACAGCGCAGCCAGCTGAGCTCGTGACACCTTCAAGACTCAATTCTACACAATAAGGGTTTGTACAGACTTGAACTAAACAAACTTCTATTTCTACCAACGAGCCATTTCTCCCTCTCTATCAGCCTACTGATTACTCAGCTCAGTGACATCTTATTTTGGGTAGAATGGGTGTGTATTTGGTGCAGGGAGTTCTTCCCCTTTCCACACACTTATATACACAGGCATGTGTACACCAACACCTCCATCTGTGCTAGCACTGCCCAAGGAGCTCATGCTAAAGCATGAGTCTGTCTGCCTGCTCGGAAACAGGAATAGATAAACTCCACCCTGGTGGGAATGAGTGAGATTTATTTCTCCCCAGATCTGCTCTGGAGATGACTGGCAGTGAGCCAGAAGTGCCAAAACACAACAGAATGCCCTGGCACAGACAACATCTCAATGAGCCGCAGACACAGTAATTCCTCATGTCCTGGAAGCTCCATAGGTCCCTTCCTCAGCCCTGCCAGCACACAGCAGTGGGGTCAGCACTCCTGTGCCCAGCCCAGCACACAGCAGGGATTTTAATTTAATGTTAGACTAGCTGATTATTTCTGCCTAACTGTATTAACTTGCACTTGGGTCCTCCAAATTTTTCCACCTTCCAAGGAACAGTTTGCCATATTTGAACTCTACCCTTGTCCTTGCTCTTCCATAAGTGGTGTGAAAATGTACAAAAATACAGTTTGCACATGAACCACTCTGGGAGTGAAAGACAGCAAATACAGTTTACCTAGAACACACACAGTCTCCACAAACAGCCTCCAACATCAACATCAGGATGTGGAGCTTGTGGAGAGAGTCCAGAGGAGGCCATGGAGATGCTCTGAGGGCTGGAGCCCCTCTGCTCTGGAGCCAGCCTGGGAGAGCTGGGGGTGCTCACCTGGAGAGGAGAAGGCTCCAGGGACACCTCAGAGCCCCTGGCAGGGCCTGAAGGGGCTCCAGGAGAGCAGGAGAGGGGCTGGGGACAAGGGATGGAGGGACAGGACACAGGGAATGGCTTCCCACTGCCAGAGGGCAGGGATGGATGGGACAGTGGGGAGAAATTCCCTCTTGTGAGGATGGGGAGGCCTTGGCACAGGGTGCCCAGAGCAGCTGTGGCTGCCCCATCCCTGGCAGTGCCGAGGGCCGGGTTGGACACTGGGGCCTGGAGCAGTCTGGGATAGTGGAAGGTGTCCCTGCCCATGGCAGAAGGTGGGACTGAATGAGCTTTAAGGCCCCTTCCAACCCAAACCATTCCAGGATTCTGTGATTTTAAGTTTGGGAAATACAAGCTTGTTCACTTCACCCAACTCGTCCAGGAACTGATACCCAATTAAATTTTCATACTTGGGTATCATAGCTGAAAATGAAATTTCCAAACTACTTTCATACATTCCTACCCTACACTATTAAAAACACTCTTGGGGTGTTCTAGCCCTCCTTGTAGCTCCTCTCTCCTCAAATTGTCACAATTAACCATCAGTTCTGACACTGTTTCAGCCAAGACAGAACCCATCACCCCACAGTGATCTGACAGTATAGAGCCATGAAGTGCTTGCAGCCTGTCCTGCACCATTTTCTGTGCAGAGGTGCATCTTTATAAGGCCTCAGGTGAGCAACATGTAGAACATGTAAATGCCAAGCAGCTGCACAAATGGGAAGAAACTTCCCTTTGTTATCCAGTTAATTTCTGGAAGGCACAAGCACTCCAATATCCACCTTAAATCACTGAAATGCATCCTTTAACAACTGCCTGCCACGAGCTCATCACAAATTACAGCACTTAGGAAAATAACTCCAGACAAAACCACTCTGATCTCAGTCCTACTGACTCCACATAAATCACCTCAAACCGGTGCACAGCAACGTGTCTGGAGATTTTACCAGCAGTGCCACAGATCTGACCTGCATTCAACGCTGCCACCTGAACTGTTGAGTCTCAGTGATGTTCTCCTGAGGACAAGCACAGGGCTCCAACACCACATTTCGCTTCACTTTGGAAAGAGACCACGTCACATTCTACGAGGACAAAATGCAACCACCACCCAGAAGGAAAATGTGAAGCTCAGGTAGCTTTTCAGAACTCCTTTTTCCAAACAGGATGATAAATCAAGGCAGCGAAATGCATCTTCCACACCATTAGCTGACTTGAGATGAGCACTACGCCAGGCTTTGGTTTGGAAGGAGTCACCCCAAGCTTTGATAGAGAAAGATCACTCACTGGAGCTGAGAGCCTACATGGCACCTGCCCATATTGTCCAGGGGGTGATATCTGTCCTTCTGACTCCAGGGCAATTTAGGAGGATGGATATGACACCCTTCAAGCTTGACATGTAAAAGAGAAGCATCTGACAAATCCTGATCACGTTGGCAGGAACTGTTAGACAGCCCCTGCTCATGTACTGCAAGTCAATGATAAAAGCTCCAAGCTCTCTGGCTGCAGGATTGCACTTTTAAAAGGCTTTTCCCCAGAATTTAATTAACGTTCCCAATGGCCTCTATAATCCCAAAGACAGTGTTATGCCCTTCCTAACCCACATCATTACAAAAAACTGCCTCCAGAATCAGCCAGACGTGGTTTAAGTGAGGATGTTCCCCACGCCATTCCCTGCAGGCTGCCAGCAGGAGCTCACAGGGAACTTGTTCTGTGGTTTTGTTCACATATTCATGGCTAAGGAGTGTGTTATCTCTGTGGCCAAATTGCTGCATGTGGTAATCTCTAAATAAATGTATATATTACCATCCTGGTAATTTATTTTCCTTGACAGCATCAGAAGCATTCTGCATTCCCCAGTAAGCAAAATTTATCTATGATATGACAATGTACCAATGTTTAGACAAAGATGTATTTTCTGCTCAATATTACATTTTTCTCTTTACAGGCAATAGAGATTGTAGACCACCTGATCAAATTAAACTACAATAGCAATAGATACCAGCCAAACATCTTTTGATTTTACTTTCACAAAGCACTTCGAAAGCCCAACCAAACACACAGTGCTTGGCAAGTTCACCACACTCAAAAATCAAGGTCACATTTCTAAATTGTGTTCTCCAAATGCCACTTCAGCTCCTGCTTCACAAAGGCTCTGCAACCCACAAATTATAGCAGACAAAAATTAAATCGCACTTAAGCATCAAGGAAAAAAAAGGAGGGAGTGTAAGAGCTACCCCTGACTGCAGAGTACAGAATAAATCCTGCTGGTACTTCCATAACTCCAGCAGTGGGCTGACAGCAGAACCTGGCAGAGCAAGTGACGGAACATTATAAGGTAAGCAATGCCTTGTACAAATCCAGACTTTCCCAGACTTAGATTCCTTCCTCCTCCAGCTCAAGCAGATTTCCCCCTCTGATGATTTAATACACTGTAACAAAGATATCCATGAAAAAGAGTAACTCTGCTTTGCCCCAGCACGGCTGGGAATTGTGGGCTGGGAATGGAGCTTGAGGAACGCTGCGGTGCCTCAAATTCCCCCCACCTACAAGGGAAGGGGCTGCTCTGAAATGCCCAAGGGACAGAGATCCTTTCAGGATGGAGGAGGACATGGGGAAGAGATCCTGCCCACAGGGTGCCCAGAGCAGCTGTGGCCGCCCCTGGATCCCTGGCAGGGTGCAAGGCCAGGCTGGACAGGGCCTGGAGCACCCTGGGATAGTGGAGGGTGCTCCTGCCCATGGCTGGGAGTGCAAATGGATAACCCTTCAGGTCCTCTCCAACACAAACCATTCCCAGATTCCAGGGTGTTACTGTTTGACATCATGTACCAACAAGAACACAAAAATCGAGACAGTCACCACAATGACAGCACTATTGTAACAGAGAAAGAGGTAATATGGCCTTAGTAACTGGAGAGTATCCACACAGCACAGCCAATAAACAAAGAACCAGTCAAGCAAAGTAAGCTGTATTTTGCAACAATGCCTTAGACCTTTGTTTGTATTTCCAGTTACCTTTCGTTTGTTAAATAACAAATTATTGTTGCCTTCATCTTAACTGACCTTCTTGATGGACCTCAAGCATAAAATAATATTTTAAAAAATGTAGCCCGTTAAAAAAGTGTGCAGGAATAGAATTAAGAAGTCTCCAAGCAGCGTGGTGTGTCTGCAGTAAATCACTGCAAGGAAACATCCCTGCATCTACCCCAACCACCCCCTCTGTAAGCGATACCATCACCTCATATATTATTAAGTAATGGCAAGAAAAACACGATAGTGATCAGCAGCCAAATCCAAACAGAGATTGTAATCTCCAAGATCAGATGTCTGTGGAGATGCATTTATCTGGTGTTCAATTCCACAGCCTTTCAAACCCCTCAACAGTAGGACGTTGTTACCTGGATTTGGAGCACGTGGAAGTGATTTTATTATTTACAGTTAATTGTCCCAGGTGCTGTGCCATGGCTCCCTTCAGCAGCTGCTCCCAAGCATTGTCACACCAGGTCACAACCTCTCTGTCCCCTTACTGTGGGGCTGCAGTTCTGTTCAGCTTGGAAAACTGAAGGAGAAAAGATGGCACCAACTCCTCTTCCCCTAAAGCAGGACTCACCAGAACCACTCCTCATGGTAACTCTTGTGCCCCTTGTCCCAAAAAAACCCCCACCAAGAAGGTGCTCCTCATGTCCAGTCCACACTCCCACTCTGAAACTGTTTCCTACTCACAAGGATTTTTTCGTTTGCCTTAAATCCACACTCAAACAAAGGAAAATAAAAAGCTGCCTACCAGCCATGCTTCAAAAACAACTTCTGGTGCACTTCTTGTTCCTCCTGGTGTGCCAGGAAAAAAAAGAACTCCTTTATAAGCACTAAGCCCAAAAACGTGGACTTCTTTCAGGATGTTTAAAAATATCCTTGGGTTTGACAGAATTCGTGTGCAGCAGCTGAGCCCCACAAACCTCTCACCTTGTGCAAGGAACATTCTTTCAAGGCCATTTTGCTTTTATAAATCAAAGAAAACACAAGTCAGACCATCCAACACCATATATTTGAATTAAGCCAACGAGGGAACCTCTCTGAAGGTCCTAACTGCAAAATTCCTTCTTGTATCCATTTCAGAAGGAGAGCTTAAAGGATCTAATCCACCTTTTCCCTTTTTTGTGGAATGCTAATGACATTTTACTCATTTCAAGCAACTATCAGTTTTTAATATCAGCAGCACTTCCTTCAAACAGCACCTCAAGTCCCAAGGGACCAGAGCCCCATTATTTATTTAATTTTTAATTCTTCCAGGACCTGTTTTCATTATTTTCTCCACCTGGGCTGAGAAACATCCCTCCAGCATTTCTCCACAAGTTTACTAGAGGGCACTGTAAAGACACCTACAGAAGGAAGAAAATGAATTTCTGTTCCTCCCGGTGAACAATAGTACTTTGACTTTTCCCCAGAAATAGCTCCCAGATGTTGGCTCCTGACAATGCTACAGTTGTTACAGCAGGTGAAGAGGAATTTCCATTTTTTCCTGGAGTAATGGATTTCCTCTCCCAGAGTTCCAGCCTTCTGAGCACTCAGGCACCTCATTTACCTCTTCAGAGAGAGATGTGAAAGAGAGTGGCTTTCCGAGGGTTAAGGAGAAACAGAAAACCCACTTGGTAAGGCTCCAAATACACCCTGCACACAATGCAAGGAGGTTCCTCATGCTGCCCTGCTCCCCTGTCTGGGCTCCACTCAAGCCACGCTGCTCAGACCCACAGAACTGGCTCCCCAAACCCTCCCAGGGCCAGATGACACACTGAGCTCTCTGTGGAGATGCCCTGCTGCTTTGCCCACCAAGCCCAGACAATCAGGGAGCAGATTCCTTGCTTCAGACAGGGTGGGTTTTTTTGCCAGACTGGTATTTCAGAAATGGTTTAGAATATAAATACAGAAAAAAATCCCCACACATCACAGGAGAATTATTTGCTGAAACCAATTACTTAAATATTTCCCAAGTGTAAACACGCTGCAGCATCCAAGAGCTGTGCATCAAGGGGAAAGCAGTTTTACCACTTCTCAGATGCCAACGAGGTTATAGGGCACCCAACAGAACTAATTCAGTTTAAGATGCTCTTTAAGTGAGGCGAGCTTTGCACTCAGTGAATGATCTCCCTCCCCCAGGCCACCACTTCAATCCAGGGCTCCAGGCAGACCACGGAGATGCCAAGGGATGCTCACAAGTGTGAAGGGCAGGGGGAATGCTGATACCAACTCAGGGGGTCTCCAATCACAGCAATGGCCAGAAAAGCCACACAGGAAGAAAAATTGGGAGGAAAAGAAAAGAAAAAATTGGTTTCTATAGGAAGCATAAAATGAAAAAAATGATGAACACGAAGAAAAAAGATGCAAGGAAGAATCCAATGGAAAGTTGCTGAACATCATTTCCAGTGTCTTTCTAAAGACAGACCTTTGTCACACCTCATGAAAGAGGAAAAAATTCTTTAAAAATACCTTTAATGTCAGATCAAGCAAGGAATATCTGAGAGGACATGGAAACAGAACAGCAGCACTGGATCAGAGCAAAGGAGTGCCTTTAACTCAGCATCCTGTGAGAGCAGCCAAGAGCAGAAGCTGGGGAGCACCCAAGGGCAGAACCAACAGCAGCAAAGCTCCCCAGGGCAGCCCCAGCACCTCCCTTCTCACAGCCCAGGGACACCAGGGTTTGTTCCTTGGCTGAACAGCTCCTGGAGGGAAAGCACAACCTCTGCCAGCACCTCAGAGCAGCCTCCAGGGAGAGAAGGAAGGAATAAGGGGAGAGGGAAAACAAATCCGAGTTCAGCATTTGATTTGGGGGTCCCTAATTTAGGGGACTAGTACAGAAAGATCAGGATAATCAGTAAATTCTGTACACTCAGCACAACTGATTCTACAGCCCTTTCCTTCTCTGCTTTCCTACCAAGCACTGCCCAATCACACCACTGAGCCACAATATATAAAAATATAATAACCTCAGCAATGTGTTAATGAGGGTTTTATTGATCTTTCAGGGAGGTAGTGAAAAAACAGGAACAGCAGAAAGGTGGAAAGGACGCACATACACACTACTACAAACATGCTACCATGTTACCAAGATTCTTATTTTAAGAACATATTTACACCAGTTTTCTATCCCATCAAATTCAACCTTATTTGCAGAGTTCAGTGGGTGCTGTTGTGGTTTAACCCAGGGATAAATCAGGAGCAATAAAAGCTGCTCCTCACAAATTTAACTCATAACACTCCTATAAAAGTGAGCTGGCAAGTAGAGAGCCCCAAATTGAGGCTTTTTAGCAGAAAGGGTTAGAGTGGGATGACAGGAGAAGAGGGATGCAATGCAGCAGGTGCCCTCAATGACATGGAAAACTGGAGCAGATTTTAGTCACACTAGCACCAAGGTAACACCCTAGGGAAGCTGAGGAAATAAGAGAGAACCAGCAGGATCCCCAGTTTTCTTGGACTTCCGACTTAGCATAAGGGTTTGTGTCTGTGTTTGCAAGGCCCAGACTAAAGGCTGTAGAGTGCAAAGCTAAAGCCCTCACAGATGCAAAAACTGGTCAGTGACCACAGCACAGTGGTGCCACCCTTTAAAAGTTACAACACCCATCAAAAGTATCAACCAAACATCTCACTAGTATCATCAATGAATGAGCCACATCAAATAAATTATACATAATAAGGCTTACAAAACCGGTATGTTACTGCACCAGATTTCAGGAAGACTTGGCAAATCCAGAACTGGTAAAAATGTATGTAATATTTAAATTTGATAGCCAGATCAGCTCCAATACTCAAATGAGCACCATTTCAACTGTGCAAGTTAGAAAAAGAAGCAAAGAAATGACATCCCAGACCTGTGCCCCCCAGGAAAGCAGTTTAAGCAGGAACTGGAACACATGTTGTGGAGTCAACAGATCCTTCAAGTTACTCATTCTTTACTCTGAGCAGTGGATAAAGCTCCCCATTTGTGCCACCTCCTCAACAAACCGTGGTTTCTTTGGCTTTTTTTCATCCTCTCAGCTGTGAACTCTGCATATTGATCCTGAAACATTTAATGCCTTTTACACGCTTTGGCTGCTCCTGTTCACCAGTGCCACAGGCCCTGCCTGGCCCAGGAGTATCTGCAAATCTTCCTGACCCTTCATCATGAAATGCACAAAAATGATAAAACCCAAAATATCCCCAAGTCTTATTTACTGCAACTTAATTATTTCAAGTACAGTGAATGTACATGGAGTAGAACAAATTATTGGATTTTTGTTTATTATTTGCTATATAAGAATTCAAGCAGCTACACTTCAGGAAGGCAACTGCAGCCTATTAACAGTGCATTTGTATTCTAAACAGATCTATTAAAAAAATCTAATTGCACTAATCCTCTACTGTAACTTTGCAGCCGTGTTATTTCACCCAGCTGACATTTTTCTGTAACTGATTCCTACTAAGCTGTGAGTGCTCATAAGCCAGGGAAAGCTACAAGAAAAAGAGCCAAATGCCTCAATTTAACCCCTGACTCTCAATGTCTCCTTTTCCCCAAGGGGAGTGGGTGGCACACAGTTCTCTCCCCCTCTCTGGCAGGGGAAGGGGTGAGGGGAAGCCCCAGGATATCTCTGCCATTCCCACCCCGTCCCAAGGCACTGAGCTGTCCGTCTGACTTGGACAGGGAACACAAGGCTGGGCTGTAACTGGAGTGTGTGGAGCAGCCATTCCTGCCCCATTTGATCTCAGTTGAAAGTACAGTAAAATGAAGTGAAAGAGCCGTTTTAAAAGCTTTACACAGATTCTTGTCTCTCCTCAAAGGGTATTAATGAAAACACTTCCTGTGGCAGTGTGTGAAGACAAGCAGCACCTTTCATCTCCCCTGTTTACTGCCTTCACCTCCCCGATTCCCAGGCACCACTGGAGCTTTGACTGGCGCAGCTTTTGTCAGAATGAAAGAAAAAGCTCGACTGCAGCTTTGCAAATATATTAGCAAAAACATTTGCAAGCATTAGC
Organism: Sinosuthora webbiana; assembly: GCA_013397395.1. Lineage (NCBI taxonomy): Eukaryota > Metazoa > Chordata > Aves > Passeriformes > Sylviidae > Sinosuthora > Sinosuthora webbiana. The sequence continues at coordinate 68,814 of VXBN01013888.1, read as the reverse complement.
TTGGCAAATGTTTTATACATGTGAGGGGAAAAACTGATTTATCTGTTCGTTTATATAATACAGATTATTTCATAGTGGGAAAGTACATTTCAAAAGGACTTACGTAAGAGTGGAAATACAATTACTGCATGTATTAACTGAATAATCATATAGTTATGGGGATTGCTGGATGCACAGTTCTGGATATGCTGCTTCCCTCAGCCTCTGCTCCAACTAATCCTGCCTGTGCTATGGATTGGCACGCACTGACAGCTACCTGGGTGGGTATTTGAAAGGTTCCTCTGCAAGGTTTTGCTCTGCTTAACACAAAGCCGAATTTTTCAGCTGAAATAGTAACATGAAAACAGGCCCCAGACCTGCACTCTGCTCATGGTGTCAGAGAACAGCACTCCGTTCACAGCACTTCATTCCTAAGGTGTTAAACAAACAGACAGACCTGATGAAATATTAATTTGGCTAATTACGGCAACAGAACTCCAGAAGGAAGTAACAAGCCCACAGAAAGAGAGCAGTACCTGTTGGCAGCAGCGCCAACTGCCCGAGTCCCAGACGTGTGGCAGATGGCTCCCGAGGCCTGGGCTCACCGTGCTGGTCCCAGCCTTGGCTCAGCTCTCCCTGGCTGCAAGATGCAAAGGCTCACCTCGCTAGGCAGAGCCTAGGTGTGAGCAGCTCAACAGGGGCTTTTGGAGAAAGACAGCACACAAAGCACCTGCCTTTCTTCCAATTCTACCAGTTCTTTCCGTTCACAGGCTGCAATCAAATCCGAGTGTTTTCACCAGAGAAACATTTACCTTTAGTGCAATAAAAAGCTCTACAACCTGCTTGGACAGCAGACACAAAGTACCTGGCAACTCGCTGCCCAAACCAAAAATTTTGGATGATAACACTTCATAAAACATCATTTGAATGCAATTCTTTGCATGGAAGAGTCTTCTGGAGCTCATTTAGTCCAGCCAGCTGACCCAAGCAGGTCTATTTAGATCAGGTTGCTCAGGGATCTGGCCAGCCAAGCTTCAAACTTCCCCACAGAACAACTTCCCAACAATTGAAGAGAGCAAGCAAGAAGTGTGTGAGCATCCAAAGTGAGAGATACACCCCAAAACTGGCTTTTCATTATTTCCTTCCTGACATATCATAACTGTGAGCTTTAGTTAAGCACCTACAAATTCAAAGTCCCAAAGCCACAATAATGGCCACATTAGGAAAGATCAGTTTTGAGGAACCCAGCAGTAAAAGCTGCACCAAGTGCCTGGTGTGGAGCTGGCTGGCACTGCAATGATGGGTTTGTTTGTACCACCAACCACCTGGTGCTGTTCCTGGCTGTAACCTGGGCTGTTCTGGCTCCCAGAGCCCAGCACACGAGTCCAGTGATCAACAGACACACGGAGCCATGGCTGAGGCTTGACTTGAACAGTTCACTGCTGCAGTGTCCCTCAGCATCCCCAAATATCTCTGCACTTCAGCTCCCAACTCTGGCCCAGCTCCAAACCACAGGCTGATCCCATTCCTCAGCTGCACATCTGGGGGGTGTTGCTACAACTTGTGATGTGACTGCTCTGGCCCAGGTCAGCACAGTCATCACACTGACCATCATCACCACCCCACGACCTCAACACCCTTACACTGCTGTCATCGGTTCGTTCCCTTTAAATCCAACCTTCCCCACAGTCCCAGGGCAGCCTTTTTCCTCCACCTGAGGTGCCTGGCAGCATCCATGTAATGTTTTTGGCACATCCTTCCTATTTGCATCGAGGTCAGCACCTGCCACAACAAGCTTTCTATTTTAAATACTGCACATCGATAAGACTGCATTAAAACACAAAGCATTTACACAGCTCCAGAAGACGTAACAGCACAGCTTCCCCCAGGTTCTGTCAGAACTCTGGCTGCAATTTGTCCCAGTCCCCAAGCAGCACCTTTCAGAGAAAGCCACAAACACTGGGAGCCACAGGGCAGAGCCTGCAGAGCCAGCACTGACCACCCCCAGACACCATCAGAGAGCTCGAAATTCCTTTGGTCTCGTTCTCCCTGTCCGTGCTGAGGGTTTATGTAAATAGCCTGCACAGCCTTCTCCTGAGAAACTCGCCCAGCCTAAACCTACCTAAATCACGGCATAATCAGATAATTAGATTGCGGTCCCTCCAAGTCTGCTATTAGCACTTCCAAGCTATGTTTAAGGGGATAAAAAAGCTTTATTTCACGTAATTCACAGCACATGATGACTATCACAAAGGGGAAGCTCTATTTTCTAGCAGAGTAATTTACACTTTCTAAACAAAAAAATTCCAAGAGAAAAATTGTCATATAATATGTGGTGGGGTTTTTATGTCTAATATTTCTTAGTGGGGTTTTTTTGTTTGCTTTAGGAACTACAAGCAGAAAACAGAGCTATTGAACCAGCTGCTTTCAGCTGTAAGAAGGGTGAAATGCAGCTTTGCAGGAGAACCAAGCACTCGTGTCACCCTCAACCATGAAAAAGTCCCAGACAAGAGCATGTAAAATCATTGTATCAGCTCTGTAACAGGAACATCCATGCTACAGATGGGATTATGAGAGGAAGGGGGAAAACGGAGCTCAGGAACTGGTCACAAGCAGCAGCACCTGTGAGGTGATGCACTTGAGCAGCACATTCTGCAAATACAAAGAAAACCTGGTCATGTTCACTTTTTTTTTTTTTAAATTCAAAACCAATTAAAAAATTGTTTTTCTTGGATTTTTCTGGCTTTGTCTCGATACCAGGTACTACTGAGGTCCTCCTTGCCTTGCTGCACTACTACCTTACTTGCACATCAGAGAGAATACAAATCACAGAATATTAGGCAAAGTAAGATGCTTTGTCTTTATTTGATTAGGGTTTCTCTGCAGCACAGATTTCTTACAGCCAATATTGAAGTGTAATTACTTTGTCTGCCAAAGTTTTCAAATACATGACTTGCATATATAGAAGTTGTTTTTATCTTTGTAAACACAAAGTAAGAGAGGGAGGGTGAAATTACTCAATTTTTCTGCTTAGCAGTTTTCAGTTCTAGCAGCACCTCCTCCCAGCCACAGCAGCCCATACAGGGCTTCATCCCTGCTTTGGCTGAGGATGAGGGGAGTGTTACATATTTGACACAGGAGTCTGTGCCAATAACAAAAATGAAGGAACCACAACCAGGGCAGGCAGATGGGCCAGAGCTCAGCAAGGCACGGGCTAAAGTGTGTCAGGAATCTTATGAAATGAGACATTATGTAACAATATCAAATCTGGGCACCCGGAGCTGGGTCACCTGCATCTCCCTACCTGTACAAGATGCAGACAGCCCCAAACCCAAGCATTTAAAAATCTTACACTGAGTTATACACTCACTTATTTTTATATACTTCTGTATAAAAGCACGTACATCAGCACAGCTGTGCATACAGATGTACCTGTTGATAGCTACAGCAAAAATTAAGCTACACCTATGAACAGGGCAGCTGATAAACCCATGGACTTTGATACAGCATAGACAAGATCATTTGAGACTCAACCAATAATGGCGTTAGAACCACCCTGGCATCCAAATTAATGCTGCTGCTCCAGCAGTCCGAGTGCTCCTCGTGAGCCTGTTCAGGGAGGCTGGAGCTGAGCTGGCCACGGGCTTCTCAGCACAAAGCCCCACCTGTGGCATGTCTGCAGTCCCCGGGGTGCATCTCCCCACTTAACTGTCAACAGATACAAAGGGAACTCCGCATACCCCTGCCACCTCCTCAAACTGGTAATCTAGGGGAGCTATTTTTACCAGAGGATATTTAATCAGAGCTCTGAGAACAATAATTATCTAGAGATCCTGGAAATCTGGGGCTACGCTGCAGGACCGCACAAGGAAAAAAACACAGAATACAGAAGGACACTGTAATGAGGGCTCTGTGTGGAACAAGTGAGTGAGAAAAGCAAGATCCCACAATCACAAGGCAAAACGTGCTGTCTCAAGTTCTTTCTACACCAAACCCAGTTGTCTGGAGGGCTGGTGACTGCAAATCACCCCACCAAACCAAAGCCCAGCAGATGTCATGCTCACATCCAAGCAGCAAGTTGAGAACACTGCAAGAGCAGCTCATTAGGTTTGCAGAACTTGCTTTTAGTTCATAAGGAAAAAAAATCATGGCCAAAACTTACTATTAGACTTAGGTGTCTTTGATATCTCATCGATTAAATTAAATGTCATTAATTTTGCATGCAACTCATAGATCATTCTCTAAATGCTATGCCAAAAATCTAATTGAGTCTTCATTAAGTGATCAGATGGGAAATGGGAGCTCTTCCCCCACGATAGAATTCAAGGTTAAAACTGCAGCTCACCAAGGACTGTTAAGAACTGCCTCAGACCCTCACTTTCAGTCACCACACAAAACCCCTTCTATTTCATTCACTCCAAATTTCCCCTATTAGCTGGCTCCTCCTCCCCTCTTACACCAGTAACCTTGAAAAGAGGACAGGTGGAGCGACTAAAGAAAGACAAAGGGGCTTAAAAAAAAGGAGATTATTTCAAGCTACAATTAGAGTATCCTACCAGACTACACTATTTTGAAGCTTAAATTCAAATTAAATTCAAGCTGCATTTTTAGCCACACGCTTGTCATTACCTTTTTGTGATCCCAGTGTGAGGAGAGAACAATTCCTAGGCTTACCTCCAGCACTGAGTGCCACGGCTGGATTTGGCCACCCTTCTGTTACTTGTGGGTGGTGGTGGGACAAACCTCCTCTCTGTCATTTCACAATTAACAATGAGAATTTAAAAAGCGATAACTTGATACAGAAAGACACTTCTGGAATAAAAGAGCAAAGCAGAAGAGGCAATCGGGTTTATCTCTGAGGAAGGTCAGCTACTACACCCCAAACCTGGAAGATATGGTTATGTCATAACTGCCAGCTCCAAGATGGAAAAAGCCCTTGGGCAGTGCCAGGCAGCCAAGCAGGACTGCCCGGGGATGTGAGAGGTCAGGCAGGAATCCAGGCAGGCTCCTGGCTGCCAGGGGAATGTGGCCACTGCCCCCTGAGTGACCCAAAGGGAAAGGACTGGGGCCAGAGAACAAGAGCAACAGGGGTTTGGGAAAGGCTTTGGAAAACTCCTCTGGTGCTTCAGGTGGACGGGAGCACCACTCTGGGACAGGAAAGGCTCCCACGTGCCCTGTCCTGGAGGGTCAGCGCAGGCCTTGGGCTTCGTTAGTGCAAGAAATGGACACCTGCCCTTTGTCTTCACAGCTACCTTGGTTCAATCTACTGCAGTACAACCCTGGAGTTCTGTGCCCATTCCAAACTCTGCTCTCTTTGGTGTCACACTGCGGGAGAAGGAATACTGACACAATCTAAGTGATAAATGTTTTCCTTTTCACTCCAAAGCTGTACATTCAGATTCAGCACCCTGCCCTGCAATTCCACCTCTAGCTTCTTATTAGATCATGTTTTCGGCATAAATGGTACAGCCAAAATACTATTTTTTTTCCATGAGAAGTATTTTGTACAGGTGTTATTTTGAGTCTCCCCAAATCATTGATCTATTATTGAGCCAAGCTGAAAACACACTATCAATTTTCACTGAACTATTGATCACGTGAGGTCAAGCCTAGCAAGACACACAGAGCACCAGGAATCTACAAGCAGTGGGCTGGAATGAGCCTTGGCATTTCCGATGCCATACAAGGAAAGGAACTTAAAAAATAATATTTAAATGGCTTGCTGGAGTGCAGGCTACTTGTAGGAGAATGTCAGCAGATTGGGTACTGATTACAGTGAAAGAATGTGATCCCCACTTGGAGAAACAAAGGTGATTTTTGAAGCCTGCTCCCTGAGCAGCAGGCAGCCTGCCCCAGTTCCCCAGCCTGCAAATGAAAACAAACTGGGGTTATCTCTGTTAAGGAGAGGTATGGATGGCAGGGAGTCAGGAGAATTTAAATACTATGGGTAAGTGTGAAATCCCCACGCTTGCTTTGCCAATATACCACTTGCTACGGCAAAAGAGGAAAAAAGAACCATTTTGCACACACGTTCCTTCCCAGGCCTGGCACTGCCAGAAGTTACAGGGAAGCTTTACAGACACCAGTGTGATCTCTGAGTGCCCCGGGCACGGCCCTGGCTCCAAGCTGGGCACGGCACTATTTCAGTTACCCACTCACTCTCTCAAAAAGCTGTTTTTTTCACTTGGTTTTCTCATTCCCTGCGGCCCTCGTTTGCGGAACGAAAACAAAACGGAGAATAACTTCCCCTTGTAAAAATCTTGCAAGAGATAAGTCGGGCTGTTAGCTCCCTCTGAGCTGCTGGGATCTGCCTGGTTTTCCGTGGCACTCCTTTAGAAGGGCCCATTACGAGATTTGTATAGGAAATCAATGCCGAGGAGCTGCAGGTAGCCCTGGCCTCCCTTTGTGCTGCCGGCACACGGGCCCAGCTGAAGCAAAGCGGTGCCGGCCGCCCGTGCCCCGCAATCCCGGCCCAAACAATGACATCACTCGGCTCCACACGGCATTCGGGCAAGGTAAAAGCCTGCCCGCTCCTTTTCACCATTATTGCAGGAACTACAGCGAAAATGTGAGCCTTGTCCTGCCGCCAATGGGGAAATGAAAAGCAAGGCGGGCAGAAGAATGGTCTCTCAGTCATGCCACTCCAGCAATAATGTTTTTTTCCAACGAAGCTTTCAGCAGTCAGAAATGGGAAAGATTATAGACACAGAGCCTGCAGTTCCATTCAAAAAGATCTTTGTTAGCAGCAGCAATGAAAAGAGGGGGGGAAAAGCTCACAAAATTCCTCCACTTCAAGTACAATCCCAAAACATATGCTTACAATCCTGGAAATCTTTGGGAGATTCAGGGTGTTCAACAGCTGCAGCTGAGCTTACAATGAACACTGCAAATAAATGCTAATGAGATGCTTATAGATCCTGAACAAATTGATTTACTGAGATCTTGTCGAGTGTCTCCTATCAAGGGTTTGTCAGAGTAAACAACCAAATCCTTATAAACAGAAGTGACTCATTCATTACAACTGGAAGAAGAAAGGCGTAATAACTGAAGCTATAGTCCAGGAAGATGATAAAGCAAAAGACACACACACGTGTTATTTACCAAAAAATAATAAAAGTGAAGTTTTTGAAAACACTATTAGAAGACATGTATAGTTTATATAGACAGCTACAGATCAGTTTGCAATGCTGTGAGCACATTAAAAACCACAAGAGTTATCAGCACAAGAAGTAACCATAATAAAACACGCTTGAATAAAGCTTTAGGATAAACCCACATAAAGCAGATGCATAATGAATTCACACTCGTACTGAATTATTTTATTGCACATTGTTATACTACAACCTGTGTGTGTAAGCAGCTCCTTGGAAATCAAATGAGAGAAATCAAATGAGAGAAATTTTCTCTCAAATGAGAGAAAATCCATTGTCTCACCAAAAAACCTTACTCTTCATAAGGTTACGTATGATTATGAACAATAAATAATGCAGGAGAAGAGAGGGAAAGCTTCAGAAGCTCTATATCAGAAGAAAAAAAAAAGTTTCTAGTTCAATTAAGCTGAGATGATTCCATACTATTATAATTGTCTAGCATGGAGAATTCTAGGATTTCTTTTTGGCCAGTCACCTATAAAATATGAACATTTAATGATTTCATAATGGCAGGCAGGGAAGGTGGTAACCTGTATCCCCTAATTGAGCAAAGACAGGGAGTTTCTCTTACAGAACATTAAAAGCAAAAAAGTAAAATTCTCCAAACTGGGATAAAAAGCAAGGGCCACTTTATTAACACTAACGGTCTTTGGGGAGGTTGCCCAAAAAAAAAAACACTTTAGTAGAAAAAGCAACAAAAATACAAGAAAAATTAATCCCTTCAACTTTTCAGGCTCCACAACTCCACTTAGTGAAATGCTGGCAGCTTTTAAAGGAAATCCAATCTTTCAGTCTCCACCTCCTGCTCAAGCTGGAGCAGCCCCAGCCCCATATCCACGGCTGTGTCTGGAAGGTGATTTCCAGAAGATCCTTGTGAGAGGCTGATGTGCTCTCCCGTTAGTGCACACTCTGCTCTGCCTGCAGTTCCTCGCAGCATCCCTCTCCCACAGGAAGAGCAGGGCTGGGGGGAGTTTCTCCTGCAGCTGTAACACAGATTTCCACCATCACCATCTCTCTTTGTATCTGCACAAAGCAGAACAGCAGCAGTTGACATTCCGAGAGCAAATTCCCTTAGAAATAAACAAACCCAACTCCTCGGAGATTTGGGATCCTCCGCTGGGATCAGGAGAGCATATCCAAAATAAAACACAAGTCTGCAAACTTCCTATGCTCCTCATTTTAAGCAATCTAAAGCAATTTCAACGTGTCTCGCAGCAACATTAGGAGAAAAACTCTGGGTTTTCTCCAAGGAGACCCAAAGGTCCCAAGCGAGTGAAAAACACAGCTCCAGCGACAGCAAGGAAGGAAGTCTACCCTGGGAATTCTCTTGTGGGGAAAAATACCCAGTTCCCACTGTCGTGCCTACACCAGGATCCTGGTGAGGGAAGGTCCTGCTCCGTTACATCCCTGCAGAGAGGCACCACGGGCACTGGCTGCTGCAGCCCCATCCCGTGCGCTGCCGTGTGAGTACAGCCCGCTCCGGGTCAGACACAGCCTGGCCTCCCACAGAGACCGAGCCATGGCAAAGAGGGAATTCTTTTCAGACCCGAGCCATTCAGGGGCTCGATGCCGCGATCATCAGGAAGCTCTTCTCCTCCTCGGAGCACTTCACGAGCCGCAAGTGCAACACAACAAGGCAGCACAATGGGCTGTGCCCTCTGTGAGGAACGCTCGTCATTCTGCACAACGGCCCTTCTGCGGGAAAAAGGGCCCTGGAAATTGCCTCCCTCACCCCAGTGCGGGGCTTAAAAACACAGCCACTCCCTGTTACAGACACAGGGCCACCTGCGATTTCTGAACACTGAGCCTTCACCAGATTGACGGTGTTTTATTGTTTTGGGGAGGTGTAGAAGCTGAAAAACATACAGGAAAGGGGGTTATGGATAGGCGTTTCCCAAGACGCTCCAGCTGACAAACCCAGCTATCTTCAGGCAGTGGCTCTCGTCATCTCTTGCCAGGCAGGTCTCCCAGAAATAATGCTACTTTTGAGAAGGGCAAGACTGAGAGGACAAGGAGAGACACGACAGTGTCAAAGCAGGACAAAGTAATTAAACACTTGACTGAATTCCTGTCTCTCTCAACCCGAACGCAATAGTCAAAATTAAAACCAGACTTACTCAGAATTTTGTAAAATTTCGAAGGAAGCCCCAGACCACATGTTCTAAGCAACTCAGAGTGCTCCAGATGAAAACTGACACAGTCCAGAGCAGTTCTGCAGCTCCACAAAGGAAACAAAATCAGATCCACAACGTGAAAGAGAATGGATTTGGACAGCCAGGGTGCTGAGGGCAAAGTCTGCTGTGTGAAATCAAGGTAAACACAAAACCAGTTCAGCTTAGAAACAATTTTTCCCCTCCCCTACTCTTCTTGGCTGAGTTGCTCAGGATGTTCCAGGGCCAGTAAACTGGATGGAAACTCAGAGAAATCCCAGTTATTGCTATGAAAGGCCCCTGCTTTAAGCACCTTAAAATAATCCATCTTCCCTTTCCAATGCTGGACAGCAGCCTCCTTTCCCGGAGGTGTGAGCAGAAAAAGAAGAGGCTGCAAAGAGGCAGCACTTGCACTCCTTGTTGACAGTCACCTTCCTGCAGATACCAACCTATAATGTCCATGTTTGCTTTATCAGACCTTCCCCTTCACCTGCCTTATCTGGTGGATTTATCTGTCCCTCTTTCATCAGGTTCATTCCAAAGCAAACAATTTGGTTTGTTGTTTTTTTTTTGTTTTTTTTTTTTTTTTAATTTAAAAATAATAATAATAAACCCTGGGAAAGAGACAGAATAAAACTGAAATAAGAAGACACTAAAAAAAAGATAAAGCTTGGAGTATTTTCCATTTGAAATTACATTTATAATGATATCTAGCAAGTTCAACAGGTTTATATCATTCAAGTAGTATTTTCAAAAATGGGGTTAAGCTGTGCAATTTCAAAAAATGAAAGAATATAACATCAAGAGATAGCAGCAGCAAGCTTTCCATGGCAGCAGTTTCCATAATGGTGTTTTGGATACTTTGCTTCCATCCTCCACAGAACAGTGATAGGATTTTAACTGTATACAGAAGGGAACTGCCAGATGTGGATTAACAACACCACGACACACTCAAAGAAAAGTGATTTCTCAACTCCCGGGTGCAAACTGAAGGCTACTGCAAGCTGCTTGTTTTCCCAGGATGCCAGTTTGCCTTTAAAAGAGCTTCACTGAAAAAGCTGAAGCTATTATTTAACCAATTTTAACAAAAATTAAAATCAATCCAACAAGTGCTCTTAAACAAGCCATCTGCAAAGATGGACATCACCAACAGAAACAGCATTAATCTTCCACATCCAGGAAATAGATGCTTGAAAATTTGTAAAACAGAATGGCTTTATAATGCTGCTGGTGACAAGTTAATCCGGTGTCAGACAGAAAGACATTGTTGCAGGTCACATATTCCCGGCTCTTTCCAAGGCCAGGCTTGCCTTTCCCAGGAGCAAATCTCCTCTCTAAACTCAGCTCAGCATGTCCCTCAAAGTCTCCTTTGAGTCCCTCCAGTTTGTCCCTAAGTGGAATAAATTCCTTCCCGCTCCACTCTGGAAGTGTTTGCTATGGAACACTCTCAGTCCCACATGTCTGTTCCTACAGTCACTCCAACTTCCTCTCCTGCAATTCAGACTTGTGTGTTCTTTTGTCCCTGCAGGAAAAGAACCTACCAAAGCCTAAAAGCGAGCTTTTCAAGAGCAGAATTCCACAGCAACATGCAGCAGGAACAGTTGGAAGCTTGTGGGGTTTTCATTTTAATTTGCGTCTTCAGGGGAAATTTAAATAAAAGCAGCAGACGCCGTATCTATGAGGCTGCACCAGCCAACACAAAACAGCCAGATGTTTATACAAAAACAACAGCATTTTTCTAAACATAAAAAGGAAAGATTTGGGGGCTTAGTCTCTGCTAAACTCTCCTGTACAACTTCAATGCCATTCCCAAGGCCTATTCTTCCCTTATTTAACTCTTCGCCAGGGATGTGATGTATTCACACCATGAAACTGCACCACGTTTAACGCAGCCCAGGCCTTCGCTGCGGATCTGTCCTGTACTTCAGAATAAGAACGTTGGCTTTTCCTGACAGAGACCACTCCACCGTGGAAGTGGTGGTCCTTCAGCGAGGTAATTCTGGCAGAATTCAGAACTGACTCCCATTTTCTCCCCTGTAGGAGGGCACACACTGAGCTCCCCCAGTTTACAGCTGGGTGTTCGCAGGTTCTGCACCACCCATCACTCCGAGCTCTGTAAAGTGTCTGTGCACAGAGCTGAACACGACTACCCCCAGAAAACAAGTTTCTTTTCACCCTGGTCTAGATGTAGAAGCTCCATTTCAAATCCACCCTATTATTAGTACCAAGCACTGGTAATGTATCTCCTGCTCTCAAAGACTGTGCACTAAGCACTGCTCATTCCAGACCTTCCTGATGCCCATCTCTGTGCCGCACACTGAGCACGACTGCCACACCTGCCCCCTCCCAGGAAAAACCTGCCAAAGGCCATGAGGGATCTGCAGGTGTCAGAGGTGACCCCTGGCTGATGCCAGCCCTCCCACCAGCTTCAGCTGTAACCTCAGAGCCCGTGGGTACCAACTGCTCATTCCTCAGAGATGGAGCTCTCTGGTGCACTTGGCAGTGCGAGAATAGCCACAAAAATCCACAGAGTAACAGCTTTGTGATTAACAAATACAGGTTTCAAGATATTTAATGAAAGCTATGGCCAACCTTTCACACCTCTCCTCTTACATTAACTTGGAGAATACAGGCATCGATCTGCTAATGCTCCAAAAACCTCAAATCCTGAGCAATCATAAAATCATAGAACCATTTAGGTTGTACAGAAGAGTTAGGACTGAGCCTAACCCAGCACTAAACCATGTCCCCAAGTGCCACACAGTCCAGTGCTGCCAGTACAAATGGAAATATGTGTGCTCTAATCCCCTCTACAGTCACACCACCACAAAAATTTAACATGAAATACGAATTCCGCCCCGATATGGGTAAAAAAAATTAGAAATTTATATTCAAATTCAACTCCTTCAACAGAGGCCAAACTTACAAACTGAGAAGTCAGCACAACAAATGCCTACAGAAGTCAGTGATGCAGAAAGCCCCTCCAGCAAACCTAATTTTTAGGTTGAGGAATTTGAATGCAACTCAAAAGCAATAGCTGTTTGCACAGAACGATGCCATACAGCATTAGAATGTATTTGTCCATAAATCTTAATAAGAAAAGTCCTGGTTTTAACACACCAAACTGACCACTTGACTGGATGACCAGCAAGTGTGGAAAGCTCCCCATCACTGAGACTGGAAAGATACTCAGGGATGTATTTGCCATCACAGAACATCCCGCATCCTAAAAAGGCACATTGGTTTGAAGTTTTTTGGAAGCAATCATACATAAATCCTGTAACTGCTGGTTAACAGGTACTGAATGCAAACAGACTGTAAAGCTGGGAGCACATCAACAGTTCCCACTTCTAGTCAGGAAGAGGAGGGAGTGCCACTCCTGTCTGCTGAGTGATCCAGCACAGCAGTGCACTAAGAAAGGACAGAGAGAACCTGCACACTGGGGCACAAGAGATCCACGATTTGCAAAACACGTGACTCCAGCATGAAGAGGCGCAGGAGCAGTGTCACAAAAGGATGCAGGGAAATGCATGAGAACCAGCTGGAAGCCTGATTTTTGTTTAAGCAAGATGCATTTCCTAGAGTTGTCTCCACTTTGATTAAGAAAACACACATAACACCACAGTGGGCGAGACCCACAGTTCAGTTCCAGCAAAACAACGGCAGCTTTTTTCTATTATTACTTTGTAAATGAAAACACCAGAGCCTCACCATCGCCTCTAACTCATTCCCCTTGCACTCCTAGCTGACACACAAACTGCTGGGGGTAAATCACTGCCCAGAGTTTTGCTGCCATTCCCCACCACCCCCAACCCCTCTGTCCCCCTGCTCTGGGCCTCCCACGGCTGCAAGTTCCAGAAGCTCCATCCCCACTGTGGGATGTGGCTCTCTGTAACTCCTCCTTCTCAGAGCTTGGTTTCACCAGGTGATTCATCCCACTCCAGGGTCTACCTCAGCTTCTTCTCCAGCCTCAGCCTGACAAGAGAAGGAAATTAGTTTAAAAGCTACAGTTAATTATATGTTGTGCCTAAGGCAAAACACCTCCAGACAAAGTAACAGGACAAATGTCAAATCACAGAAACCCTTTTAGGGCCATCACAGAAATTAAACACTGACACTCTTTTCTTTTGTATAATTCAATGCAAACTACAATAACAAGTTGTGCTAACACTGAAAAATAAAAGTGGTTTTGAGATGACTGAGCTGTTGCAAAGTGCTCCTTTAGTAACCAGGCAGGAAACACTAATGCTTGTCACTCCTTCCCATAAGCAAGGCCAACAGCACTGCTCATTTGCTGCCCTTGCAAATAGGAAGATGCTTTCAAACATCTTTACATCTTTTGAGATTTATGTCATTTCAAAGACATAAATTCCCCATCTACCTCCACAGTGTGTTCTTCCCGGAGCTTCAGTGCCTGAAATAAAGTGCCTGTGGAAGAAAATTGGACATTTTCATGAACACTTAAATCTGTGGTCTAAAGAAAAGTGATTATTTCCCACAAGTGCAGAAGCACAATCCAAGACTTAAAAAAAAAGAACCAAAGACAAGTGAAGAGCAAAAGTATTACAGAATTATTATATAGATACATGCACATGTCATATGCATATCTACATCTTTGTCTCCTGGTTAATTGCTAAAATGAGATAAAGAACATAATTTCACACTTCCTTCAAATTACAAAGAAAACACGTTCCTGAAAAATAACGTGACAAATGTGATAGAAGCAATCAACACCACAGGCCTGGGGGATTTGGAGAGGTTGAGGTGTGTGGTTGGTGGGTTTTGTTTTGTTCTTGAACGAAACCAACATCTTGGGACTTCAGAATTACCTAGTTTGAAGCTACTGCTTCATAAAGTATTAAAGTATCACAAATTATCTTATAAACAGTACACAACTACACTCCATGTGACTGTCCAAAAACCAGCCCTCCTTGAAGTAAAATCCATTAATCCGTTTAAATAGGACCTACTGACAGTATTTAACTTTACAGTGGGAGGTTTTGTGCAACTTTGTCTCAAAACCACAGTTCTAAAATGCACAGCAACTCACCCAAAATGAAAAATGTAGTAACTTAGTATGCAACAATTTCACTCAACTTCAGCCATAGAAGGGAATTTTGAAGTGAAGCTGCATTAATTCCTAAACACAGAAAATGAACAGCATATGAATAATTTAGTGATGGCTTTTGCTCCATGTCAGCAGCTTTGCTGGAGGAAGTGATCTTTATGAAGTCCCCCAGGACACCAAGAAGTTGAAGACAGGCAAAGAGACCACAGGACTCCATTCTGTGAGGCAGCGACGCCACTCCAGGGGGCTGGGTGCTGTGGGGGACCTCCCAACACCAGAGTTACACAGCGCCCAAATTCATGGGGCTGGGAGAGGAGTCACCATTCCCACCCCTGATAAGCAGGAACTGGATCTTTCATGCATGACAGGTGGTACAAGTGTGGGGGGAAAAGGTGATCAGACATGAAGAGTGAGAATCCAGCCTGTGGTGAAGAAGGGCACCACAGCTCCTCAGCAGCCCACGGAGCAGCACATAATCACACAGTGACAGGAGGCAGCAGCAGCCCCAAAACCCACCCATCTCCTTTTTACACTTCCTGCCACAAACTTAGCCTTTTTTCCCCCATCACCTCTTCAGCCCAGAGCAATTTCTCCCTTGTCCAACCAGCAGCATCTCCTCAGCACCACAGCTCCCACACCAGGTGAGTTATTTGCCCTCCAAGGATCTAAGAACCTACTCAGGGCACCTGCAAACAGCTCACTTCCCTCAGGCACCCAGCCAGTTCCACATTACAAATCTAATTTTACAAAGAACTTAAATAATGGAAATATCACTATGGCCAAATCAGTTTCCCCTAATTTGCCCAAATCCCACTCTAAGACCTAATAAAGAATATATGAAATATACTTTCTTGACAGCCTCTACAAAAAGCCTTTTTTTTTTCCAGATGTGGATTTGATGTTAAGAAATTCTTTACATGAAACAAGGGGACTCTCTGAAATTCACATATAAATAGAAATATCCCGCTGTTAATCTAAAACCACAGGTGACAGCTCTGTAGTAGCTCTTACAAAAGTATCTGAAATGACTGACCAGTTTATTGTGCATCCTGCACTGGGGATGGGTGTTTATTCAAAATGAAGGGCAGATTAGCAGCGAATCTACAAGATGGGGGGAGGAAGCAAATTAAAAAGTCAGCAAGAGGATAACTGATTCAGTGATGCAAATTAAGTGTTTTAAAGCCACTGGGACTCTGGAACATAGCACAGCTCAACAGAAAAAAACCCAAGGCAATGCAACCTTCCAAACTTAATTAACCATTTCTCTGGAATGCCAAGACACAAAACATCGTATTACCTTAACTTTGACTGCTGATGGCTCAAAGCTTGAGTGCTACTACAACCATTACCAAGAACCAATATTTAACCCCGTTTCTGCAGAAGATTCTCTGAACTTCACCCCTTAAGCACAGCAGCAGTGGCTGCCCTGGATGGCTCTGCAGTGAACATGAAGCTGGTCTCTGCCAGAGAAGCTGAGCTTGGCCATGGACACACCACTCCAGCCCAGGCTGAGCCTACCCCAGACTAACACCCAACACATCAAGCCATGCTTCTGGCTTCAAGAGTCTGGTACTCACATATAGAAAGACTCAATTTTCATTTTTTCCCTACTCACAGCAGGCTACAGGGTAAATTAATGCTTCAGCCTGCAGTGACTTTGGATTAGGCCAGTCTTGTCAATAATTAATACAGCTCTGGTAGAGCAAAAGCACAGCGAAAAGCTAGATTAACCAAAATCCCTTCTGCTGTGACACCAGCTTTTACCCCTGCTGAATGTGCACACACAGGACTTAAAAAAGGACAAGATTATTTATGACCTTAATGGAAGAGTTCTGAATGTCAGGATTGGGGTTTTCCTCCTTTCCTTTAAATAAATGCCTTATAAGATAAGCAATTTTATTGTAACAACTCAATAAATTGAAATAGTAGCAAATACCTTTTTTAACTGGCCTCTGACTTATCTAAGGTCTTAATCACAAGTTGTTTTCAAGCCTTGGGGATTTCAGAATCCTAATGCACCCAATGGGAAGCAATGAACAAAGGCAGCAGCCCTGCTATTCCAGGGGCTCAGGCATTGTGATCCGTCTTCCTCAGAAAGGAGGGATGAAGCAGTGACAGCCTCCGTGCACCCTCACACAGGGATTATCCCCAGCACCGAGGCAGTGACCAGTTACAGAATATCCATCAGATGGAATTGCCACTCCTTGGAGAAGGCTGTGGACAGCCACGGCAGCAGCTGGATGCTTACCCCTTCCCCTCTCTGTGTGTTTATATTGCTGTCACTGCACAACTGCTGAAGTTATTAAATCTGCAAAACGCTTCAAGGTGAAACAACTCATTTGCAAATTGTTTTAACAACTCTAAGTATCAAACAATGAAATCAAATGCAAACATGCAATCAGCTGGAGTCTAAATTAATTCCTTGGTAAGGCCATTTTTCTTAAATCAACCCCCTCTCCTGGATAATCCTGGATTTCGGCTGTTTTGTTCAGCATGCATCTTAACGAGGCCACTGTTGCTGAAGGACATGACCCGATTTCTTCTGAGGTCAATGGTTATCAGTAGAACTGGAACAATACAAATTTCCACCCTGAGACACAAGAAAAGCACAGAATCTGCAGTACTCTTTGTGAGTTTTCACATCTGACACCCCATTTTGACAGGAAGTTCCTCAGCTGATAAAGCCCTCAATTTTTGCATGACCAAATCCAACCGTTTGACATCACTGTCCACCTATTGATTTTGGGGATGATGCTTGCAGCCTCCAGGAATGTGAGATGCTGCAGTCCAGCCACGAACTGTGCAACTGCTACAAAGCAATACATAAAGGTTCTTTTTTCAGTCTTCAAAGCAGGTGTTCAGACTGTTTTTATTTTCCCAGATAATAGCAGACTTCTCCTGAAGAGTGAGACAAATTTAGATAAAGACAGAGTTCTGGTACTTAGGGCCAGGCAGCAAAGTATTAACTTAATCACTGAGCTCCCACTGAAATAAACACATTTCTATTGTGCTCCTGGAGCCGTGAAATGACAGGCCCCATAGCTCTGGCCGTCCTCCCAGACGTGTTTTCCACCCCTTCCCTCAACCACAACTCCAGCTTCACTCCAAGATTTACTTCCCCCCCAGCAGCTACCAGAGCAAGGTGCAAGCCCGGACCTTTCTGTGCACCACACACCTGGCAAGAATAAAGACTGGATCAATTCTTCTCAATTAACCTCGGGTGAAGTGAACTCAGACACTGGGAGGGCAGGGAATTGTTCAAGATGGTCAAAGGCAAATAATTTATGTTCTTCGTGGCGATTAAGAGTAGCACATGAGGAGAGGAACAATTCATACATGATCCAAAGGCAGGCCACTGTTTCACGGAGAATCCCAGGACACTGTTTAAAACCATGCATCACTTCAGGACATTTCCTCAGTGAATTATGCCATAAATAAACAGTTGGAAGTAACTGAATCCATCTGCCTTTGGTGCAGCTCAAAGGAGCTACAGCAGTTGCTTGAGGTTTTACAAAACCACTTTTCCAGGGAAAAGGGCTCCCTGCCCACCTGACACTGTCCCTGCTCTTTGAGGGGGACATCTCTTGCACCATCGTCTCCTGCACGGAGACAAAAAAGGACAAGGTCCTAAGGAGAATACCCAATACTTCCAAACACAAACCACTACAAACATGAGGAGGGGCTTCCAAAGGGGCACAAAGCTTGGAGGAAAACAGCAGGCTGAACTCTTACACTGAGACAGGTGGAAATTTGAAGGTATTTTGGGTAAAAACTTTGGAAATCACCTAAAGCTTACCTCATCCTCACAGAAAACCCTCATAATCAGCAGTCCAAATGCTGCCACTGTTGGGAACCCGGTGCATGGCAAACTTCAGCCCAGTGGTCATTTAAAATAAATCCTGCCCAGCAGGGAGTCCTACCCACATACCATTGGGGACTTTGTTTACAACTAGAGCCTGCATTTAAAATTTCCCGTTAGGCTGAAATTGGCCTGTTCATTCAAAAGCCTTACCCCTGCCCCAAACTACGTACAGGACTTAAAGTTGGACAAATCTAAGTCTTCTTTCTTGTGCTTACACCTATTGAGGCTTTACCAGCAAATTCTGCTTCAGCATTGGTCCACTCAGGCTTTAAGCCAGAGGAGCCAGTTTGTTGCAAAAGAAAAATAAAAACTCAATACATAACCACAAGGGCCACATGAAAGTCATTTAGCATAACCAGAAAGCACACTAAGTCAAATTAAAGCCCAGTGCTTTCATTAGGGCATGGGGAAGTCTATTTATGCTCAGGCATTCTCTGCTTCAGAATTACCAAAAATAGTCCTGACAAAGTCTGCTGCCCGTTTCCTCAGCGCTGGACCAGCGTTGGCAGTGCTGGCTGTAACACAGCCAGGCTCCAAGTCACCCAAGGACACCGGAGTCAGCACGGCCTCACACTCCAGGGAAAGACAGTATTTCCATGGGGCACAGCCCAGGAAGCCTCTGCTGGGACTCAGCAGCTTCCCCAGGGCCCGAGTGATGCCCTGGCCAGGTTCTCTCAGCTTCCTGATGGGTTCTTCTGCACATGGGATTTGCTTGTCCATCCCAAACCCACAGATATGTGTGCCAGAGTGGACTCTACAAGGCTCAGCACATCACAAGTGCAATTCTGAGAGACAGCAGCTGCCCAGATCCTGGGTAATCCAAAGGAAACTGCGGAGTGAAGCATGGAAAAAACACTCTCCCATGCCCCTGTGCTTGTGGCTCTCAGGTGGGCTTAGGAGAGCTCAAGTCCCAGCAGCAGAGCTGCTGCCCCACCCTCCTCCTCCTCTTCCAGCAGGTTTCAGACCTGCATTGGTTAACAGGAGAAGCTCCAGCCCTGCACAGAACGTAGGTGAGCAATGCTTTGTAATAATTTTATGAGCAAAGTACCAGAAAACTGAGTGGAAAATACTTGGCATGTTCCAATCATGCGTCCTTATCTCCCAGGGGGACCAGTTTGGGGACTGGGTGAGGATTCCTACAGAAGCCAATCCTTGACCAAAAATCAGATCCATACATTAGATACATCAGAACTTCCTCACTTTCAGCTGACAGTGGTGCCAACACCCCAGAAACACAACAGTAAAAGCACTGACTGCCCTCAAGGAGAAGGTTCAGCAAGAGACATCGATGGGTGATATGATTTAAAGACCGAGCTGGTGGGTCTGGGTGAGTACAAGAGTGTCTGGGTGAGTACAAGAGTTCTCAGCCAAAAGTTACACCTGGTCTGCAACACCCCAGTTACCTTCACTGAGGATTTTATTGCAGGAACAACAGCAAAATTCTAAAGCAGCAGAAAAAAAGTATTTCCAGCAAAAACAAAGAACCAGCTAGAACAGGAATATGCACAACTCTCACTGCTGAATTCTTTACAAAACTTTTCTTGAGGACTCCACAAATCTTTCTGCTTTAAGAGATTACTAAAGAAGTGGATTTTAGCCTGTTCTCAGGAGATTGTTCTAACTCTTAGATAGCAGAAATATATAAATATTGGATCAAACTCCAGCACCACTTCTTACATTATTAATTCTAGAATAAAATACTGTCAAAGTTCTTCTCTTTTATCAAATCACTTCCAAACCTGTGAGAGGAGCAGGGAGGATGAGATCAACCCTGCACATTCAAGCTTAAGCATCACTTATATTGCATTACCTGAAAGCTTTAAAAGTTTGGCTATCACTGAATTTGCTGCTGCCCAAAACTACTCCTCTGCAAGTCCTGCAGTTTCCAGTTTAAAGAGGAAAATGCACAGAAGGAAAGAAAAGAAGCAAATTAAATGACCTTTTAGAGTTCATTAGTGATGTACTTAGACTTCTGTTCTCTTCAGAAGTAAATCAGTTTAATCAGACCCCAATTAGTCCAGTTCCAGCAGGCAAGGACAGCTACTATGAGACTGCACAAAACAACACTGAGATTTGCTAACTCATTCTACAAGCTGTTAAAAATGTCCAAAGCCACTGAGAGGCCTAGGCTAAAAAAAGAACCCCAAAATTCCATGCTGTAATTTAGCCAAGCAGTGAAAACGGTCTGCATGTCAGAGATGGAAACAGCAAGTCCAAAATCCTTCTGTCCACCAAACAGCCATATTTGTATCAATATTGCTGCTGCTTTTAAGTAAAAAAAAAGGCTCATTTTGTACATATGTACGTTAATTATGTACACCATTATGTACATTTATGTTATATGTGAGCATACACAGCCCTTACTTGCAGAAACTCCAAGTCTATGTGCAAATCTTGAGCATAATTGACAAAGATAATTTCAAAGAAGTCCCATAAATGAATAAAAACTGAATCAAATCAAGGAAGGATTTGCTGCTCTCAAGATGAAAACGGCCACAAAGTCACTTTTTAGACCATGGAAATATCCACAGAATACTTCAATGTTAATTACAAATGTTCAAAAACTATTCATTCCGTGGCTTGTAGAATTATTAACTACTTCCTGCCTTCCTTCCAGAGCTGAGTTACAGAAGCCAAAGCAACAGGAACACTGAAAGCTGCACTTTGTGCCCACACTCTTGCAGCTCCCCAGCAGCAGTGCCCAGGACAAGGGCACAGGGTGGTCAGTGCTGACATGGGGTCTGTCCCCTCATTTCCTGAGGGAAATCCTCAGGGACAGCAAGCCTGAGATGACCTCACACAGCTCAGACAAGTTAACTTCCACCTGTCGAATGGTGGAAGCACTGCCACAAAATATACCTTAAAGTTCATGTTAATGTTTTTCTTTCAACCCTGAGAACTTCTCAAGACTTTCAGTACTCCTCATGAACTTTCTCAAATTCAAGAGACAATTTCATATGTTATCAAGACTTAGGAAAAATCTGAACTCAAACTTGCTCAAATTAGAAAACGTTCACACCCAAATACAAAAAAGTTCTTCCTTGTCTACATAATTGTAAGGCAGGAGGACAGACTGATTATACACTTTTGCAGCAGTTGCTACCCAATCCTTATTCCACCTGGAACTATGTACTTACTTACTGACAGATCTGATTTACTTTAATAACACAAAAAAAGAGCTCATGCCCATTACAGCAGCCAAAGGACACATTTCATCACTTAAGACATTCTTTCTGCTAAGAGACATCAGTTAATAAAAAAAAGGGGGTGTTTAATCACATGAAAGGGATCACCTCTCTTTAAAAATCCATGTGATATAGTGAGGGTAAAGCCCACAGGGACAGCAGTGCAGCAGCCCCACCAGGGCCGGCTGGGAGGTGAGACAGGGCAAGGAGTGGGGAAAACCCAACAAAAACTCTGCCACTGATAAAAGTGTTACAGGAAAAAGCACAGCACAGGCCTCCACTATAAGGCTGTTTCCACATGAGGTGAAGCTCAGGTAAGGAAAACCAGGGGGACTCTGTCAAAGCAGATGTCACACACAATAACATTCACTTCTGCCCCTCCTCACACCTGCCTCTCCCAGTACTTTCCTTGGCTGCTTTTTCTGGTTTGCCAATTTTTCCCAGACAGAAGTACAGTGAAGTTGACAAGCTGGTGTTCAAAACCGAAATTGGACCAACAAGAAAAATAAGTTACACTGAGATTCCTTTCTTTCTTTCTCTCAGCAGTGCAGAGTCCTGCCTGTTGCAAAGATCTGCCAGGAGCCGTTCCTGTCAGCGTGGTTATAAACCTTTGTAAGAGCCAGAGCTGAACAGTGCCTGATGCCACATTTCTGACACCCGGGCTACAAGGAAGTTTTCTATCACTGAAAACAGCTCCGTTCTCCCGAGCTGTGTGGCCTGCAGGCTGGTGCTGCTGAGAGCTGAGCACTCCAGAGCAAGCAGGCAGGAGCAGAAGTTCCCATTTCCTAACAACTTCCTGGATATTTTACAATTGCTTCCCCTCAGGAAGCTGATTCAGTCTTTGCAGCTCCAACAGCAACAATTCTTGTTGAGAGGCAAGTTGTCCAAGAATACTAAAAGCACATTCCTACGGCACACACAGACCCATTCCTGGCTCCCTAACAATGGGTTTTTCTTTTGGCCAAACCTCTCACTCCAATGAGGAGAAAAGGAATGAACTGGTCAGGTAATGTCCAATGTCTTGGGCTTTTTTTGGATTTGTCTGTAAGCAGCAGAGCAGCCGATCACAGATGGAAGAGGAGGCTGGGGAACAAGCCTGAAAGGAGAAAGGTAATATGGAGTAACTCACCACAGTCATTCTGGGGAGAAGGATTTCCTTCACAACACATTTAACCCAATGCTTCATTCTCCATTCATTCTCCTGGTTTTCCCTTATCTTCAAGTCCAAAACAGCCACGTGTCTGCACGTGTAACAGACCCTTTTTGTTTTGTTTTCACATAACATAATTTTACCTGCAACTCATCTTACTGCATAATGTATCAGTTACTTACTAAAATTCCATCAGACTTCTTTTCCACAGAAGTGCTATACCTGAATGTGAAACAATTAGATCCCCAGGACTTCAAAGCAAAGATTTCACAGGTGGTGGCCTTTCAGTGCTTAGTCAGACTAAAGAATTGATCTATTTGGATCGATCTGTTAATACTGTTACTCTGAAAAAAACAAGAAAACAGTTTTATTGGGTCATCCCATCCTCTGATTGTTCTAAAAATCATCACTCTCTTATTACAAAGCTCCTCCTCCTCAAAGCCAGGCTGACAATTTTCAAGATGATAACCCATAATCACAGCACCAAACCTTAATCTTTGGAGCAGGAAATATTTTATGTACATCAGAGTGCTTAAAACCCATCTGTACTACTTTTCACATGTTATTACATTCAAAAGAAATATTTATGATATAAAATTACTTAATACCAGTGTCAAGCTGCTTTTCTGGAGAATTAACTGGAACGCTGTAAACACGGGGAGAAGTTGTTTGGGTGTTGTTTGAGTCGTTTTAAACAGCACACATTAAAGGCTCCTGACTCCCAGTTCTGCCGCGTGGTGCAGATGTGAGATGTGTTGAACAAAAGCCTCTCTGGTTGGGAGCTGCAGAGCTTTGATGGCGAGGTGCTGTGATCTCCACTTCCCACACCTCCTCTTCACTCCCACACTGGAGCAGAAGACACAGTTGCCCCGATTTTCCTGTTTCTGATGAATATTTTAAGGTTGAATGAAGTATCCACTGAACTTTCCTCACAGTAGCATAAAGCCTAATGTCTGTCAGAATCCAGCTACCACTTAGGCTCAACTGCCAGTGCTTATCCAGTGATTTCCCCCTCCTACTCATATGAATTTCTTTTAAATGTCAGGCTTGTACTGCCAGAATATTTAGTTATGCATTAATATAAATGTTGACTTTAAAGCAGGCTCAACTTTAAATATTTAGCTTTTATTTAAAAAAAAAAATCAGCTATAAATGATAGCCTGTGTTTAAATAATATTTTAACTACTTGGCCAGTAAATATTCAGCTAAGATTAAACAAAATTTCCAGGAGCTAATGGGTCAGGAATTGCTTGAAAATGACATTTTGTAAAATGGGAGAACAGTGATAATTTCTAATAATTTTTCTCCAACTTGCTCTTGGCAATCAAATCCGTAAGTGAAAAACCTCATGACTAAAAGTCTTTCTTCCAGCAAATAACCAGGAGCTATTTTGCCATGGATGCTACCCCAACCTGCTGTCTCCTTTGGGCGTTTATCAGTTTCATTAACTCAGCCCCAGGATGAAGGCTGCTTATCACCTTCGTTAAGGAGCTTTGAAGGTGTCAAGTGCTGCAACCCTCAGGAGTTCAGAGGAAAAAGATTATCCTCGAGTCCCGTGTCTGAATAACTCCGATGTGGTAGTTTCACCATCGGCTTTAACCAATTCTCTTTGGTGAACTGCGGAGAGCAGGCAGAGTCTGCCAAATCAGCGTTAGGAAGGACACGGGTTATCTCGACATCCTGCTTGGAATTCTGAACCACAGAGGCACTAAGTGAGACAGATCCCTGCTCTCCAGCCCAAATAAGCCCAGAACAAACCTCGGTGCAGCCGCCATAGGAACAAGCACACCGGGTGCACGTGGAGCACAGACTGGAGCACCCAGGATGGAGGCAGACGGGACAAAATGAGCTGTACAGAAAACGCCCGGCCCAAGCTCTGTGCCCAGAGCTCTCAGCGTTAAACAGATTCATGGAAACTCCCAAAGCTGCACCAGAAGCCTGCAAGTGGCTGAGTGGGGAACAGAGGGAACATTAGTGCCAAGTCTCAGTAATTGATTGGGGCTGCATGCACGTTCTATCTTTCCCCTCAAACTACATTTCCCCTGCTTATGGTTTCTCTTTCTGCCACTTTTAAAGTGATTTATTCCTTCAGAAAGGGAATTAGGTCTTATTTTGATCAAATATTTAGGACCTTTTAGACATTAAAAGCCACAGATTACAAAGAAGGAAGGGTCAAAACAGTAAAGTCAGATTAAAATTGCAGATAAGCCGCAAATATTGAAGTCAGGAATGAACAAACAACTAGCAAAACAAGATTCAAAGAACTAAGAGGCTTATCCACCCTCCCTGCAACGTCTGGCTCCTCAGTGCTAAATAACTGCTACTGAGATCTTCCCCACACAGGAGCTGATGAAAGGGGTCTGAATATAGGTCAGCAAAAGCCTTTCAGATCCAGCTACAGACACTAATTAGATCACTTTCAGTTATTAAAAAAAGAGAAGAGGAAAAAACCTCCAAAACAAAGGGTTTACCGCTCAAAACGTTCCGAATTTCTCTTTTTTCTTGTCTCTAATTGGCAGTGGCCTTTGGTTTCAAAGCAGCTGGTTGCTGCCCCAGCTCCGAAATTGTCACCAGCACATACCAAACACAGCAGTGACCACACTGAGGAAGAACCTCCAGCAAAATTAAGGCCGAACAACATCTGCAGTGATGCACAAAGACATGGTGGGGGGTCTTTAAATATATTTTCAAGATATAAAAGAATTCTTCAGTTTTATAAGAGAACACTGACTGTTTTGTTTTACACTGCCAAAATCCACAAGGCAAGAAAAAAAAAATCCGACCATTTTTTTCCCCCTGAAGTATACAGTATAGCTCAGTTCATACAGGGCTCCTTGTACCAGCTTGTTTATGCCTCCTCTCCTGTGAAACAAGCCTTTATGTCTCCATAGTGGAAAAACCCACTGGTTTATATCCTTTTCGAGATGTATGCAGCCAATTAAATTGTAAAGTAATACCTGTTTCAAAGTCTAACTCAAAGGAACTATACATTCCTGGACTTGGACCCGAGCCAAGGAGGTCACCTTACACCCCGCGGTCACGTGGGAATACTCGGCTTTTGGAATTTCGTATTTTCATTTCCATTCAAAGTAAAACTGGGGGATCGAAAGGATGAAATATTGTGTATTCTCTGCACACAAGCTACGCTCGTTTCTCAAGTGATAAAGTTAATATTCCGAGGAACAAGAAAAGACAGTTCAAGAGTTCAGAGTGATTTCAAGCCATTCAGAGAGAGTCAGGGAAGTGACAATTGCTGGTAGCTCCGCACTTTCCAGAACAATTTTAGTGATGAATAAACTATTATGTGACCAGACTATATGCATAAGAATGGTATAATGTGCACAAAACAACAGTGCACCAACACATTACAATAAAATCCACTTGTCAGAGTAACAAGCCAAGTCGATTTCCTTCCAGATGAGAACGGTTATGAAAAGACTGACATCTTATTTTAATTTCCAGTTTTCTGCAAAACAAACAGCATAGCAACCCCAAGAAGAGCGACTGGAGACAGGCTGCACCCCACCAGGTGAGCTCACCTGGGCCAGCCCACAGCAACAGACAAGTCTGGTTTTAAAACTGGTTTGATCTGAGTCTCTGAGCTAATGTTAGGGTTTATTCTAAATTGAGCAGCACAAATGCGTATGCACAGTACCCTCTAACTCCACCTGATGTCATTTAAAGAAGGACCCTAAAGTTTCAACGCCATGGAGATTTTTGGATGGGTAACAAAAGTCCAGCAAATGTACCAAAACAAGGACTTAGATATTTTTGTGACATCTGTGTCTGACGGAAGTTGCCCAGTGAAATTCACAGGTTGTTTTCTTCTAAGTTAGTGAACATAATTACAGAGTTTTCTGTGGAGCTTTCAAGGCACGAGGCACTTTGCTGTGCCATATTCCCACAAACCTCCTGCTTTAATGTATTAAAAACTAGATTGCCTAGCCCACATGAAAAATCTTTCAGTGACTATACATTTAGTAAGTTTAACTCCTTTGTCAGATCTGGACCGTGCCATGCAACTAATACCCATGTAAAAGACATTTCTGCACCTGCTTCTGATAGTAATGTCCTGAGAATACAGGAAAGTTAGAGATAGAAAAGTAGTGTTAAAATCAATTTTTGGCACATAAAAAAATAATTCTGTATATTGACTAGCTACTCAGAAAGAATTGACTTAATATTGGCATCATTAACATCTAACAGCGAGATTCAGAACTCTCTTCACGCAAAGGCTACATCAAAGAGCTACAACACTGAGTAAAGGTTGGATAAACAACATCAAGCATAAGCAGCTACATTTCCTTGTAACTTGTGCATAACCCAGCATTTTGCAGTGTTTCAGAATAATATGGTAACTGTTTAGCCTCAGAAATGTAAAAAATTACTTTTTTGATGCAAGTCGTGGGTGAAATCAATTGTGTTGACTAAAATATAATTTGAACACATTTACATCTTCCAGGTTTTTCTGCATTTGACTTTGGGGTAACAAAGCCCACTTAGTTCTCATAGTATACGTTTTTTTCCCCCAACATGTAAGAATCAGGATTTATCTCTCTGTATAGACCGACAAAACAGCCTCTCCCTTGCAAACGTTTCCAGTGCAAGTGTGCATTAAGAACAATAACCACGTAGAACAGCTGCCACAATGGATTGGGAAAAGCTTTGTCTTTGACGGCCACGCTGGAAGCAGGATTTCGAGTTCTCAGCCTTTCTAAAATTTACCAGACTGAAAACTTGTGGGTTTGGTACTCCCACCAGCCAGGGCTGGCAGGGCAGGGCAGGAGTCGCTGCAGGTGAAGGTTGTAATCGTGGTCCTTTGTGCCCAGCGTTGCCACAAGGCAAGGCAGCTGCGAAAATCCATCCCCATCTCCACCCGCACCACAAGTGCGCGGTGCCGGGCGTGGGTTACTGCTCCTCCCGGCAAGGAGAACGGGCCGGGCCCCGGCCGCGCTTCCCAGGGCAGGGGAGCCGCTCCCGGCACGGCCGGAGCCCGCTCCGCTGATGGCCAAGAGCTCTCCCCAGCCCCCCGCGGTGGCCTCAGACATTCCTCTGCTCCGTCAGGCAATGAAAATACCCCCAACAGGATTAGAGCAGCCCTCGGAGGGAGAGCGGCTCGCCAACATCCCCGCCCCACGAAAGGCACCGACGGCTTTGGGCGGGGGGGTCACAACACCGGGAGTGACCCCCAAGTACAGCCGCAAACCGTGGGGGTTGAGCCTCTGACAAATGAAGACCTCTAAAAATTCGCTGGTACTTTCACATTCTTGCGGGATGCAGCCAGCGTTTGGAAGTGTTCATTAAGGAGGGCAGACTCCTGCTCTGGCACTTACACTAAGGGAAAAAAAAAACCACGAGAACAAGCAAAATTAGAAAGCAAAACATCTCTTCCTATTTCCATCCCGGGCACAGGCACAGCCAGCTACTCTATTCTTCTCCCATTCAACTTCATACAGAGTGGTCAAGGGTTAAAGTGCTTTAAAAAGAAAAACATTAAGAAAGGAAAAACATTTTTTCTACAATGAGGAACACTTGAGAAAGGCTCCAAGCACCAGGCTAACAAAGAAAACGGTCCTGAAGGAGGAGGCCCTCACTACAGCATTCAGGTTTGGATTTTGCATTCACTTTCCTTGCCAAGCAAATACATTTAAATAAAATTATCCAATCCCAGTGTGGCTTCCAGGCCACATTAAGGTAGTAGCATTCTCCTTAATTATACTCCTTTTCACATCTTTAAAAACCCTTTCAATATTTACTTGAAGAGCTAATTGCTGACAGCTAGAAAGAGCATACATGTGATCCTTTAAAATTCTGGGGTGCAGGGAGACTACAGTCCCCTCCCCACCCCAGTTCTCAGGAGCCCTACAGCCCCAACACCCTCCCAGAGCCCCGTGGACGGACAGCCCGACACAAAACCTGGAGAAAAAAAAGGAGGCTCAGGGGACACCTTACTGCCCTCCACAACTCCCTGGCAGGGGGGCAGAGCGGGTGTCCCCACAGACACCAGGAACAGCCTCCAGCTGCCCCAGGGGAGGTTTAGGTTGGATATATTTATATTTACATTTCACTTCAGGGCTGTCCGGCCCGGCACAGGGCGGTGGTGGAGCCCCCATCCCCGGAGGGATTTAAAAGCCGTGTGCATGTGGCACATGGGTCGGAGGCGGCCTTGGCAATGCTGGGGGAACGGCAGGACGCGGCGATCGCAAAAAGGACTTTTCCAACCTAAACAATTCCGTGACTGTGTGTACATTACCCATCTCATACACCTTCCCAAAGGCACTGTGGCCTGGGGGTGCAAAGGGAAAGACAGGATTTTTCCCGGGTTGAAAAGAAAAGCCACCACAAAACAGATCTATACAGAGAATTTCTGATTAAAACTCCAGCACGGATTTTTAACTACAAGACTTACAGTTTCCTAACTGCTATTTAAGTTTAGCTTGTGGATGGCACAAGATGTCCACATTCCAGAAGAACAGTCTAAGAAAAATCTTTATTTTTGTATTCCAAAAATTACGAAGCAACTTTAGAAAGATCTTACACAGTGTTAAAGTCATGCTCAAAAATACCTCCAAGTTATCAGCACAGTTTCTCATGTATTTACAAGCTTGAAGTGACTGTCCTATTGACCAGAGCAATTTACATTTTCTGTGTTGAGACCACCAAATTTCTATTTTTGAGCCGAGTACAGATGGCACAGACAGTGCTCATCAGACTTCCACGATAAACATTTTCTATTGATCGCTTTCTGTAAAACAAAGTTTGAAAGTGAAAAAACGTATGTAAAAGAGAGAAATGAAATCAGGTCCAGTTCTATCTTTATAGAGATTACAAAGTTAGACATAGGGATGACAGAGCCACAGCAATTAAATACGTATCAGAGAAACGTTTCTAATTTTAACAAAAAGTTGTGAAATCCAACTTAGCGGTAACTTGGGAGGCAAACTCTGAGGAAAGGCACTGCAGGGTTTACCCGGAGGGGAGGGGAGGAAGGAGCTGAGCTAAAAGGAGCAGCAGCCACCTCCCCAGAACAGTTTATTAAAGCAAGAACCCCAGCATCAAAGCACACGATAAATAATTAACATGCAATGCCTTTGTGATAAGGCACTGAACTTGAGCTTTCTCCTAAGGTAAATGATTTGTAAATGCAAATGTGTCCAGCTGCTCTTTTCCTGCATCAAAAGCCTGCTCAAAGATAGCATTTATGAGCTATTTTTGGCAAATATTTACACCGTCTTAATCAAGTTTTGAGTCATGTGTTTGCTCGTTGGTATACAAAAATGCAGGGCAGTTACAGTTACATAAACTAAAGGGTTTGGGGGGGTTTAAAAGTTGTTTTTTGCCTACTGGTCTATCCAAGCTCACTCTTTAATTACCCTGCCTCATTCACAGTGAGCAGTAACACACCTGCAGAGACCATTCCAGTTCCATTTCTCAATCCATCTTTGCCTTCACATGCAGATCAGAAGGCTTGGAAACAAGCATTACATTTCTTTTATTCTAAAAGCATTTAGGAAATGGCACCTCAAAATGAAATTACATCTGCACAGCCACCACCAAAAGCTGTGTTACAGCCTTGGAAGGGTATAGAAGCAATTACAGCAGGAGCACGGATGTTTCTGATTCCAACTGCTGTAAGTCTACACAAATGTAACTGTTATTATCATTAAAGGCTGAAGAACGAATTAAATGTAGCTCTGCTTTTACAGTGATAACCAGTCTGGTCAGCATCTAACACCTGTCTATCAATCTCTAGGAAAACTGTCTGAAGAGGAATTTTCCAGGTGATAAAGCAAACAGTGTTCTTGTTAGCAGAATTCCGAAGCTCTGCTTAAAAAGCTGTAACAGCTTCCTGAAAACAGAAATATTCCTGCTCCTTAGCAGAGGATGGGCAATGGCTCCTTACCCACACAGCACCTCTGGAAGCCCTAAAAGAAGACAAAGTCCTGTTTCTGAAACCACTTATGAGAAAGGTTTAAGGAAACCAGCAGTAACATCCAGGACAGTTCCCTGACTACAAGGGAACAGACTGGCCCCACCCCACCAGTACCTGAAAGGTACCTAAAACTTCATCACTTAAAACCACTTGTAGGTTTTGTTCTATGACAAGAGTCACCCAAACAAATTTTCAATCTTTGGGTTACTGATATAAAGCATCAGCTCAACCTACCGTCCACTTACTCCACTGAAAGACTGCACAAGTTACGAGAAATCAGATGCCAGTACACAGGCACTTCACTGAATTTGTGATTTGATGTTTAGTTCACTAATTCAATCCAGCTTTGAATCCCAAGGGAATCTGAGTCAAGAGGGGCAGTGAATCCAGCTTTGCATTTGACAGTGACTCCACAAGGCTCTCAGTACCACCAGTAGCTGTGAGGCACAAGCTACAATAGCCAGTTGCTATTTTATTTTTTTAAATGAACACCATCACCTCCACTCATCGTGCTCATGCACAATAACCAACAGCCCTTCAGCACACAAGTTAGGAATGATAAAGTTATTCACATGACAGGAGCTAAATTAGATTTAAGCAATCGATATGCTCCATATATTAATCTGTAATAACAGACACAAGTACTTGATAACCTTTCAAAGCCCTCTGCAGAAACAAGAATGTCTTGAATAGGCTCAACTTGGAGAAAATGTTTCTTTAACATCACACGAGACAAATATAAAGGCAAAAATCTACTTCTTACAGGCCCCTATTTTAATAAATCAGTAAAGGACATGCTTGAAAGTGCTAAAGTCAAAGTGTGTCCAGGATGATGTGAAAGCAAAGATGAAACCCCAAAGCACAGGCTCAAGCTCTGCTATGGAGCCCTGAGCAGTGGTGGCTCCACAGGAAGTTCCACAGTAAACAACAAACAGCACACACCAAATTGCACACAGAGATCAGATCTAGCACAGATACATCTTCAGCCCCTGTGAATGCTGGCTTTTTCCATTTAGACTGATTTCCTCAGTGAAATGAAAAACTGGCAACAGCAAAGAAAACAACTGGAAAAACGTTACTTTAGAAAACCAACACTTCGGATTTGGGGCTGTTAACGCTGTTACCATGAGCACATGAGATTCCAGTTGAGCTGAACCAGGAACTAGAACATGGAATGTCTTGGATCCTGCTTTGGGTGCACCTGATGCCTGGTTCTCCTCTTTCCACATTCAGAAGTCAGTTGTCCCCTCCAAAAGTCTCTGAGGCGAAATACAAAACCCTCCATTCACGTGCTGTGGTGTTGCCTTGCAGATTCTGGCCCCTCAGTTTAGAGTAGACCTACAATATTTACATCACCTACAAGACATTCTATATATCTGCACTCACAGACAACACATTGAAAGGGGAAGAACACTAATTTACACTCAATGGAACTGCCCAGGTTTTCCAGTCGTGCCAAAAGGACGCTCCATTTTCTGCAGCTACGGTTTGTGTGGGTTTTCTTTCAGCCCCATCTCCAAAAAGTTACACAAAACCACAACACAAGCTGGTTACCAAATCACTGCAGGTATCTCAACCATCTCTTATCTCATAATATCCAGGTATTTTTCAAAACCTACCGTAACTTCAAATAAGGAGATAAGTAAAAAGAATCCATAGCAACAAAAGCACTACAGAACCTAAACTTAAGGTTCTGAAGACCTGAAGTTAGGTATGAGCAAACAAGGACATGTGAAGATTTGGATAAATAAGCTATTTTACACTTCAAACAGAAGACAAGCCTTGTCAGATTCCAGAAAAGGAAGCAACTTGGGAAAATGATGAAGGAGGGCTGTCCCACCCAAAATTTGTGGTGCACTCTCTAAGAGCTCTTAATGCTAATGAAAATAGTGTCGCATAAAATGTATTAAATTTTCTGGTGCAAATGTGTAAGAACAGACTGCTGTGATTTCAGGTGGAATCCCTGGGACTGTCTGTCCCTTCACCATACACAAGACATGGTGCACTGCACCCTTACAGGGGTCAGCAGAGGCGGCTCTATCAGCCCCATGATTTCTACCTCTGCATTACCAATATCTCCTCCAGTAAAAAGGGGTAACCAAGACATTTCAAAACACCGTGTCCCTTAACTGCTCTGGAGAACCACAAAGAACACAGCAAAACAGACTGCAGTGCAGGCAGGGAGCAGTTTTTCACCTCCTGAGCTACACCCACCAAGCACCCCTCAGCTCCCCACAACATGCAAAGCCCCAGCACTCCATTTCAGCATTCATTTTTCCCTGAGAAAAACTGAGCACTGTCATCCTGAGCCATTCAGCTGGCTGGCATTCTCCTCACTCTGGTGGGGGCGGCTGGTTTGGCTGTCCAGAGTGCTGCTTCCCATGTCCCTTCACAACCACATCGTCACACCCCATGACATCTAAGTTTTTCTAATCAGGTTTTCCATGAAGTGTTGTCCTTACAGGATTTCATTATCGATACAGGGATGATTGTGACAGTCCAGACCCCAAAAAGCTACAGCACAGCTGTTAAAAATGATACACTACACAAGACAAGCATCATTAACCCAGGTTCCCTCTGGACTTCTGCCAGGGAGCGTCAGGCCTCTGTCCTTTTCTGAAACCACAACCGGTTGGGCAGTTTTGCATGTTTTTATCCTCAAGGCTAAGTATTTTAAGACGAAACCTGTAGCTTTATTCCCACTTCAGAACCAGACAAACAAATGAAATTTCAGCATGGGAAAAAAAAAGTTACAAACCAAAGCAGTAATTAAAACTGAACTGAGAATTCGTTCCCAATCTGAAAACGAACTTTTACGACACATTTGTTTTTCAGTGAATTTGCTAATAAATAGTGCGCGCTTTCTGAGAAGGTTTCAGTCTGTAGATCTGGAATCTATATGCTGCAACACAGAATATTAAAGAGTAGAACGGTGACACAAGACACACGGTGTTACTTTGCTCACAGTGCCGTTCACACTCCAATCCCTGCCCCCACAGAAAAGCAGTCTGGCTTCCCGGTGGCAGCGTTCCCTGTGCCCATGTCACCCTCTCCCTTCTGCCAGCACGAGTACTGATGCAGGCAGAAGAGCATGGATCTGATCCAATTCTCTACATCCTCCACAAACACTTAGGAAAGCCAATGGAAGGGCACGGTCCCCCTCACTGCAGTGCCACTGCCAGCTTCAAACACTGAAACCAAACACCAAAATAGGATTAACATTTGGCTAGGACTTCATCTCAGCTGTATTTCCTATCTGCCCAAGCACATTTCTAATGGGAGATTCACAAACCGATAACAAAATACCTGGATTTTCTGCAAGGTGAGCACTGACAGCCCACCACTAAAAATTCCAATCCCAATGGCACTGGAGCGTACTACAAACTGCTGAGGTGTCCTACCACAGCAAAAAAAACATTTCTGGATCCAGTTTTCCTTTATTTCCAGTTTTTTATACTTCCTTCCTTGCCTGTTTTCAAACAGGAACATTTGGCTTTATAAATCACTTTTGGAAATATTTCATCATCTTGTTAACACCCAGCTTTCCTCTCTGCTATGCACAACACTACAACAGCCATCATTTCAAGCAATTATTCAGTCAGTTAAAAGACATGTGAGTGTGGCACTTAGAGGAGACACAGCTTAGTGGTGGACTGGGCATTCCTGGGGAAATGGCTGGACTCGATCCTGGAGGGCTTTTCCAACCTAAATGATTCTGTGAGTCCTCAATTATTTTTTTTAAAGCAACGTGACCTCTTAAAATTTTGAGGACAAGTTAGACTTCACTTCTCAATTTTAAAAGTCATGACAGGTCTAATGCCTTAAATGACTTTTGGCAGCCTGTTCTGCTCAGAGAAGGAATATCCAAACACTCCTATTTGCGGCTCTCCCTTCCTCAGTGCAGTTACATTACAAGGTTTCAATGCACGAAGCACAGGGCCGTGTTAAGAGGAGATGTTTGGGCTCATTAACTACAGAGGAAAGCCAAGAAAGGTGAAGCTTATCCAGGGCTTGACTCCATCTCAGCCCAAGTAGAAGCAAGCTGTGGGACAATTACACTGAGAACTAGGGGATGAAAAAAAAACCTGGAAGCTGCCTCCAAGTGCTCAAGTCTGTTAGTGATGGCAGCAGTACAAAGGTGGCTCTGCCAAAAGGAAGATGAAAGAGGAAGAAGAAATGGGACAACACAATCAGAGCTGGAGCTTTCACTTCCCAGACAATGTAGGGAGCAGTGCTGCCTTATAAATACACAATCTAAAATATAGAAAGATACTGTATCTATTCATAGTGTCATATAAACACCAAGACAAACTGAGATTTACCACGGCTCAAAATATCATCGAAAAGTACTCAAATAAAGTAAAACTTTCCCAGAAAAGCACTCATTAAATGGCTGGAAACTCCATGCAGAACAAGAAATAAATGGAAGCTGTAGACAAGCACCATATCAAGTTTAACTTCAATATGTCAATAGGCAAGAACCAGCAGCTAAGCCTCCTCTGGTACAGCCCTGAGCCTGCTGAATGCCCAACACACAGCGTGCTCTGTGCTGCTCACCCCGAGGTCAGCAACACTGGACACATGTCACCGGAGTTAAAAACACATCAAACAAGATAAATTCATCAAAGTATCGTAATAATAACAGCAGACAACTGCGCTGGCTACTGACACATGCTCTGACCCAGTGTCACAAAACCTGACAGCTTCAAGACAGCCAAGACAGGCTTCAGACAAAAACAAAGGTAAAATGTATTTGGACTCCATATATATGAGCTAGAATTAAAACCCCTAATAAGTTACCCAAACTTCTAAGCTAAAAAAAGTTAAAGAAACACAAAGAGATGGCAAAGTCCAACAGAGCTATACTGATGAAGCACTGAAACCCCAAAGGATATCAAGCACGTAGGTGCCTACTAGGAGAGACAAGGTGAAATTTTAAGGGATCAGCAGACAAGAAGTACAAAAACATGGGCTTTTAAGGTAATAGTAAAACAAAACTGAATAAAAACACAGTAAGATTCATGCCCATATATGTAACAATTAAAATCTGTTCTAACTACAAAAGACAGTAGTGTACAAATTCCTTGAGCAGACAGATGAATTAGTGGGTAATTTGATCACAAAACAGCTTTTCCACTTCTAAAAGATCTCCAGACAAAACCGTATGACTAGAAGATACCAGAAATTATCACCAAGCTGCCCTGCTTTGATGAGACCCAAAAGAACTGAATAATCAAAATCCACACCACAACAACAGTCCACCTTATGAGCCAAAAGCTCTGCAATGCACTAAGGAAAAGAAGATCAATAGATTAAAATGTGCAAGTGAAGAAATTCAGGCTAAGTAGAACATCTGAATTTCTTCAGTGGTAACCAGCACCAAGGCAGCTGCACAAACAGCTCCACAGTGAAGAAAATTCACAGCTAACATATGCAGAATAACACATTTTGAGGGGGGAAAAAGCTCTCTCTATTGTACAACTCACTGTTTCTAAATCAACTTAAAACGAGATTTCTCACTGGAAAACTATGAAAACTAGAATCTCAGAGGAATAGGCAAATAAAACATTTTTACACGACTAAATGACCAGCACATTCCTTTCCAGAAATGCCATACTCAGTCCTGGTCGTACCACAACAGCAAACCCAAAACTGAACCAGGAAAGTTCAGAGACTGGCAATGAAAATCAGTGATGCCATAAAAAAAATACTTAAGTTTATGTATTTGGACCCCAGTGAGTTCCCAAGGTGAGCAGTCCTGTCTGAACAGCACCTTTAGGGATTTAACTGTATTCTTCTTCCTACTAATATACCCAATGAAAAACATTCAGAAGCAACAAGTGGAGGGATAAGTTTAGAGGTGATATAAAAAAATAAAAGATCTGTTAGAGGAATTTATTACTTTTCATTGAAATTAAACCTCTTCTCTTTTTGCACAAATCTAACAGCTTGTGGTTGTTACACACTCCAGGGAACTACCCGAAATCCCAAGAAAGTTTAATGGCAGAACATTCCAATTCCTTCAGTGCCTTTGGTAAGGGCAGCTTTAATGAGAAAAAAAAATATTTTAACTGATGCAAAAAGGATTTATCATAAATTGATAGTCTGCTTATTTTGTAAAATTAAGATGCTCCTCTGCAGGAATACTAAATGGTAAAAACCCTGGAAATTAAAGCACCTAAGAGACCACATAAAACAGGCTTTCTTTCCGTTTTCCTACCAAACCCTGCAACTGTACACATACAAATCAGGCTTATCTATTTATATGGAATTAATCAGGATTACCACTTTCATCTTGGCAATTTCACTGGAGGATGAAATCAATAGCACCCAATCAGTAAAATATGACTGTTTCCACTGTGCTGAGGCATTTTCTCTATTAAGAACTATTCTGCCTTTTTAAAAAATCAATCGCCTCAGGCATTACATTTCAATACTGGAGGCCCAGAGCTGTGTTCTGGCAGGACAATCCAAGCAGCACCCTGATGTTTGAGGCAGCTCTCACCTCTCAGCCCAGCACACCAGGGAAGCAAACGCAGCCCTTTGCCTCCACGATCATTCCCAAACACTGCACCGAGACTTTGGAGCTCTCAGGGCCTGAGCACCTAGTCCACAACCCTCAGAGGAAGGTAAAAAAACCCTTCTGGATCCAGCATGGAAGCTGCAATCCAGGCCCTGCAGCCACTGAAACCCCTAGAAATCGGCTAATCTCAAGTGGAGTTTCCCTTCCACCAAGTGACATCTCAACATTAGCGCTGATTCCCTACGGAAAACCAGCACTAACTAGTTACTACCAGCAGCTCCAGTTATACCTCCTCACAGGCAATGCGAAGTGAAGCTTTAATCCTGCATCCATAAAACCACTGCACGTTTAGGAAAGTTGGCTACAAACACTGGCACACATTTGACACACCGAATTATCTCCGTGAAACTGGTGATGATAATAAAACTCTCTTTCAAACCTCCTGTGAGGCTCAGGCTGATGTTGCCCAAGTTAAATGCTTTTATAGCTTGAAAACTTAAGCAGAATATTGCACTGCTCCTTGTGTAGCTTTCCTAAACTCCCATTTCATTTCCTCACCCGTTTATTATCACTCTCCCTCTCTTGGCCATGCAACCAACTCCAGCTAGGTGCCTACAGAGTCTTCAGACTTCTCTAACAATCTCTGGCTGAAGGTTAACGTCGTGTAAGTCACAAGGGCATTTTATCTCCAGGAACAACCAAATACTCTTATTTGTATAAGGAAATATCTACCATATGTAACTTCCTTACTTACACTGATAAGTTAGCACAAGGTAACTAAGCCAAGCTTTTTTTTTTTTATTACACTTTTTGTTTGCTGCTTTTCACTGCGATGAACATTAGGCACAGGTGTGTACACACCTGACAACTTTGAAACTGAAGTGTTAGTTTATTAGGAAAGCTTCATAATCCAGTCAAGTAATTTTCTTAGCTGACTAATAAACATGCACTGCAAAAGCCATATGCAACCTGTCCATATGGGACAGGAATATCAAGCAGGGAAACCGGCGCTTAACTGACTTGGGACGTAACCGAGACCTGAATGTTTCTGCTCTATCTTTAACTTGGGATATAATTAGAAATAATCAAGCAGCACACACAAAACAGAAACAATGATGACCTGCTGTTTCTAGGGCCCCCAGCTGATCTGTGCTGCCATCCTTAGCTTTCCATACCCCCCCGGAGGAGCATCTCTGGCAGCAGCACCTGGATGCAGTTCCCAACTTGCTGCTCACAGACCCCTTCAGTTCTGGGCTCCTCCTGCAGCTCCAGGCCCACCAACTGCTAATTCTGCTCCACTGGGACTTCCCAAACCAGCAGTTTGTCCTCTAAAAACAAAAAACATATCGATTCCAAGGACTCCAAGAATACCAGGGAGAGACAGAACAAATTTCCTGCTTCTGAATAATCTCATTTGCAATCTTAATGTTGTATACAGGCTATCACAGCTTTCCTATTAAAAATTAAGTGACACCAGCTTCATTTTTATTTCTAATAATGCAATCTGTATAGATCCAAGTTTTTATGCTCATCTCAACTCAGCTCCAAACAGTTATAGGAGGCAGGATTTAGCTTAATTTGATGCATTTTCCTGATTTGTTTTATTCCCTCAGCTAAGTGAAATGTTATCCCAATTCTAAAATCAGCAGCTCATCTCTCCTTATCTGCAGAGCAACCAACTAGACTGGAAAACACACTAATGTTTGCAGATACACAAATAAATGAAGTTATACAGTTTTTTCCTAAAACAATTCAGCTGCACTGTTTTCTCCTTCAGAGAGCCACGAAGAGCTATTTATAAATAGGATCAAATGTCCCTCCAACACACATGACTCCATACAAAGAGTATGGGCTTCCAAACCTGGAACTTCTGCTCATTTATGGCACTTTTACCCACACCAAAATGCCAGCATGGGGTTTTTTTTTTTGCATTGAAACCCCCTGTTCTGCACACAGCAAGCAGCACTCTAGCCTTGACAAGGACAGCTGTGAATCCCACAGCTAAAGCTCCACCTGGACCTAGGAGTCTGGTGTTGCTGTGCCTCTCCAGCCCTCAGCATCAGCCTAAGGAGGCTCTTCCCAGCGTCCTGAAGAGATGGAGCTTCACCCAGAGCACGGAATACAAGACAGCACTACCCCCCTCACATCCAAACTCCACGCAGGACAACTTTCATGTCATGGAACATCTGCCCCCAGCCCCCTCTCCTGTGAGCACCTGCCCATATAAAAGTATGTGGAACGTCCTGTAGTTAAGAAAAAATCGTAGCAATTAGATGGGAAATAGTGTGAATTCAAATGAAGTTCATCCACTAGGCACGAAGCATCTCCTCTTTCTTGAGACAAAGAACTAAGGGAGCCTTTCTACCTTTCCTGTAAGTAACGGGCACAAACACCCTCAGACAGGGAAAGGCCAGCTCCTGGTCCTCCCCAGGGACCCCACAGGACAGCACCCACGGACACCGCATAAGAGCACCTTCCACAATGGAGAGGAGAGAAGAGGAGCTCACCAGAACTTCCAAGATTTCCACGATGATACTCCTAAATTCCTGCCCCAATAAACAGCTCCAGTGAAGGTTTTATTCCATATCATCTCAGCACACCACTCCCCCCTCTGCACATTCACATATTTAGCTCCAACAGAGAGAATTTCACCTACTAATTTGATTTCCTCAAACCATAAAGGATTATTTTAAAGCAGCAAAGAGCTACTAACAAAACCATAAGATCACTGAGCTGTCAGGAGAGCAGGGATATCAGAAAAGAATCACCACATGGCAAGATTTTACACATTACAAAGTAACTTATCTGTTACACATGTTCTGCAGATTTTGGAGTCAAACTGCAATATTTTTCAAAAGAAAAAAAAAATCTGCTTCAGCCCTGGAATCTGCAAAGCTTGTACTGTATGAAAGGGCAAATAAAAATATTCCCTGTCAACAGGAGTCAGCACACATGGCTCCATCAGTGGTGCCCAAGATGAGAACCACCGTGGAAGATGCTGCCTAATGTGATTCAAAACAGAACAATCACACCATTTAATGTCAGAATTTAACCATTCTCACTTTCCCAAATTGCTAACAAGTTGCTAAAAAGACACTCATTTGACCACCAGTTTTTTTCCATATTCCACTTGCAGAGAGCTGTCTCTTAAAATATCAGGATTCAATCAACCTACAGGGATTTTTTTTTTTCTTAATCCCAGCACTCAGCATTCAAGACCAGATTTTCTTTCAAGCTTCTACTAGCTTACTGCCGGCAAGAAGGAAATAAAGAAGTTACTTTTGAAAGCCAGTATTTGGCATAACGAGCAGATAACATCGCTGCAAAGCTAAGGAGGCTTCTGTGGTATTAATGGTCTCATGCAAGGGCTTTTGAGAGAGCCTTCTCCTGCCTCACCTGGGCGAGATTACGCTTTCCGTAGCCTATAAAGAACCAGGATTCAATCATAGACCATTAAAGACAACAATGGTAAAAGGTGTGAGAACTACCGCGGCTGAAACGCTGCCAGACCGCTCATTTCTGGGCTACTGCGGCAGTTCCCAGGCAAGTTCCCTCTCCACAGGTTGCCGGTACCGAGTCCGTGCCGCTTGCAGCACCCCTCCCGAGCTAGAGCACAGCCCGCCCGTGCCCGGCTCCTCTCGTTAGTGATCTGCAAGCCCGACTGCCCTCAGGTGTGCCCGGCTCCCCTCCTGGATGCCAACGCGCCGGGAGCACAGGTGGGTGAAGCGTTCAGTGCTCCCACAGACGGGGCTCCAGGTGTCCCTTGTTCGCGGGGAGGCACGGCCGCCGCTCCC
>VXBN01013888.1:0-27536 GCA_013397395.1 Sinosuthora webbiana | reverse complement strand
CCCGCGCGCGCCGCCGCGCCTGCGCGCGTGCGCGCAGGGGGGCGGGGCCGCCGCCCCCCCCTCAGGGGCGCCGCGCTGCCCCCTCCTTCCCCTCCGGCGTTCGGTGCGTAAAGTTCGTGGGTTTTAACGCCATAAATCCGTGTTTTTCCCTCTCCGGGACCAGCCCAGCACGGGTGCGGGACCTGCGCGTCTTCCACGCGTAAAAACATGGAAAACCACACGGTGCGGCACCAATCCGGGTATCCCCGCTATGTGGCGAGCTGGAGGGTGTGGGAAGAGGGAGCCCTGCTCTGCCATGGTGTTGGGAGCCAGCAGTCCAGAGCCGCCAAGAAACCCGAAATCGAACTAAACGTAGAAAAATAACTTGCGGAAACTTGTTTTCTTGGGGAGCAACTCTGCTGCTCTGTTCGCGATGTCGCCTCTCCCTAAACAGGCTTCCCAAAGATAAATAACGTGAAGAAAAGGCCAGACATGATCCGAAAAGGCAAATGCAATGTATTTTCCTCCTCCTGGGGGTAATTAGTTTTATACAGCATTTGCCATTCAAATCCAAATCCCTGGAATGCCGCATCGTTACCAGCCCGTTCCAGCCCTACTGCCGGATCCAGTCCCTTTACAAAGGACACAATAAAAGCTATAAATATACATTCCTCCTTCATTAATCATATGGAGTGTACCCTGATATTTTTTTGCATCTCAGCTTGTTACCCACTAAATTATATTTTTACAACGCGCACGGTGTCCTTGCTCATTTTATTATTGACTAATTGAATCGTCTCTTTCAAGACATAAATTACATGGGACCAGGACTGGAGGTAACCAGG
Source organism: Sinosuthora webbiana (assembly GCA_013397395.1). Lineage (NCBI taxonomy): Eukaryota > Metazoa > Chordata > Aves > Passeriformes > Sylviidae > Sinosuthora > Sinosuthora webbiana. The sequence continues at coordinate 26,712 of VXBN01013888.1, read as the reverse complement.
AGAGAACCAGACCCCTGGGGCAGGCGAAACAAGGTACAGCCCCTGCAAAACGTTGCAAAACATTTTAAAACGACTTTTAAATATTTGTTCCAAAAAAAAAAACCCAGGCTTTTACGCTGGTTGTGAGACTCCTGTGAAGGAAAGTTTCCCTTGGTAACCTCGGTGTGTGTGGCAAGGGTGTCCCTCTTGTTGCAGGCAACTCTATATTCCCGTGAAATTCTTCTTGATCCAGCGGGATTTGCAGATTTGTTTATGGAGAGGGTTTTCTGCGAGGCAGATGCTGGCAGAGCGCGCAGTGCCCCAAACGCAGGTGTGGATTTTGCCGTGTGGGGACGCGGGGATGCGCACCGAGAATTAAATGCTGACGGGACTGCAAAGCACCAGCTCATACAGGTGTCTGAGGCGTCTCTCCTTGTGAAGCTTGCTTCATTATTTTGTGTTTCTGTCAGGAAACAGGGGGTTTGGCCACTCAAAATATCCCGGGGCATTTTCACAATGGAATAATTACCTCCTCAGAAGGATGTTTGGGTTTCTCCAGCTTACCCTTGCCGAGTTACGCTGCTATCTGATATGCCACAAGGATTACCAGCAACCAGCTGCAATTTATCCTGAAAATGGAAGCGGTGATTAAAAGGCAGGACTGGTAGTGTAACTCCTATTAAAGCTGGTTAGCAATTCCCATCATAAAATCCTGCCCTCAGTCGCGTTTAATAGGGCCAGACTAACCACTGTGCTGAAATTTAAGCATCTGAAGCTCATACCTTGGGTTAAATTATAAACATTTCTCCTTCTCTTCCTTCTGTCAGGGGTTTTCTAGTCTGAAAACGAGAGTGGTCACTTTGTCAGAGGTGTTCCCTCAAACCTTGCTATGAAAACCCTCCTGAAAGTCCTGCTGGTTCTCGGCAGGGGCTTCCTGGCGCTCCCACTCCCCAGCAGCTCTGTCCTCATCACAGCCCAGGGCTGTAGGATCAAAGCTGGACCTGCAGCTCTGGTTCCTGCCTGCTCTGGACCATGCCATGTCTGCGGCAGGAAGGGCAAACCTGTCCTTCCAGTCCTCTTGGGAAACACAGAGCAGGAAGCTCCTTGAAAAACACACCATGGGGATGGGAACTGGGTCCGGGACAGGAAAGTTGGCAGGCACAGAGGCTCTGGAGAGAGACAGGTTCTCCAGGGTGGTGGAAGGGAATGAGGAGCCAGAAGGAAAAACAGGTCTGCCTGGAGGGAGGGATAAAGCAAAGCTCATGAGAAGGAGTCTGGAAGCCAGGCTGCTGGGAGAAGACTTTAAACCAGAGTGGGAATGGGAGAAGTTGCTGGGAGGAGGACATGCAGCCTGGGAGGGATGGGAGCTGTCCCTATGGTCTGGTCAAGGGCTGAGGGAGAGCTTGCTGGGCAGAGGGGATCAGATGGAAGAGCTGGAGTGGAGCGAGGGAGGAGGACCCCAAGGCTGGGTGGGGGATGCCACAGGGCCTGTGGGAAGAGGGAATTCACTAGAGACAGTGATGTAGTAACAGGAATGACAGAAACTGAGAGAGGGAGGCAGAGCAGAAAGGTGAGGATTTAGAAAGGGGAATGAAGACCACCTGGAAACCAGTCAACAGGTATCTGAAACACACTGAGAATGTACCTCACACCCCCTGGAGTGCTGGAGCTTGTGCCAACCATGACATCCTTCACAGAGGGAAATTCCACGTTGCTGATGGCCTGCATCGATGTCAACCCAGGATTACATTGCCGGGGTTATCTCTGCATGGGAAAGAAGTACATATTCAATAAGGCAACAGTACTCAGGCTGCACAGTAACACACTCCCCAGTTATCAAACACCAGGATAAAGGCAGCCAGTGCAGAAGGATAAGCCAGGCTCAGACACTGAACCAAGATCGGGGAACCCAGGCGAGCACCTCAACAACTTCCACCTCATTTCCTGTAAAAACCAGATGTTGGTATTTTATGCACCTCGTGAGGAACTGCGGGGCGAGCAAGCACAGTGCTGTGGGTGGGACATGTGACTGCTGCTCCCACAAAGGATTTTTAGCCTCTGGAATCTGTGGGATGCAAAGAACAGTCCCTAACCAGAGCCTGCCCAGGGCTGCACTAATTGTGCAGTCACCACTGCCCAGGTGCCTGGGCTGACATTTTGAAGCCTGACTTGCAGAAGTGAAGAGCTCTTGCAGATAAATCTGCAATAACTGAGAACTTACACAACTTCTGACTCAATTAGATGCTTGGCCGTGTTCTATTTTCTGACAAAATCAGGCCATTGAGTATTTCTAATTGGATCTCTGAAATGAAAAGATATTTTTTACTATTCTGTCTGTACATCTGAGTTCCTCGTCTGTAAAATAAGGGCAACACCAGTTCTCGCTCCAGTGCTGAGAGAATGAATTAGAGTTTGTGAAGCACTTGGATACCATAGTGATGAGTCCCGTGGAAAAGCTCAGGAGGAAATGAATAAATCTGTCTTCAGAACAATATTTGAATAGCGTGCTGTAAATAAAGCACGGGTCACACAGTGAACAGCGAGGAGAAAATAAAATTATTACTTAGAGCGCACAGTCTATTCTGTACAATGAGTGAGGCCAGGAACCTGTTGAAAGAACAGCGTGTGATCTAATTACAATTAAATACTCTATCATAATGCAAAAGCATGGAAGGGACAAATTACAGTTGCACAGGCCACCTTAATGTTAGTATTTCTAAACTTTTAGACTCTTGAATTTAAAGAAACGCTCCACTGTTAGGTGCAAAGGTGTAATACACATGTATAAATGATTTCCTCGCCCTTTAATAGTTAGAGACAATATATTTACCTCCTCTACCTCAGCCACTTAAGTGGAAAAAGTGTTTTTCTCCTCTTGGAGATATCTCAGCCTTACAGCCAAGATTTAATGCTGTCATTCACACACTGACGTAGAGATTTAAATCCAAAATTTACCTTCTTTGAGAGTCTGTGCACGACCATCAGAGACAGGCTATTCTCCAGAGAGGGATCCAGAGGAGGACCTTCATTTCAGTGATTAAAATTTTGTGTTTTGCTTGGAGTGCTTCCCATTCCAAACCAGCCCCCTGGTTTTGGTGCAGAGGCAAGGTTATGGAACAACAACTCCCCTGATCTTTCCGACTCCTCGGTCCCGAGGCTACGCTGAGCTTTCCCGACTCCTGCTGAGACTTGGAGCCGCTTCAGAGCGGCTGTAAATTGCACTGGGTTATCTGTCGCCCACAAGAAGGGTGATGGAATTAGGATTGCACTGTTCAGTGCCACTCTGGTCGTGCCTATTTTCCTCATCGTGATTTCTCTATTGCTTAGCGGGATGCGAGGTGACACTGAATCGTTACACCAATTTATTGTTATCCGGAGAATTTGCTGTTCCCGGGCATCCTCTGGCAGCTGGTAAAGGCAGTCTGGGATAAGAAGGGGCTGCAGCACAAATAAAGACGTGGCTCGTTAAGTTTAAGACTTAGAGCTATGAGATACCTTCAGTTTAACCTGCTGTGCTGCCTCCCTTGTGTGAGGCATCGGCTCCATCCATGGACACCTTCTGGCAATGTGTCCAGTCTGATTATTCCCAGTCTGCATCCTGATTCCAGCACCAGTGCCCAGCAAGGTGTGCTGTCTTTCATCCTCCAGTAGGAGCTAGATTTTTTTTTTTCATTTATTTTTCACATTTATTGGTCACAGATGTGGTTTTGCAAACTGCTCTGAGGTTAAAAGTCATCCTCTGGACTTTGCCGAGCAAATTCTAGGTTAGCAGGTCATATGCCAGAAACCCTCCAGCCCCAGCATGTATTTCTGTCATTCCTGAGGTCAACAGCAGTTCCAGCTCCTCACTGGAATCAGGGAGGATCTTACATGGAGGCAGACATTCCAATCACTGAGGTGAATTCCCTGGGATGGCTGAGAGGAAGGTGGAGCTCCTGGAGTCCCAGGTTGACAGAGTCTGAAACACAAGGAGGGCAGCTGGTGTAAAATGCTTTTAAAAGCTTCCCTTGCTGAACAAGGGAGCTGTGAGGTCTAATCCAATGTTTGTTTATTTAGGGTTTTCAGAGGTAGATGGAGAGAACCTAGAATCCAAAATGCAGGGTTTACTGGAATCCAGTCCACAATTTTAAAGAGAAGGGTAATTGCATTTGTTATCAGGAAGTGCATAATGATGTGTGATATGAGTCTATGGGCGTCCAGAAGGAGAAAAATGCAGGTAACCCCCAAGGGGAAAGCCTGATGTTATTGCAGTCAGTGGGATTTTTGCCATCCATGTCAGTAGAGTGACATTTCATCTCTGGAAGCCTGTCATGGGGTGACACCGTGTCACAGGCACTCCCAGCATTCTCAGGGACTGTATTTTCCTGTTTTGGTGGTTGTCATTAGTCCCTGTTCTCAGATGAGATCATTACTGGGGACACACTGGCCACTGAGTCTCCATTCTTCTTCCCCACTGTCCATGCCCTCACTTTTCCAGGGTCTCACTTCTCCCTGAGCCACAGCAACTCATCTTTGGACTGACTGTACATGCAGTAAGAGTGGAGACAGATGGTCCATGCCCTCTCGTGCAAACAGGACCAGTCTCCTCTGCATCTTAAAAACCGCATAAGCCAGGCGAGGATTCCAGGTGGTGTTTATCCCAAAGCATTTCCAACAATCCCACAAGAATGTTAATTACTGACACCAACAATCTTGTTCTCATTCATATAATGGGAGTGCCTAAAGGTCTTACCTGAGGATGTGTTAGACACCGTAGGATCACCCAGGAAAAGCATGGAGGGGTTTTAGTCCAGGTTATCCTGACAGGAAGTCAGAAAGCAGAACCACGGAGAGGTGGTGCAGGTAGAGCCAGCAGGGCCACCTTTCACATCACCTGAGTCCCGTTGCTTCTGCTCTGTCTCCTGTGCCAGGAGAGAGATTGCAGCGGTCTGAGAGAATTCAAAGTGAGAGGAAAACTGTGGAGAAAGGATAACAACAAAAGAATTGATGCTTAGCACACAGAAACGGTCATTTGCCTCTGGGCTTGGGCAATCAAAGAAATAACCTTAGACCAACAGCAGAGCATGCCTGGGAAACACAGCCCATCACTCCTGGGGATCCCAGCACACCTCACAAACCTCACCTCTGCCCATGGCAGGAGCCAACAGCAGCACAGCCCAGCCCTTCATGTGTGTTACCTGACAGGGTCAGCTGAGCTGTTGGGCCATATGGCTGGAATCAGATACGTTAGGGGACTCCTGGAAATGGAAAGAAAAGGCCACATTATCTGTGAGAGATACAAACAGATCAGCCAGAGTCGGATGAGCAAGTCCACACATAAAACTTGAGGCCAGATAGACTTGTCAACACCTACAGCTCCCACAAGTGTCCTTGCTTTTGGTCTGTATCTCAGACTGTGATTTTAGGTGTTTAAAACTGAACATACAGAAACAATGATTCCAGGAGTCATTGCTTGGACATAGTGGCTGTGGTGTCCCTCTGCTTTAAATGCCAGGAACTGGAGGCACAGAGTGCTATTATTAGTGCCTTGTGATGGAAGAGAAAATAGGAACAAACTTATCTCAGTCCACTAATTCAACAGTTCAAAACCAGTCATTGCTATGATGTAGTGAAGACAGGGACAATGAGCCCCAGAAACAGGGAGGAATAAAGACACTGGATAATAGGTTGGGACAGGGACAGAGTCCTGTTTTCTGTAATAATCTTGTCCTTGCACTCTCAGACAGCCCTTTAAAGTCATAGTTTTGGCTTTGCTTCCTCCAATAGGCATGCTCAGACAAAACCTCATCACCCTTTCAAATGCTGTGAAGGAATTTCCTATAAATATAAAGGATTTTTCATGGAGGAAATATTGGACTTCTTCACTTTTGCCATGTTGTCTGACAAAGGGACAAGCTCAAAGAGTTGTAAAACTAAACTTTTCAGAGCAAGACCTGGTTTACAAAGGGCTCCCTTTGGGGACTCCCAAAGGCTCATGGCGTGCCACAGAAAGATGCCTGGAGCCCTGGGGGATTTCTTTTGCCACAGGATCTGTGTGCTGTGATCATGGTGCATCCCAAATCACCTTCCTGCCAGAAAAGGTTGTGCTGCCACACCTGGGAATGCTGCAAAAAGCCTGGAGAAGACCTTGGTGATGTAGCTGTCTGAGGAGAGCACGGAGATCTCCTCCCAGGGAGCAATAGCAGGGGTACAGCCTTGGTGTGCCAAGGAGAGAAACAAGCTTCTGTTCCCAGCAGCTCCTGCTTTAAAAGCAGAGTTACACCTTGACTCGTTCTGCATAAATTTTATTTTTAAATCATTCTAACCTCTTGCAATTCTTAAGCATCTCTAAAACCAGGGTAAATTAGCCAACATTCCTTCCTAGTGTTACCAGTGCAACATCTTAGCCCCATCAGCACAGTCTGACTCCTCAGCTGCAGGATTGAGCAATACAGGGGCATGAAGACAGTTTAAAAAGCGAAGAACACACTTTGTGCCAAGGAATGGGGCTGCACTGAGAGCTCTGGCAGCAAAAATGTGGGCAGTCTTCAGACAGGTGAAGTCTGACTCCTCAAGCTCCAATCTGACACTTCTGAATTCAATTCATTTCACTTTTTTTTTTTTTGTTGTTGTTGTTGTTTAAACATCCCCTCAGGGCAACACTTCTGCAAAACCACCATGGTTCTCCCACCTTTCCATGCTCATCCCAGGTGATCAAAGCCAGGAGAGCAAACCAGGGGCTCTGATGGGATGTGGAACATGGGTGATGGAGCCGTGAGCCCTTGGATCTCCCTGACTGGGAGGTCTGGGCACTTGGCACATCAGGATTGCTGGGTCTGCTGTCACACAGGGGTTCTGCCACTGGTGTTATTCCCTCAGCACCTGAGTGGCAGCTTTAAAATCAAATTACATGAGCGCTACAGGCTGCAGCCCCTGGCTGAGCCTCAAAGTCAGACGACTTGAAACAACAAATCTGCCTGGATAGCAGTTCCTTAAGAAATGTCATCCTTCCACTGCCCCGCTTTTCCTCCTAACGGAACCTGACGGGACTTATCGACTGCCCGCTATTCCTGCAACTGCATCGGAAGTTATTGATTCTGGGAAATATGAAATGTGGTCAGAGAGGTCAGAATGGGACTCTGTCCATGTGAGACATTGAATGGGGCAGAGGGAGCAGGAGGAAACCAAAGGTGGGGAATTGACACCAACAGGGAGCGGTGAGGTTTGAACACCACCCCTCCAAGAAGAGGTGAAGGTGCTTATCCAGGTTCCTTGTGACCAGAAACCACCACACTGTAAATGTTCCCCAGGATGTTGCCCCACCTGCTTCCCTCTGCACTAATACACATTTCTTAAGGGATGCACTTAGAAGGACCAGAAGGTGAAATGCGTTTCCTCCTCCTCCTCCCATAGTGAAAGGCACGTGCTGGCAAGGGAATCTGGGAGGAAAATGCTCTTATGCTATACAGGCAATGGACATTTTGTGCACAAGCAAGATGCCTTCACATTCCCAGAGGAATTCAGCTAAAAAGCATCTCTGCCAAAAACTGGAGAGAATTCAGATGCTTGGAACAAACTTATATTGCTAAAAGTGGGGAATTGGTAGAGAAAAATGTTCAGGCTATCAGAAGTTGTTATCAGAAGTGTCCTTCGTTTCTGAAAGCACAGAAGTGTAGGCATTCAACAAAAATCAATTTCTCAAAAAGACTCTCCTTCTGTGACCAAAAACCTTTGGTGAGGGCTGAGAAGAAATTGAGGTTTATGTCTGTATCATGTGGACATTTAGATTCCACAAAGCAAAGCGATGGTATTTTTCGGCCGTGAGCCGTCTGAGGCAGGTAACAAATAACAGAGATTTGACAGAGGGAGAAAAGCTTTCTCACAAATCTCCTGTTTTCCCAGTCCCCAAAGGCTGCAATCTGCCTCTGACCCCTCTTTCAGGCTGCTGCTCAGTCCATGATCTGTGGGGTTTGTGTTTTCAGCTAGGAGTCCAGCATTTTCCTGCTGACCTCCAGCAATCCGTGGCACTCAGCTGCTCCTTCTGGGGTGTCTTTGTGGTGTCCACCACTCCTGAGGCTGCCAGGACATCCTGGGAACCACTGCCTTTGGAGAAGGCAGCACAGGGGACCACAAGGAATAGTATGACTGACATTTGTTTTTATGTTTACTGCTACTACTGCTGTTAATGTGGGGGTTTTTTTCTAAAGAGCAGAGTTCATGAATTATGCTCAGCTTAAAAAGAAAGCTGTAAAAAAGTACCAGTGAAAGACGTCAGGAAGAAAAAACTCAAAACCACTCCTGTTCTCTTAGTCACTTCTTTTTTTTTTCTTGTTTTTTAAATTCTGCATCCAATTTCAGGCAAATGCTGCAGTGCCTGGGGTGTGGTGCCTCCAGAAGGCTCCTGAAGAAGCACCTGCTGTGCACAGGCTCCTGCTGTGGGAAGGGAGCAGTGGCAACTCAGACACAAGGGCAGGTACCTCGCTGTGAGCAGTTTCCACACCAGGAAGAGGAAGAACTTGGCCTTGTTCCTGGCTACAGGTGGCTCTGACACAGAATTCTCAGTCGAGACAAGTGAATGATGCCCGTGCCGTTGGAAGTGACTAAGGTAAGATGTCTTGCACTTCCCCTAAAACTGACACCAGCAGAAGGGTAGGTTTAGATGGGATATTGAGAGGAAATTCTTTGCTGTGTTTGCTGCTGAAGCCCTGGCACAGGGTGCCCAGAGCAGCTGTGGCTGCCCCTGGATCCCTGGAAGTGTCCAAGGCCAGGTTGGATGGCTAGTGGAAGGCGTTCCTGCAGATGGCAGGAGGTGGAACAAGGTGGTCTTTAAGATCCCTTCTAACCTAAACACTTCTGGAATTCTGTGATCACGAATGTGAGAATGCCAACGCAGCCTGGAACGTGTTTGGAGGTCCTGGACCTGGGGTGGGTGGGGTGACCCCGCAGCAGGAGGGTTCAAACCACAAAGACAAGCAGATATTCAAGTTGGACACCAACGTACAAACTTCTAGGAACTTAATTAACCCCAGCAAAAAGCTACCTGCAGACTCTGGGGATTGAGCAGTGACACCGCTCTATGTCAGCTCCCACAGTGGGGATTTTCCCTCTGACCAAAGGGATCCCTTGTTCAATGTATGGGGAAACACAGACAGCAAAAGAGATGGTGTGAAAAATTAGCAGCATTTACAGTTGTGTTGGAAAGCCTTTTTCGGATCAGAACACTTTCCCCAGGTAGCTGAACAAGAGAATGGGGATTTTAAAAAACAGGGAAACCTGCACAGGGTGCTCAGTAAATCTGGAAGGAGCACACCCACCTAAAAGCTCATCTCCTATATGGAATTTTTACCTGGAGCCCATCTGACACCAGAGGAAAGGGTGAGAAGGTTCACAGCTCTGTGAGAGATAATGACAGAACTGACAGCAGTGGACCCTGCTGGGTCACCAGAGAAAGGGGAAAAACGCAACCCTTTGTGATTACAGTCAAACACAAATAAATATGTTGGAAAAGAACACTTTTTATTTCCTGCAAGCAGTAAAGTTTGGGGGGAAATGGCCTATGACAAATATTTTTCTCTGCTGGAGGCAGCAGCAGGGCTCTGACAGGCACGTTGGAAAACAGACCATACGTTTGTGCATATTCAACAGCCCCACTGGGACACATCATTTCTCAGGCTGCCGTTGGGGTTGTGTTTGGCACTTGAACTGTTTCGGGGGCTTTGATAGCCCAGAATCTGTGTGGAGGATGTTTTGTTCTGAGGGAAAAGAGCACAAGCACATGACCAGAAGCTCTGATCAGCCACTGAAAGACCCAGACCAGCAGAGCTCAAGAGCACAACTCCTTTGTAATGGAAATGCCATACCTAGGCATGAAATTAGGAAAGCAATGTGTACAAGAAGATTGAAGTCATCCCCAGTATTCCTGCTCCAGCAGAAAAGGATGCAAAGTTAAGACACCTCTGAGTAGTGGAGTGTCGACCCAATTTAGCTGCCCAGGCAATCAATGACGGATCTTTATGAGTGTTCAGGAGCCCTAACACACAGATCTTCCCAGGGAAACTGAAAGGAGCTAATTAATAGCCCAGATAAACAGAATGAAATGCAAAGCTGGACATAGATCTTCAGAACCCGGTGCTGACTGTGCTGAATTCTCTCCTTGCACTCCCAGCTGACCCCAGTGAGGCATCAAGATTAATGCTTGTACAGAAAGCTTTTGCTTTCCACTTTTTGTAAAGCACTTGCAGACTGTCTACTCGAGTGTTTCACCTCGCTGCAATTAGAGGAAGTTTAGTCTTGACTTACAGACTTACCTGGGTGTAGTTTTGCTCTCCCCATCCCGCTTCGAGCACCTTGAAGTGATACCTTGCTGTCTTTACTGCTCTGGCTGCCAGGATGTGAATTCCCTGATACCTGAGAGTGTTTAACTCCAAACTGTCAGCTCCATTCGTGCCACCTGCCCTGTTTGCAGTGTGGTTTGGGACCCTCTGGTGCCCCAAACTGCAACAAAGTGATGATGTCATTCAGAGTTAACACACAAACCCCTGGGCAGATATTGAAAAGTCATGAAAATCCTCCTTGTTCCCAAGAGGTGCAGCACAAGGGCCCTCAAAGGAGCTTTAGGAGTTCCAAGGCTGGCCTTGAACATGGGATACTTCCTGGATGGTGTACTCGGGGTCATTTGGCCTTTTCAAGAACAGGTAAAGAGACATGAACTTACTTTGGGGACTGGACTGCTCCAACCGTGGGACACACGGCCAGCCCAGCAGCAGCAGCTCCTGCCCTCTGCCACCAGACTGAGGCCATTTTCATCCAAGTATTTTAGGGAAAATGCCAGTCAGTCGTGTCAGCAGGAAAGGTCTGTCTGCAGATGTTTCTGATGGACATGTCTGAAGACATACCCTCAAGTGCCTTGAGATGGCAGAGGAAGAAGTTAAACACTGAGGGTTTAGAGTCTGCCCTGTCCAGGCAGCTCCTGCAGCAGGGAGAGCCAAGAGCAGGTTTTCCAGGATCATGATTTTGGATTAAGGTGCTTAAATTTTGTGTACATTTAATTTAATTTCGTTTCTGCTTGGATGCAGCCTTAGATGTCCCTTGCTTTTCCAGTGGAGAGCAGCAATACTTCCATGGTGTTTCTCAGTGTCACTGCTAAACTGGTGATCCCTCTTTAAGAGCCAGGGTAGAAGGTATGGCACAAAAAAATCTTTATTTTTTAACTAAAGTAAGGTGAAAGAGGACATCAAGTAACAGAGTCAGCCTGAGGCACTGAGAGGGTTCATAGAATCACAGAATGGATTGGGTTGAAAGGGCCATTAAAGTTCATCTCATTCCAGCCCTTGCTGTGGGCAGGGACACCTTCCACTATCTCAGGGTGCTCCAAGCCCCAGTGTCCAGCCTGGACTTGGACACTGCCAAGGATCCTGTGCCAGGGCCTGCCCACCCTCACAGGGAACAATTCCTTCCCAATATCCCATCTAACCCTGGGGTCCAGAGAGATGTGAGATGTTTGAGAAAGGTAAATCTTGGCTTCAAGGGCTGCAGCTGACCTTGATTTCACTCCTCAAGTGAGGAGCTCTCCTGGCTCCAGAAGGAGCCTTTCTATATGGAAGCTAAAGTTTATTAAAACCTTCCAGAGGACAGCATGAGATCCAGCCAACATCCCCCTTTCTCCCAGCTCCCACTTCCTCACACACCCCCTTGACTGAGGAGGAGGAGCAGGTTCTGCTTGGCCTGATTTGGAAGGGAGACACAAACCCCTCTGGCTGGGATCTGGAGTTACCCAGCTGCACCTCAGTCTTTCCTGTCCCATCATTCCAGTGACCCAGCAGTCCTGGAAAATAAATAATATTTGTAATTGTAGGGTTATTCCTCTACACAAATGTGTAGAGTGCTGTGCATAAGCAAATGCAGAGAAAACAGGAATGTTCTTGGGATTGGAGACCAGTGGGCAGAACATTTTTTGCAGGCCCACACAAAACTGTTGGGTTGTCCCAAGCCAATGTCCCAGAAGGACATCAGAGTCAGCACTTTCACTGCTGAAATAACACAGAGATAAATACATGAAATATTAGTGGGAATATTGAGAAATAACAAAAACCAGTGCAGAAACCAGGGTGGAATGTGCTCACAGGGATGTGCAGAGGCACAGCCTGTCCAACAGACTCGTGGTCATCCACGATCCTGGCTCACAACCTACAGCCATTCCCTGAAACCTTCCACCAGCCTGAATTCCTTCTGTACAAAGGGAGTCTCATGGCCTGTTTTAAGGCTCTAACAGCTTCATTCTGGTTTGAGCTCAGCTTCTCTCCTGGTGTTTGGGAAACTGTGAAGATCACACCGTCATTGCGGGAGAGAAAACTGTTCCCCTGTGACATCCCCTGTGCTCTGTGCCCACAAACATCAGGGTCCATCAGGCAGCCTTGGAGTCTGAGTGATGTGCAGGGGGTGGAAAGAGCCACCTGGAACCTCTGGAAACCTGGTATGCTCATGGGATTGAGGAAGGGGGAAAGCACGAGCATTGGCCCCTTCTCCAAAAGCTGCACACCAGGATCCCAAATCACTTCTTACTCCAGCACTCAGGAACTCACTGGAGTCAGAGCTTTGGGATTTAACTGCTGCTGGAGAAGGAGGAAACTCCTATTTTCATGCACAAAGATTGGGAGTTTTCTTCCTCCATTCCAGTGGAAGTTTAATCCACCAGGGCCCTTGCTGTGTGTCCAGTGGCCTGGTCACCACTGCCTCAGGTGAGCACAAATCCAGTGGAGTAATGTGGGAAAGCAGCCTGGGCTGGAGATGTGCTCACACAGCTTCATTTAGATCTTTCCTGATGGGAGAATTGAGAACCAAAGATGTTCCCACCAAACCTACTCATCCAATTACTGGAGCACTTTGAAAATGTGATATGGATCAGAGGAGCAGCCTGCGCTTTTCCCAGGACAGAACAGGAGTGTGCAGACACGGCACTTTTGGGAAGCATCAAGAACCAGGCACAGGAGCTTTGTGGCTTTTCTTCATTGGTTCTGACTTGCTCTGACTCCTCCCTCACCTACTCACCATTAGCACCCCATGGTGCAGTTGTGTTTGACACCCCTGGAACAGCCCCTGATTTATATGGCCTCAAACAATCCCTCCTGCTCTGGGAGGCCTCGGGAGCAGCAGAACAGACATCCTGAAATGGAACTCCTTTGAATCAGTCACTGCCAAAGGAGCAGACAGCTTCAAAGAGCATTATCTTTGTGAATCAAACTTCACCCTTCCAAAATTATCTCTTTTTTTTTTTTAATGAAATGGAGCTTTTGGGTTTTGGCAGAAGCAGACAAATACTCTAGTGGGCAGACTAAAAAAACAGATAAAAGCATGACTGAGATTCACAGTCACAGAATAAAGGAGAAAAAAGATCCAGGGAGAAATCCAATGTGCTACAGTCATCACTCACTCATCCAATTACAAGGATTTGAGCAACTGTCCAGTGAAGGGAATTCAAGCTCCTCATTTTATGGTGTCCCTCTGATGCTTTTCCACACGGTACTGCAGGAGATGAGCCATGCTCCTTTCTACATCCATTCCCCACAGAAAATCTGCAAACCATCACCACTGATGTTCCCTAATTTAGGATCCATGTCCTAACATTCTCTGCCTCCAAAGCATGGCCACCACTGAATGCCCTGGATTGCTTTAGGAGTGTGGTTTTCCCTTGGTCCCATGGGAACACCACGATTATGTGCTGCACGTGCCAGAGAGGCAGGGCTGGCTGGGGAAGGAGAAGGGAGGCTTCAGCTCAGAAGTGATAGTACCTATTTTTGGCTCCCGGAGCCAGGCTGTGCTTCTCCCACTCTGTTTTGATGCTCCAACACGTTTCAGTGGAGATGTCACCAATCCCAGGCAGTCACGACAATCTGGGGTGCTGGGAATCAGCCTCGTGGGGGAGGGAAGACAGGCAGCAATGTTTCTGAAGTCTGTGGCAGGAACAAATGGATTTGTGGTGACTGGTATTTGAATATTAATATTAATATTTAGATGAGGCTATTTTTCAGTCTGAACATACCATTAGAACACAGGGGATCTATACCTGGTGCTCCCTTCCACCTGGCTGCAGTGGGACATCCCCTCTTCCTAAACTTCCACCCTCGTGCAGCCACGGTGAGGTTTTCAGATCTGGTTAAATATTTTGCAGTACCAAATGCCCTCTTGCTTCCCACATAAAGCACAAAATACAGTCTCCTGGAGGGAATTCGTGTCCCAAGTGTGTTTTACATAACTACAGTGTCTACTGGGGGGGGGCACAGGACTCCAAGTGCTACAGTTTCCACCGCTGTTAAGTGACAACTTATTTACATCCCAGAATCCTGAGGCAGCACAAGCCAAAGTCTCTGCTCACATCACCTGCTGCAGGTACCCCCAGGAGGTTGTGAGAGCCTCCCCTCTCCATGGTTGTGCTTCAGGAGGAAGCCCAAAAACTCTCCTGAAACTGAACACTCGACCTGGGTAACTCAGTCTGTGCTGAAGGGGCTCCCCAGAACCCTGAGCCTGTTTCTGCCTGGCCCCATCCCCTCAGCCCTGCAGCCCTGAGTGGGGAGGGGAGACAAGGCTGTGCCTGCCCATCCCTGGCAGTGTCCAAGGCCAGGTGAGATGGGACTTGGAGCACCCTGGGCTAGTGGAAGGTGTCCCTGCCCATGGCAGGGGGTGGAACTGGATGAGCTTTAAGGTCCCTTCCAACTCAAACCACTCTGTGATTCCAAATCCAACAGGATCCAAGGGAAGACAAGGCAGAGAGTGAGGAGCTCGGGCATCTCTGATGCCAGGCCAGTGCTCTGGGAAAGTGGGGAACCAAAAGCCAACTCTGTGGGCCTGCTACTCACCCACCACAGGATCAGCTTTCCTTTCTTCAGCTGCTTTTCTTCATTCTGTTCTCCTGCAGCACCCTGTGCTATGGAGTGATAGAAACACGTAACAGCTTCTCCAAACACAGTTATCTTTAGAAATAGAACAGCAAAAGAAAATGACACCATGTAGACACTGTAAAAAGAAAGCCTTCACTACATTAAAAAAAAAAAAAAACCAAAAAGTTACATTCTTGATCAAGGAACAAACTGGTCTGAATAGGCACAATCATATTTTACAGCCATGTAACTCTTTTTATCTTCTCTCTCCCAACATCTGAAGAAGATGAACATCTGATTCCTTTATGTGGGATTTGCTTAAACGAGCACTGGGAGAAAATATGCAGTTGAATATTGATCTGAAAAGATGGAGTGAGTTCAGCCCTGAGTTAATGGTCCTGGATTTTGGATGGGGGCTGGCAGAGCTCAGCCCCTCTCAGGACCAGCCCCCATCCTGGTTTCAGCCAGCCCTACAGCCCGAGGCTCCTGCAGCTCCGTCTTTTTCAGCAAAGGTTGGCTGAAGGAGCACAGCACCATTTTATTTAATCATGGTTGGAGTTCTGGTATCCACAGGAAAAAAATCCTGGGAGCAGAGTGTGTTTTCATGATCAGTGCATACAGAGTGGTATAAAATGTCTGCACCGCTTCTCTCCACTCCAGCCTGTGCCTTTGAAGTCATGGTAACAGCTTTTGGATCCCAATCCTCTGATGAGACTCCTTGATTTATTAGGTAAAACATCTGGAAAAAATGAGGACTTGTGGCAGTGTAAATCCTCCAGAAGGAGCGGAGAGAGGTTTCATCTGAGCAGCCTTTCTGTCAAAACGCAGGAAACCTGAGCCCTGGCCACTGGCTTGAGGGTGCTCCGAGGCTGAAAAGCTCCAGCCAGGCCCATTCCCGTTTCACCCCGTGGCCAGAAAGCAGCCGAGAGTAGAGGAATGTCCAGCAGCCAGGGGAGCTGGGACCACGCCAGGCCCCTGGAATGGTTTGCAGACACTCGGGTGTCAGCAGCAGTGCTGCCCTTGACAGCACCAGCCAGCCCCTGTTGTAAATCCCGGCGCTCCGGGAGCGCTCTGGGATGTAAATACCTGCAAATGCCTGCCTGTCACCCACACGGGAACAGGCACCAGCCAAACCCACTGCCCAGGCCCCCGCCCACAGGGGCCTTGGGGTGACTTTTCCATCCCACAATTACAACAGGAATGTTGGAGAAGAAAATGGTTTGGAAGGAATGAAGCCCGTGCAAGCAACAAACAAGGTGACGTGCATTTTGTGAGGCAGATTCCTTCTTTTATTTGGAATCAGCCCTGAGGTAAGAGGAAAGAAGAGAGGAGAGAGGGGACAGCAGGAGCAGCGAGCTGTGCACCGGAGCCGGGCTCCTCAGTGCGATGTGTGTGGTGGGCAGACACGTGAGAGCGTGTGCGTCCGGGCAGGGCGTGTGGGGCACGGGGGCAAAGGTACAAACCACCCAGTACTTGGCTCACAGTTATTTACTCTCTGCCTCCTCCATACAACAACCCAGGTTCCAAATTTCAGCGCCGACACTCAGGGGAAAATCCCCTGAGAACCATCCTTTGTCGGTTATTTCCCCATCTAAATCCCCCTTCCAGCAATTTGAATAACACAGTTCAAACACCAGCCCTGGTGCCAACGGTGCTTTTTGGAGGGGGTGTAGGGCCAGCGGAGGAGGGGGAGTTTGGGGAGTATTTTTTTAATCAGATAAATTATTGCTGGGAAACCAGCCACTTCTCTCCATTCAATTTATACTCTGTGGGGAATCCATCTAATACCCCTGCTCAGAGTGTGAGGCAGGACCAGCGAGATGCTGTATCAAACCAGGGAGGGAGGCAAAAGATGGGATGGAGTGCAGGGAACGAACAAACAGCGGGAGGAAAGGGCTCTGGAAAAGCCTGCAGAGAGGAGGGAAAGCCAAGGGATGTGTCTGCAGCTCCTCAGACAAGGGAGGACGGGAGAAAATGGGTTTCTCTGCTAGCAAATTGGAGCAGGCTGGAGCATGGGCAGAGTGGGACGGGATGGGATGGGATGGGATGGGATGGGATGGGATGGGTCAGAGCTGCAAGGAGCTTTTCACCTGCAGGGGGGTGGAACAGCTCCAGGCAGGATGGAGGATCCGATCAGGCTCTGCCTGAGTTTGCAAAGTGAATTCAGTGATTTTCCCCCGTTTCCCAGTGGAACTGGGAAGCTGCCAGTTCACCTCACCGCTGTATTTGGAAGTGGTGAACACTTTGAGGAGAGAAGCCAAGGCCTGGGAACAGACACAGCTTGCAGCACCCGGGGCTCCAGCTGTGCTCACAGGGCAGTGTGTCTGGGAACCTTGCCCTGCTGTCTGGGCATTCCTCTCATCCCTGTTTGTGTTCCCTGCTCACCTCAGGCTCTGCTGCAGCTCCGCGGGTCGGGGATGGGCTGTATCCTGAGGAGCTCCTTCTCCAAAGGGGCACAGCTGGAGCTGGGCACTGCCAGCAGGGCACAGGCAGGGAATGATTGCCCCGAGCCCACCGAGCAAGGCGGTGACCAAACCAGCCCAGAGCCCGCTGCCCCAGGCAGGACTGGTTCTCTTTCATGTGCTAACACCAATTTAGTCCAGAAGCTTCCCACTCCAGCACTTGCCAGTGACTATAAATGCACACGGAGTTTTTAAAGAATTACAGGGTAATGGCACCTGCATGGGTGTCGAGATGCACTTTGCTGGCCTTTTATTCTTCTTTGTAACAAAGAATTCAAAGCTTTAGTGGGAGAGCTGGCAGTGAGCTCAGGAGATGGGGAGACTTCTGAGGATGATTTCCCAGATTCTGGGAGTGACTACAGTACAAATAATGTTGGAAAAGAAAGGAATTGACTCAGCAGGAGGCAAAAGGGAACAAGTGGAAGAGTAACTCTGCTCTGGAAAGCTGCGAGGAGAATATGACACAAAGCAGAAAAGAGAAATAAGGCCCAAAAAAAAGAAATCCAACGTATATTTCAGAGGGATTCCTTCTGACAGCCTAACTGTCCAAAAACTGCTGAGTGCCATTCCCAGGGAACTGGGCCTTACACGAACTCCAAGGAATTTTGGCCCAAAACAACAAAGAGATGCTTTTACTCATTCCCATCCTCCCCAACAGTCCAGGCTCTCTCCAGTCTCCCAGGTTGTCTCCCAATCTAAGCAGTGTGGAAGTGTCACTCCTGACATTACACCCTTCTTTCCCAGGCAAAATTAATGCTTGAAGCAACACTGATTTAAAACGTAATTAAACCCCCTCTAGCCCACCTGCTGCATAAACTCATTTCCAGATGCCAATTAACCTCCAAGGTTATTACGGGGATTACAGATCTCCCCTAGAACTCCTCATGTCAGGATGCAGGGAGCCCACTTGTTCTGCAAGTGTCAGGTCATGGGGATCACCTTAACCTTGGATCCTTGTCCAGCTACCACAGTCCTGGGAATCAAATTAATAACTTTCTGGCATTTTCTCCCTCTCTAAGAAATGGAGAAAGTGTTATCTCTTCCTCCTCGTAATTTTTCCTTGTATTTTGAGTCCCCAGACATCTGTACTTTGTTAAAGCACTGCCCATTTCAGAGGCTTTTTCCAGGACTGGACGAACTCTGGTGATAGATATCCAAGCTGCTTTGTACATTTAGTAGTCCCTAAATGTCTGGTTTGGAATCTGTTCCAGACTCTAATCATTTTACACTAAGGTTCAGGGACTCAGTAACCTCTCCCCTCCCCATCCCCAAGAAAAACAGAAACAACAGCCCTTCAACCCTAGATCAAGCACAAAGCTCTCTAAAATCCCAGCCTGGAACCATGTTTCATCAGTCTCTGTTTTCCGTGACTCCTGGACTCCACAGGACGTGCAGAGTCTCCCTGTCCAAGGGAAGAACACCCATGACATGATTCAGGACTTTCTCCTGGCAGAACAAGGTGCAGGGGCTGCTCTTGGCCGGCACATTCATCCTAAGGGGCTGTTTAAGCCTCTCCAACATTTCTGGCGCCTCGCTGGGCTGTGGGGGTTTTGGGCTGCTCCATTGTTCCACGTTGGTTTTCAACCCTCATTTCTTGGACACCTGATGCCATGTGGTTTGTAGAAATCCCTCTGGGCTCAATAAACTATGGGACTGAGCCTCCTTATTCTGCTTTTTTTCTTCCACCCGTGGGGACTCTGCTCTGGGTTTCTTCTTCCTCTGTCCAGCTGCAAACTTTCAGGTAATTTTTGGGACTTTGGTATCAGTGAAGTTACTCCCAACTCTGCTGTCTGAGTTTCAGAAGGAACTCAAGGGAAGGGAAGAATGGCAGGAAAACAGCAGGATACCTCTTTAGAAACCAAGACTAGTGCAAAAGGGCTGCTGGAAGTCTTGTTTTCATCACCACAAATTCCCTGGTGCTGGAAAACGTCCCCCACTTTCCCATCTTCTCCCATTTGCTGCAAGTTCTGACAGGAACAGCTTCTGCTGGGAAGAGCTGACTGTGCCAGAATGGGACAGCTGCTGTTCCTACACCGCCCTCCTCTCCCCAGATCCCCACATTTCAGCCCAGAAAATGGAAATTGCTCCATGTTTACCAACCCTCCTGCTCCTTCCTGCTCCAGCAGGGCCTCTGTGCCCGAGCCAGGTCTCTGCTGTTTACAAGCCCATCTGCTGCTGTTGCTTTTCCTCACCTCAAGTTTGAATGCTCCGTTCAGGATTTCGCTCACCATTGTGTTGGGAACTGCAAAGAGCAGCTGAGGATTTCAGGTGGGAAGTGAGCAGCGGGGAGAGAGGAATACAAATCTATTCTCATGTAAAGAGCCCTCAAAATAATTAAAAAGAAAAGAACCAGATGAAAGAGGAAATTCCAAATGTTTTCAGCAGCATAGTCATTCCAAGGAGAGTTTGTCTCATATTTTTGTGAGAATTTGAACATTTAGAACCAGAAGGGAAAAAGAACAAGTGTTCCAATGGCTGTTTCCCTGAAATTACCCTGGTCCCTCTGGTCTCTGCAGTTCGGTCTCTATAGGAGCTTCAAGCCTCCACTTTGCCCAAACTTGTCAAAAGTGAGTTGCAAGATCTCCATGCAGTGTAACTCAAGGCTGCATCTCTCCAGGAGTAAGGGGAGACCCTTGGGAGTCAGAGAGGGACTGGAAAGATCTGTGTCTGCCCTGAGGCCTTCAGAGGGGTGCCCAGAGACCTCTGAGCAGCAGAGGTGCTGCCCTCCTGCCCGAGCCTGCACGAGAGGTTCTCTCTCCAGAGACCAATAGATGCAAGCTCCCTCTATCCTTCCCTTTGCCAGCAGGGGAGCAGAGTGTGGAACAAGCCTGGGCAGGTGCTCAGACACCAGCAGGCTCCTGCCAGGAGCAGGGATGGGAAAATGCCAGGCTGTGGCTCACACCATGCTCCTGGACACGGCGTGGCTGCAGTGGGAACCGGTGACCCCCCAGCTCTGCTGGGCCCCACTGCTGGCTCTGGGTTCTGTCTGATCCCAGTTGCAGCTTCCCAGTCCATGTTGGTGCCTGGATTGGGAGGGAAAACAGAAATTGTTCTCCTGGACCCTGCTCAGAGTCAATGAGAATCAGGAGAACCCAAAGAGCTTAACTGCCCTGACCAGAAAACATCAGTGGCCAAAGTGTCTTTGCTCCAGCCCTTCCTGGGCTTTACTCCTGGAGCTCTGAACTCAGCCAAGAACTGGCTAAAGGGAGCAGCATTTGGGACAGGCTCTGCTGTGCCCTGAGCTTTGGGAGGCCCAGCCTGTCCAGACACACCTGCCATTTCACGTGGGAGAGCACACATGGCAGGTTACAAACAAACATCCATGGGCAGTTCACACTGTGTATGTGGACAATGACTGAGGGAGCAGGAAGAACTGGGAAGTGCAGAGGATGGGTTCTCAGGGAGGAAAAACCCACCAGAGGTTCCTTCTGACTGTCCCTCTGTGTCACTGGATCACACTGGATCAACTGCACCAGTTCTCAGCCAGGAACGTGCCTGGTTTAGGGAGGAATACGCTGTCCCACTTGGCGGCTTCTTGGCCCTGCCCTGCCAGCTCAGCACAATGCACAGATCCCATCCCAAGGCTGTTGGGAAAGGAGGCTCCCAGGAGGGCAGGAGGCCCCCACTGTGGCCAGGGCAGCTGCTCTGCTCTGACCTGAACCCGGGGTAACATTCCCTTCGCTCTGCAATGTCTATGGCCCTTCCCCAAAGGATGTGTGTGTTTGGATTACCCCTCCTGGAGGACGTCACCGTGCAGAGCAAGGTCTGAAGAGCCCAGAAGTGCTCAGAGGTGCTGCGTGAGTGCTGGTTCAGCTTCCCCAGCCCAGAGCACTCAGGGAAACTGCTGGATTTACAGACACACTCCGAGTGGAGCCAGCAAGGTGCTGGGATGTCCTGGAGATGCAACGCTCAGCAGGTTAGGGCAGAAAGACTGAAATCAGACTTTGCAAAAAAGTCCCTGCTTCGTTCACTCCCAGAAATGTCCTCTTTGTGCCTGGGAATAGCCGTGTCTAACACCAGGCAGTGCTGCAGCTCTAGGGCCCGGAGCAGGACCTCTGGAGCACACATGCTGTTCATTAATGCTAATCCAGGAGCAGGAATGATCCGAGAGCAGAACCTCCGAGGGGATTAAGTACACAGACACCGCCTCACGGAGCTGCGGCGCAGGGCGGGATCCGACCTGAACGTCCTCCAAAACGCACTCAAGATCTGGTTGCTCTGGTTTGGCCTTCACTCCAGCACGATGGAAAGAGCTCAGAGAGATGGTGAGAGAGGGGAGAAGGAAGAAAGGAAAACAGTCTGCTCCCTGTGCTCCCCAGAAAGCAGCGTTTCACTGCCGGGGCTCTCAGCGTGCACAACAAACTTGCCTCCCTTCCCTCGCTCCCACTTACATTGTTCACTTTCCTGCAAATTGTTTCCACATTCTGTATAAATAACCCCGGTGCCAGCGAGGGGGAGGGGAGGCACAGGGAAGGGGTGGGAGGAAATCCAATGGCTTTGTTACTTCGGGAAAAGAAGGTGGAGGATGGAGAGGAGCGGTTGGGGCTGGAGCCCTGGCAGACGGAGCAGAGAGTTGCCATCGAGCTTACGTTCAGACCTGGAGGAAGAAGAGTAAACAAGGAGGAGATTATATATAATTATAGACAATCATGTTGCCGGGGATAAACAGGAATCAAAAAGCACGGAGGCACTGGAGTCTGGCACATCCCCAAGCACGGAACAGAAGCCAGCCAGAGAGAGGCACCGCGGCTGGAACGCGCTTCCCTTTGGGCCTGCTTTCACTTAGCTCAAGGGCTGGGGATTTTTTCCCTCTCTTTTTGGCTGGAGGCATTCCCCCATAAAGAGAGGAGCCCATCCAGTGGGGAACAGAAGCCAAACTGAAGTCAGCAGAATTCTTGTCTGTGACATTCACAGATTACCCTGTGAGAAACGTCAGAAACATTTGGAAAAGATACAGCCCACAGAGGTCAGCAGGAACAACAACAACAACAACAATTTCTGCACAAAAATGGCTTTAGAGACACTCCAGAATGTGCACCTGAGTGTCCTGCGGGCAGCTCCTCTTCGGCAGGACGCAGAGGGGGAGCTGCAGCTCAGGGTCCTGCTTGTGGCTCCCAGGGATCCAGGGTTTGCTTAATGGGGAAATGGTGAACAAAGCCATGGAGCAAACCTGAAACAACGGCAGATGGGCCATAAGGGCTGTGCTGTGGGTTTTAAAACGAGGGCTTGGGGGAATTTAACAAAGAAAAAAGAAAAGGAGCCTCCTTCGTCCTTCTTTTTTCTTCCTTGAAGGCTCTGGAGAGTCAGAGGGAAGGTGACAAACAAAGGATAGCATCCGCCGATGGTGACAGGAGGAGATTGTTTAGCAAGGCAGTGTGAAGAGCTCTCTCCCAGGCACTGTTTTCAATCCAAATAGCTCACAGCCTGCTGAATTCTTAAGCCATTTTCCTGATCTCTCAGCTGTTCTTCATTGAGAACACAGGCAGATACTTCAAAGCAAAAAAGCAGAGACGAAAAATAAATATATATAAGAAACAAGCAGACCTATGTTTAGAATCTGTGTAAGATCAGAGGAGGCAGGAAATGCTCACAGGCTCCTTCACCTTCTCCATCTCAGTACAGGTGCTCTAAGTGTCCTTTCTCCTAAGGAAAGAAAATGGGTTTTTAAAGGGAAATGACATTTACCCTCTGAGAACAGTGTCACAGTTTGGTGGGTGAAATTATCTGGCTATCCGGCTGTAGGATTGTGTATTTTCTGTGAATTCATCATCATGGGTGTTTTTCCTCTGGGATTTCCTCTGCTGATAAATCCTTCCCCAGAGGATGTACCTGTGTGTGTGCACATGCAGGGGTGAGTGAAGTGAAAGATCTCTCTGCTGGCCATGTAGAAACTGGGTATCACAGACAAGTGATAAAACAGAAGTCATGTTCCTCTCAAAACTGCTGAGAGAGGGAAAGGAAAAGCAGAGGAAATGGACTTGGAAAAGACAGAAAAGGGTTAAAAAAGGTACTTGGGGTCCAAGCCTTATCTACTCTAAATTTACATCGACTCTGTGAGGTAATATTTAAGCAATCTACTCCCATGCCAAGTTACAATAGCTCCTTCCAAATATCCCAGACAGTGAAGAGAACCAAGACTAAAGAGCAGATAACAAAATAACAAAAATAGCCAAGTGCTTCCTTTCCCACGTGCCCCTGTGCAACGTGGGGCATAAACAGTGCCAAGGCTGGAGCCATGCGGTGAGAGGGCAAGTCTGGACAAGCTGCAGACTCTTTCTCTTTCATTTGTACCTGACCGAGAAGGGAGAAGGACACAGAGCTCTCCTCCCGATGTTCTGGCAAAACCGAAATGAGGTTACTGATCTCCTGCAAGCACAAATGAACATCAATCACCAAACACTCATCAAGGCACAAAACACAGTCCCTGGGTGTTGTTAGACAGCCAGAATTAAGAGTTTATCAAGCCGGAAAGAGCGGATCCTCGAGGGAGAATGGATTTCATAAGCAAGCAGCAAATCCTTCTCCAGGCACCTCAGTGCGACTTCGGCAGCGAGAAAATCAAAAGAGCTCCCACCTAAAGAGAAACACACAGGAGTGTTCCCAGCAGGCATCTTAGGAAAAGCCCTCGGCGGGAGAAAGTGTCAATCCTGCCTCACCTCCTCCTGCTTTCCTGAAGCAAAGAGGGAGGAAAGACAGAGGGAAATAAACCACAGTATGATATTTGCACTGCTGCTTATTTTTGCCCTGCAAAACAAATCTGTGCGTGCTGGAGGAATGGTTTGCACTGGTTTGTCACACAATCTCTGCAGCTGGGTCGGTCAGTTGGACACCCTGGCTTAGGACAGGCTGGAGGCAGCAATCCCAGCCTGACACATCCCATGGAAGTGCCTCCTCAGAGCTCTCCCAGGGCCCAGGGCTGCATCAGAAGCTGCTGAAGGTTGGCAGAGGTGAAACTCAGCTGCATCTCACCCTGGTAATCCTATTTTGGAGACTGGAACACAGCCATGGGGAATAAAAATGTGACTGAAGCATTTCTTTATTCCAAGTTTGCCTAGCTGCCTTGGAGTCCCACCTCTGGAAAATCCAACAAGAAAGGGACAGAGCAGTTGGTGTTTCCCTGTAGTTCCTTGCTCATGGTGCTGGAAATCCTTGTATTCCCAGCCCTAGGACACTGTTATGTCCTAAAGTGTCCAAGTGCACAGCGACTGCACAGAGATGGGGGACTTCTCTGAGGTCAGGGATCACAGGCTGGGGACACCAGGGGATGAGCTGCAGCATCACCCTCTGCACCTTTAGTCACCAGTGACCTCTCCATGGTCCCACTTCCCTACCCAGGTGCTCAGGAGGCAGATCTTTAAACCTGCCATCCTGAAAATGTGCTTCCCTGTCATGTTCATGAGCTGACACCCCTCACGCAGCCACTTTGGAAATAAATATTCCCATTTTTTTATGGAAACGGGCAGGGATGAGCTCAGCCCTCCAGGCCAGAGCTCCTGGGCACAGGCACCTTCCAACACATGCCTGTAATGAAGCAGAGAGTTGCTCAGGGGAGCCCAACATTTTGTTTAATGAAAAAAAGCCCTGCTTCAAGCTTCTGAAGGGTTATTATAAGCTGTGGCGAGATGAAACTCAAGACATAAGTCTCTTTGTATTTAATAATACATGGGATCGATTTTTTCCTGTGGAGAAACTTCAATGAACACCTTTTTTTTTTTTTTTTGTTTAAATCTTTTGTTACAGGTATTGATTATTCATTGAAAATCTAAACCCCAAAGATGTGACCAAATGATTTCACAAAAAAAGGTCTGATTTCTGCTCCAAAGCAGGCATTTCCAAGCAGTGACAACTCTTTTGTACAGATATTTCTGTACAGATATTGCAGTGCTGATGGTGAGTTTATAATTAGCCCATACAAATGTGTATGCCAATGTACATAACTGCATTTCAGGGGAAACTACTCGCCCCCTAAAGCAAAAATGCAACTACAAAAGGCACCAGAGAAATACAGCAAGCATTCTAATCTTAGCAGGTAATTAAAGCAGATTAATAAAAGTCAATTTATTACCAAAGTGTCCCCAGAAAGGCTCCCACAAAGCCCACTTGAAGAGCTGTGACATCCAAGCCGTGTCTGCTGAGGAGGCACAACTCCCTGGCTTTACCATTAAATCACTTTCCCACAGAGAAGGTGCAGCAGCCAATGACTCAAACACCTGTGTTTCTACACCCGATGCAACAAGAGGGTGCCATCCTTTCAAACATGTATTTATGCTTCTTTAACACCCCAGATCCCCTCCTGAACACCGGCTGTGCTGCGGCTCTGGTGGGATTTATTCTCCGAGCTGGAGAGGGGGTGAGGCAGCCACCAGGAGACGGCGATTGAGACGCACATGAAACAGGAGGAGGCAGAGGGGGAGAAAGAAAGGAAAAAGATCAATTAACGATCTGATCCCGGGGACAAAACAGCCCAATTGTGGTCCCTAAAGTTCCCTCAGGTTGGTCGTGGGCGGAAGCGCTGGGGAGGGACGCGGTGCTCTGTGACAGAGCCCGGTTCCAGGGGCCGGGCACAAGTCCCCAGATCACAATAAGGCAGCTTGAAGGTGACAGATTTCATTGTTGAAGGTGATAAAATTCCACGTGGCGCGCTGCAAAACAAGGGCTGGAGCTGCGCCCGCGGAGAGGGAGCAGCGCCGCAGGCAGCGCGGCGGGAGGGAGCGTCCTCCTGCTCGGGAAAATCCTGGAGAAGTGCCCGATGCCGGGGTGGGGACAGGTTTGCTCTTGCCTGACACAGGGCAGGGGAGCTGTCAGGAGAGCCTCGGCATTGCCACCTGTGCCGTGGGAGGGCCAGGGCGCTACCCGGGAGCGGCGAATGCCGTGGGTGGGCGGAAGGGAAGGGAGGGGAAGGGGAAGGGACAGCCACGCAGGATTCTGCAGGATGCACACTGGCCACTGCACCACCTGCCCGTGCTCCTTGCAGCTGCTCTCCCACAGTTCCCTCCCATCTCCTACGGGGGTTACACCAGCACAGGTTTGTCATGAATAAGGTGTCCCAAAAGCTTCAGGCTTTGTTTTCCAAAATAACACCCGATGCTGTTACACAGCTAAAACACCCGTCCAGCAAAAATCTGACCTTTACTGTCATTTACATGTGCCCACTTTGCTGCAGAGACGCTGTGCAAGGGCTGGGCAAGGACAGGTGCTGACTCTCGGCCACACGGAGGTGCAGCTCAGGCTGGACACTGCCCCAGCCGGGCTGCTTGAAATGCAGGGAAGACTCAGTGGCAGAGATGTGAAAACAACAGGAAAATCAAAGCCTGAGACTAAAGGAGCAATTAAACCAGCCTCAGAATATATTTGAGTCAAATCAATCCATACAAGAATTGCAGTCACGGTGTGCTGGTGCCCACACTTCTCCCTTCCTC
>VXBN01013886.1:115411-137823 GCA_013397395.1 Sinosuthora webbiana | reverse complement strand
GGAACAAGCTCAACTCCCAACATGTGGCTTGATGTGGAAGCTGATAGTTGTCTTGATAATTTCATTTAGTCCTTTTAAGGAATTACATCTTCATGTTAGTTTTCACAACTCAAACAAGTACCTATTTACCACATGATACAATATCAGTGTTGGTTTGGTTGTCAGTCAGTACCAGTGTCTGAAGGTTTGTTTTCCTTATGGCTAAAGCTAAGGCAGATTTTTGTGGAGAACCTTGATAGGACTTGAATGTCTCTTAGCTTGCTTTTCTCTATGTTACCAGCCTATCACCTGCACGCCTCCATTAACAGTGTATTTTCAACTTGAAAGAAAAACCACTCAACTACCATCTTTATTCTCGCGCATATGTTTCTTTAAGCTAAAATACTAGAAGTTTGCTTGAATGCCTAAGCAGGTAAAGAGGGAGAACAAGCAACAAGCAAAGGGTCTTCTGGAAACCTTGGTTTTTATCAGGTTAGCTAAAGTCATTACTCTGAGAAACATGAAAGAAAGGGAATACTGAGGGCTTTCCTTTTGTGACCTGAGTGAAAATGAATATTACCTTCAAAGCAGACAAAATGAGCGCAGTATTCCCAACTGGTTGTATGTGCATTTAGAATAAGAGAATGGAATGAGGTTTCACAAAAAAAAAAAAAGCTCTTTTTTCTCTTTTTTCTTTTCAACTTTTGCTTTGCCAGGTTTTGGGTTTTGTGATACATCCCTTCATTTGCAGGCAGCTTGTAGAGGATAAGTGCAAATTCACATGTCAGGATCATGAAGTTTTAAAAATTCCTCTTTTCCCCAAGCAGACAGTAATATTTTTCCTGTTAGCCATCACATTTAGTATTTTGATGGAGGTGCTTGAAATGTATGAAAATAATGTGCCCCAGTGCCCCATTAAAAAAGTGTTGTATAAAACAAGTACCTTTGTGGTCACCATTTTTTCCCTTTCTCTGCTGCCCTTATTAATTATCAGTATTGTTTCTTCTCTGCTTCTGCCCCTGAAAGGAGTAAGGGAGTACTTAGTACCCACCACACTTCTCCGTTCACCTTCACGCATCAGCTAGCATGGTTGTGTACTAATGAAAAGATAGTTTTGTTCTTGAGTGAGCTGCCTTTAGAGATAGTTCAGGGCTCCCCTGTAACTCCTGCATTCCAGAAGAAGCAAGATAAAAATCACCTCTTCCTTGCAAGTGTATTTCATACATCTCCATCTTTGTGATAGTATTGGAATCATTATACAGCAGTTGGCTCTGATACGCTTGCACAAACACAAATTGAGTCCGACAGGACTGGTGTCTCATGGACTTTGCTGTCATTTGAAATGCTGGCATGAAGATGGTAGAGATGAAAGGGGAGAGCTGGTGCCTTTAGCATTTTGCCTGTGAAGATTTCTTAGGCTTGTATTTTTTGATAGCAGTAGCTGATTCAAAAGATGGTTTTACAACAGAGATTCATAACATAGCATAGATTTCTACCAGCTGCTCATGTCTTTTCTTCCTTGAGTAAATTCTTTTCAGCGTTTCTCTGTACTGAAAATGGGCTCTTTGTGCCACCCACAAAACTGTAAGATCTACTCAGTGGAACAATAATTATTATACTTTTTTTCTCTGCCCTCTTGGTTTTCATCTTTACTGCATGGTAACCACTTGTGTGGTAATGAAGAAGTAGAATGAAACTTAACAAATAAGTTTACTTAATAAGTTATAACTTATATGTTGCAGATTCTTCAGAAAGTATAATTGCATTTCACATTATTTTAGTGCCAATGTCAGGCTGTGTAGGGATATCTCTAATATTTCTTGTCTGAGGAGGAAAATACTTTTATATTCCTTAATTTCTGTTAGTGTGGCTTATTTGGACAAGGATAAGACACTGTTTTTTCAAGTCAGGTACTTGAGCTGTAGTTCTGCCAGTGTATAGTATTCAATTACACATTCCAATAAATGAGATGGATTGAACTGAGATCTCAGCCCTTTACTCAATGCCAGATTTCTGTTTTTCTAGTAGGCATAATTCAGATATGTACGGGAAGTCACAATAGGAATTTTAACCTTTGAAAGTTGCTGAACGATGCAATATGTTAATAATATGTTCTGAAGT
Source organism: Sinosuthora webbiana (assembly GCA_013397395.1). NCBI lineage: Eukaryota > Metazoa > Chordata > Aves > Passeriformes > Sylviidae > Sinosuthora > Sinosuthora webbiana. The sequence continues at coordinate 135,723 of VXBN01013886.1, read as the reverse complement.
AGATTTTGCAGTGTTATTCTTACCAGATGCCAGGGTGTCAACTCCCTGTTTGCATGTGGATTTGTGGGTCTCTAAGCTGCTTTGATTACCTTCTCGCCATGTGCATTCCGGTGATGTCTTAAACCTCATCAACTATACTAGTTTGTTTTGTTCAGAACATGCTGTTGTTCTAACTAAAGATTCAGGATGTGACAATTGCTTGATTATGTGGTAATGGTACACTAAGAAATGTGTTGTAACAGTGCTAACATATACTGTGTCTTGGATCTTCTTTTATATACCAGTAGCCTGAAATTAATTACGTTTCTTTTGCTTTCTGCCTTACCCTTTTTTCTTTTAAATTGTTTTGCCTTGAACTGTGAATGTGTAAAAAAAAATAAAAGAAAAACTCTGGCCTATTTGTGCTAATTGTATTTTTTATCTTTTCACAGGCTCTGAAAATACTTCATCTGAAATTTCAGACTGGACAGACTCGCAGTGGCTTCTAAGCCAGTGAGAACAAGGCTGCCAAAGCATGCTGGTGCCAAGCTGTCGGATGATGCGCATAGTCAGGCCAGTGGTGGTGCTCCTGTGCTTGCTACTCTATGCTGATGCTGAAAGTAAGCTTATCATTCATATATGCTTAGGTCTTGGCCATCATGAATAATTTTGTTTTCAGCTGGTGGTGGCTAAGACTCTTGGAATGAGTTTCCTTTTGAGTGATTCTTCAAAAACTGAGATCCTCTCTGGATCACAACCAGTATTTGAAAAGGATTGTTTATGCAACTTCCTAATTGTTCCTCTTCTTAATGCTCCTTTTCTTAAGCATGGTATGGTTCATACTAAGGCGGTGGAGACCACAGTCACAAAGTTAGTCACACAGTCAAAACAAAGACCTGCCTTGCTTACCAGACATTGGTCAAATACCTTAAAGATACCTGTCATTCCTTGAATATTTCTGTCTTAACTTGGATAAAAAAAAAGAAAATACATCACCCTCCCAATTAATATCCAGTCCAATTAAAATTCCTGTCCCTTTGTAAGTGCTGCAACAGCTGTTCTAATGTATTATTTCCAACAGCTATCACAGAGTACAGTATCCAAACAAACCAAGCAGAACTGACAATTTTGTGGCTGGCCTAAATATGTGACAATATGGTGAAGAAAGGCACCTATATTTACTTGTACTGTGGGGAAACTACTGGATTTTGATCAATTAGGTTATCTGTTAATGGGAAGATAATATCTTTTTAATTAGGAAATCATTAGGTCTGCCTTGTTTACATGTGTTCCTTCTCCCACCTGTCCTTTGACTGCTTGCAGAAGTAGTCTGCAAACGAGTAAAGCCATTTGCTTTCCACCTGTTGATCTGCAGGTTGGCTACAAGCTGACTGCTAACATTCACTTAATTGAGGGATATTTTCCTACTTTTCCACTAGTTCCTGTCTCTATGCAGACATATGACCAGTCAATAACTTTGTTTCAGCTCTGTCTTTAGACTACTTCTGTGTTTTTTTCACATGTCTGTTAAATTAAGTAGAAACACGGAGTAATAGAGTAAGCTTTAGTAAGGGTGGATTAATCAGTTCTCTATAAATACATACAGAAGAGTTCCTTATCACCCAACTTATCGCCTGCACTCCAGGTATACCGAGTCACAGCAACAAAAGAGATAAAAATTTTTGTCTGTTTCATGGTTAATGAGATTGCCTTCTTTTAAGTGCAGCTATGTGAAAGTGAAATAAATGGAGGAAAAAAGGATGAAACATACATGTTTGTTGTGTACTGACAGCTGAGATTCTTTGGCCCTTTTCCAGTTAGATAATGACCAGCTGGGATGATTGTGTCTAAGGTGAAGCCAAGGACATTTTAACACTTTAGCAGCAAATAATTAATTGGGAAGTGGGCCCATATGTTGGACAGTTTTGCAGTTGTAGTATTTTGCCTATTTAAAAAGTTGTAAGAAGCACAAAGATCACAGCTTTTTGTGAAAGTTTCTCTCAGAATGAGATTATGATTCTCAAGTAATATGCACCAGCTTTTAAGTTTCTTAAACAATTATATACATATAGAAAAATGGTATACATTATATAGTATTAATTAAATTATGTATCATATATGTGTTTATGTGACTCCACTTAATTCTGCATTTATACTGTGAGTGTTAAATTAATGTTCTTCTATTTCACCAATTTCTTTGAGGGTCACGGTGTAGTTACATTTTCATCTTCCACACAGTACTTTATTTGGGAGACACACTGCATCTCCACAGATACAGTTATTTTGTAGCCTGGGTGAGATAGGACAGCATCCACGATCCTTCTGTATGCAGAGACACAGAAGGATGTGCTTTTGTCCACAATCAGCCTCCTTACCTGAAGAAAAGTTCCTGCTGTGCTGGAGTTCCTCTGCCCTCTGCTCTTAGAGATACTCTTGCTCCTGTTTGGTTTTGCTCTTTCTAGAAGTGCCTCAGATACTACTTTGACCTAGTGCTTTTCTTGAAATTCTTCACAAATAGTGGCAGGACCATGTTACTTTATTTTAATGGGGAGAGGACATAGAAGGTGAGACAAAGTGAACAAAAAAAAAAGTTGTTTTTTTTTTTTTTTTCTGTCAGCCTGTAAAGACTATGTATTCTTTGTTCCACCATTATTTTCCCATTGCTAAAATCAAGGCACTGCAGCAGAGAAGGTATATCTAAACATTGACACTACACTGTACACTTTATAGAGTAGTTGCAAATGGGTAAGGAACTCGTGCTCATCCCGTCTCACTGTCAAAGCACTGTGAGTGAGATCCAAGTAACAAGCCAGTTTAATGCTACTGAACAGGTTTCCAGTGGTAATCCTTAGTACTTTCTGGTTTACGTAAAACCTTCACATCTGAGAGAGGGAGGGAATGAGATACCTTTGTTACTCTCCATCATTGTAAAAGACCCCACACTCTGAAATTTGCTGGCGTGGGCTGATAAATGTAGCGTGTCAACAAGTATGTGGAAAAAGTAGGTTTGATTCTTACACTTTAACTAAATCTACACTTCACTGAGAAAAGTAAGCAAAACTGAAAGGCTGCAAAACTACCTTTGCTGTTTTCACCTTTTGATGTTAGTAATATGATGTGATACTTGTAAATACTGTAAATGTAAAGAAGTAAAAAGTCTCAAGAATATGAGTATTTTTTAGATGTCTTCTTTTGTGTTTTGTATTTGTAGGTTCAGGGCACACTAAGAAGGAGAAAAGAACATTTTTGCTGAGGAAAGAAAGTTCTTGTTCATTAGTCTTTATTGAGGAACAACAATCTGCTAGTCCACAGTGTTTTGCATTGGATGGGCTGTTCTCAGTGGTGTTTATGGCAATGCTTCACCATATTGAATGAGATATTAGTAATATGGCTTTGTTTGTCATAAGAAAAGTACTGGGTTTTTTCATGTTTATTTAAATGAACTGACAGAACAGTAACTATCCAGAACCTTTATGCAGGTTCATCTGTTTAATAGCAAGATGCAGATATGTTTCAGAGACTCCTACATAACATATTTCTTTAAAAACTATCAAATATGGTACATTATTACGTGTTTCTGACCTTGCCAAGGGTCACTGAGCTCACTTAACCACTGAGCTCAAAGAAATATCGGAAATACAAAATCCATCTAAAAGTGTTATTCCTAGTCCTTCCTAGTATTCCAGTTTTTGAAAAATAAGAGTTTAATTTGTATTAATAGAATCAAATGTTTTTCTGCAGATAGTCTGCATCCTGCTTTTTTAGTAATTTTGATTCTTGTGCATCTTGCTCCTTTTCCACATTGAGAAAGGTCTGACCACCAGCATTTCAAAATTCTCTGCTGCATTCCATTAACTTTGTCTGTTTAGTACTCTTCCTTCATTCTTGGTTACATAGCTTCTGCTCTGACATTTTTGTTACTACTTTGGAGATGTTGTTTTGAAAGAGAAGCAGCAATTCTCTCTTCCTTCAGCAGAAGTGTTTGCAGCTTACTGTAAAAAGGCAGACAGAACACTTATTAAGAACAATGCATTTGTTATATATTGCATCTGTTCCCAGTTGTTTGAAAAGTGAATAATGCTTAGCTTGTTCTCTGGCTACTAATGCATACTGTGACAGTTGCTATTGTGCAGGTAACCACTGTACCATACCATCATCTCTAGGCCAGGATCAGTTCTGACAGGACAGTGATTACTTAGAACAGATGTTGCGGTAGTTGAGACAAATTTCTTGTTTAATAGGATGCAAAGACAGTAATTCAGTATTGGTGAAACCATTTTTTTCCTCTATATTTTTTCTTTTTTCACTTTTTTAAAACTTTTGCTTTTCTAGAACATGTGTTTTTCCCTGCTGATACCACTCTTTCTCTTTAAAAACTTTTTATGTTCTTCAGCTAACTGAAACACATTCATGCAGTCCATACTGAATTTTTTTCTCTCTAAGTACTTGTCTCTAACACTAAACTACCCAACAGATCTTTTGAAGCACTTAAATTACAGAAAGCAGTTATGTTGTAGTAAGTCTTACAGGTAGACATACATGAATCATAGTAAAATCCCTCACTGTTCCAGAACAAGTTCATAAACACTATATGGGGCAGTGAAGACCAGACTGGAAATTATTTACTTTTTTGTACACGCACCTTTTATAATTAGGACTGATTTTTTTTCAGAGTGAATTAGATTTACGTTCAAACTCTGACATCTTTGAACAGGTAATTTCAATTAACTGCTTTCAAGTATGGGCTGTGACAAGAAAAATTTGAAGACGAAATCTTTTCTGTTCTTTTTTGGTAATTTTTTACAGTATCATTTGTCTTTATATTAGTGTTGATAGCATGTACTGTGTGTAAGATACAGCCCTTTGGTTATATTGCTCTTCTTTTTTTTAAGAAAGGTGATGTATTCAAGAGAGTTGAACTATAAGCTGGGGATTTTTTGGGGGAAGGAAAATCTTCCGATTTTCTTTTATATCCTTTTTTTTTCCCCCAGAAATTTTGATATGCTGCCCTCAATTAAACCCTAGGACATTCTTCAGTTGATTTGATAAAAATTAGTATATACTGTTGCAAGAGTAATTTTATATTTATATTTATATTTATATTAAACTTATACTAGACATGTTAAATACGATATTATATCTGTCAAGTAAATCACCCATCAGTTAAAGTTTTAGTTTTAAGGGAAGGTGGGACAGTTGGTCATGCCAAACCATTCTACATGCATAAGTTAGGGCTTTGGAATAAATGTGATAGTTGAGATTAAGAGTCAGGGAAAATGAAAATATTATGCGATCACTGCAAACATACTGACTTAGCTGCAGAAACTACAGGTAATAAAGCTCTTTGCATGCGTCACGGTTTATCCAACCCTTATTTTTCAAATCCTTACATTGATGGAAATTTGAATAATTTAGTTCCAGCAGTAGCCGTAATTACCACCATATCTTTTTAACCTGGTGTAAATTATCAAGTATTAACAGCAAAATTTTGAGCTGCTTGAGGAATAAAATTTTTTGATTTAAAGAATTTTTAAGAATCTGGTTTTTTATTTCTAAATCTGTACATAAAAAAACATTTTGAAGTGTAATATGAAGAAAAGATTTGTGTGTATTTTGTAAAGTGTAGATTCAGAATTAAATCATCAAGGTTTTGAACTTAAGAACAAATTGAAGAAAATTACAGAATGGTTCTTCTGAACATTTTTTCTGTCTACATTTCTGCTGCTCTGAAGGTGGTTGCTGTGTCTCTTTCAGAGCTGTTGTCACTGCAGGTAGTTGTAAGCTCCTATCTCTGTAAAGCAGAGCACTGAACAGAGCTGGGTTGCAAGCTTGGGAATCCAAAAAGCATTAAGCCCTGGCAGCTTTGCCTTTGCCTAATTACAGAGGCAGTGAAGTTCCCAAGTAAAAAAACCCTTTATCTTCTGAATATTTTTGAGCATGCATAAAACCAGAATCAGAAAATCCAGGGTGTCCAGTCTTCCCAGACACCCAAAAATCTAGATACGGGAACTGTATTTTAATGGTCTTACAGAGTTGGACAAACCCACATAATTTAGACTAATGTTATCTGTTAACAGCAAGTGTTTTTGGAGAAACTACAGTATGGGTAGTTATCTTAGTGTGTTTAATACCGTGCAGCATCAGTAATGACCACTGGCAGATAAAGGAATGTGAGTCATTAATATTCCTCTGTCAGAACTGGCAGTGAATTCCAGTGTGTCTGCTAGATTGCTTAAGAACATGTCTGCATACTTCAAAAGTTTACTAGAGGTACATATCATAATCTCAATATAGGAAGGCTCTTAGGAAAAAATGAAGAAGAAACAGTTGTACAGAAAATTTTGATTTTTTTTTTTTTTTTAGGTTATATTCACACAGCACAACAACTCCTGTGGTGTTTTACGGTATTTTTACCCTGTCTGAAGCTTAACACTCACTGGCTGAAATGGAGATAAAATGCTGAGTCGCAGCATCTTTTCAGTAGTGAATTTCTGACAACATCTTTAGAAAATTTTAAATATCTGAACATGTATAGAAATGTCACCATTCACTTTTGTCCACCCTATCTTTCAGTAAACTGTCCCCAAAATTACATATGTATAGGATGATTTTGGCTTAAGCAGTGTCAGCTTGAAGCCATATTTGTTCAAAATAATTAGGCAAGTACTTTTTAATTTAAGCCTTTCAAATTCTTGTGAATTTGCAAAATATTTTTAAGAAATTTTTGATGGTACAAATTGATTTGAAAATTGCTAATTTATTTCGAATGCTTCCTTCTAAAGGAAGTTATGTGGAGAATAAAGTTACACCTTGACTTTAAATTGTTATAAAATAGGTTTAAACGTGAAGTTGTGTACAAATTGCTACTGTGGCTTTCACAGAATTATACAAAACTGTACATGTTATGAAAAAATTGAATGTAGAATTTTGTCTGTTGATTACAAAGTTCATGTTATATAATTGTGAATATATTGATAAAAGACAATTAAAATTTGAAATTACTCATAAACATTGAAAATGTGTGGCATATGGTCACTTCAGTTTACAAGAAATTCTGGGGCATGCCTGTAAACACTTTGGACATGGTCTTGCTGTGCAAAGTAGTAGCAAAGAACAGAAGTTTGCAATGCATAACACATTCTCAAATTCATACAAAACATAAACTCTGAGAGCCTTTTCCCAACAAGGCTGTTGTCAGGAAAAGAATTCAATAGAAGTTTAAAATTTGTTCTGTTGGGATATAAATTCTTCATCTGTATGTCTTTGTGAAATCTAAGTGGGTAGAGTTTTTTTCTAGTTATTACTAAGGAACTGATTTTTAATTTACTTTGTAATGCTTTCTGTGCGTTCTAGTTCAGGACCAGTAGGTGGACGGAAGAGAGCTTCCACTGCAGTTGATTTTATTTTAATACATGCAGTTGTGAAGAAGGAGGCAGAAACAATAAGGGAAAGTGTTAAGAAATTTATTTTGGCAGTAAGCATTAATTAGGTATGGTCATTTCCAGGGAAGTTCCACCTGTGTCATTGCTTTCATCCAAGAATATCACATACACCTCAATGTGTAAAATAATTGTAGAGAATATGGGCAGGTGATGTTTTGACTGAAAAGAGAAATAGTCATTTGGTCTCCTGTTCTAGTGAAAAAGCATAAATTTTACCATCAACAAAGAGTGCATAGTATCTCTACAGATTTTGAAAATAAACAAGGGGGGGTGGTTTGTATGAAAAACAGCTTGTGTTAGGATGAGGTTGTAGGGTCTAACATCTTTTGATTGAAAAGCAAAGATAGAAAGAATGTGAATAAAACAGAAAATTAACCCTACTGATAAGGGCAGAATGAGGCCAGTAACATATTGAAGTTTGTCAGTGGTTGCTTACAAACTGAAGAAAATGCAAGGAGGAGAAAAACACATTCAGGACTAGGCAAATACTTATATCAATTTTGGCAATAGGTTTTTTATAAATCTGTAGGCTTACTTCAGCTGATGGATATGTATTTTCTTCTTAGAATGTAGCAACTGTAATAGCTTAGCTCAATTAGTTTAATGGTAATTAGTGGCTGATTGTGGTCAATTACATTGTATCTATTGGAACAATGTGCTTAAATGTCAGTTTACTACTATATGAGTATTCTCAGATTCAGATTTGATGCGTTTTATAGACAGTACACAAGGTGCTAGACTCATTTCAGAAGTGACAAAGAGAATTCACTTGTTTATTTTTTTCTAAATGTAAAAAATTTAGCTTTAAACCTGTGAGTAATTCTACCTGAGGAATAAGGAAGAGGAGGAAATCATTGGAAATGGTATAAACCTTAGTGCACCTGCATCTGGCTGAGTTACATAAAATGCTTTCAGTGACAGCTAAAATGGTCCAGAGGATGGGACAGCTGCCATGTGAGAAGAGACTGAGGAGGCTGAGACTCTTTCATTTTCAAGGAGAATTGGCAGAAGTGGGTTGTGGGGATTATGGCTAAGGTCTGCAAAACTACTGGGGCAGAGGAGAGAACGAAAACAGAATGGATATCCACCTACTCAATAATAATAGAACTGCGGAGTTTGGGGATTTTAGTAGAAGAGTTATTAAAAGCAGGTAAAAAATGGAAATTACTGTTCATTTTTGTGGAGGCAGACTGTATTTATAGTTGTAAAGAACTTAAAAAATCCGTGAAGAGGAGGTCCATAAATTTGTACTAAAAGAACAAACGGGACTGCCGTCATTAATGTATTTGCGCATATGAAGTAAATGGACCTCAAAAATTGCCCAGGCTAATATGCCCATATATGGCATGTTCTTTTGACATGGAGACATGATAGCAGACAACAAGACTTAGTGTGTCCTAATAAGGCATCTTCTGTAGTCTTACACTCAGAAATCCATATGGTTTCAGGAGGCATTGTGCATTGTGTTCATTGACACTAACTTTTCTGGTTTGGAGATTCTTGTATCACACTATATCAAAATTATATCACAGTGTGATATATTTGAAAACTAGGAAGTGAAATTAGAGGCTATGGCAAGCATTAAAGCAAATGCAGTTTATCATTTTGGAAAATTGCAATATTAGTGTTACCAATAGCAGAGGTCCCATATATGCCAGCTCTCTGTGTATTTTTATGTGTGCATATGTTGCTTTGGGGCGGGTGACACAAGGATTAGTTATTTTATGGGATGTGTTATGTAGCTTTGCAATTCACAGATAAAGTACATTCGTGGAAAATCCTAGTCACCTTTTTTCCCTCTTTTATAAACTTTCATCTTCAGACATACTCTTAATGTGAAGAAGTGTAACATTTTCACTGAACTTTTTCAGTATCTGTGGTCTGATGAAAGTGCCTTAAAGGTTGTAGCATCTAAAGATGTATGCATTCCAAAAACTGGAGGTGAACTGCAACTCAGAAAGGTCCCACAGCATCTTAGGAAGATTACACTCTCTACTTTTTAAGTCCAGGTTTTGAAATCAAATGGATACAGATTCCCTGAAAAAAATACATATAGTTCCATTTAAAATTAAATGTCTCATGAGAAATTAATTTAGATGTCTTGAAAATAATTTGGCAGTGCACTAATTAAAGATAAATTTATTACTAAAGACATTTGTTAAAATTTTAAGTTAACTAAACGTGATTCTCTTGAATTGAGATTATTTACATTCTGCGTGGCAGCTCAGTGTTATTTTTAATCAAGAATTAAAGACTTCTAAAAACATTACAGTGAAGTGCTTTTGAGACTCCTAAGTATGAGTGTGGATAACCTGAGGATGTTAAAAATAGCTTTTAGATTTACATGAAAAATGTGAGGGATTTTCCCATGGCAGAGAGTCTCTAGAAAACTTTTCTCATCTATACACCATCTGATAGCAGCTCAGTACCCACACAGAGCAGGAGCACATTTGGTGTCTTGAGAACCTTGTGACAATTCATGATAGATCTCAGTTTAGGTAGGTTATGTAGAAACAATTTTGAGAAACCTGATCCTAATTTTTTTTTGTGCATCAATTACNGAGCATTTCTTCTCAAAGCTGTATAACTTACAGTTATTGCTAAATACTAATGAATGCATTTCCAGTAGTCTTTCAATTTTCTGCTTCTTTTTTTCCTTCTGAATAAATGCAAATGTGTGAATGAAGACTAGACAGGATCTTTAGCTACACTTGGCTGTGAATTTGTGTATTTGATTTTGAAATGCAGAATTTGGATAGATTTGTGGATATTATTTATATGAAAATATTAGAACTTCTAGCCAAATTATTTTCAGATCCCCAAGTGCAGCAAGATTTGTTTACCTTTTCCATAGCCAGAAAAATCCACCTTTTGTCTAGAATGCCCCAAACATTGTTTTCTCTTCAGTAGAGTATGGACTGGTATTTTTGTATGGGTTCCTCTCTAAAATATGCACTTAATTGAGAATTTATAGACACGTTTGTTGATAAACACTCATTTCTGCCACTGAGCAGATCTTCTAAGTCTTTAGCATCTGCATTTTTTTGTATATGTGCATCTTTTTTCTTATCTATGAGTGCATAGCTCAGTGTCTTATTGCAAAATACATTTTAACTTGGGGGAAAGGATGCACTACTCTGAGAGCCTGAAGATCAAGAGTTTGTATTTCTTTGATGTTAATAGATCTGTCATGTCTTTTCATTTTATAAAGAAAGCATTTTGAAAGATCAAAAGTGAGAATAAAAAGGGGTCTCTTATGTAGGAGGACCAAATCTACAACTCTCAGTTTTTAGTGTGTCAGTGTGTGGCCCTTGCAATCTTTCTTTTATCAAGACGATTTTTTCCAATTCCATGTTAGTATTTTCTTTCTGGTGTATTGCTGTTTACTTCTTAGGTTGTGAACAGAATATAAGACTGCAGCTGCAAATCATCAGAATTTATTGAGCTATAGATACCTTGAAAGAGTAAAGACTACTGTCTCATTGTGTCTCAAAAATCGTATTAGTTAGACATCTGACTGTAGGCAAGATTAGGGTCTACACTGAGACTGTCAGATTCAAAGGAATACTTTTTTTCACCAGAGTCATCCAGGTACCCTATCCAAAGCTGACTTTCAGGAGATAATTTAATAATCCTTATTTGTAGTGCCTAATAACATGTATTCAGATGTTACAGGTAGATTTTAATAAATTTTCAGATTTTTTTTTTTTTTTAAGGAAAAGAAGTTGCAGAGGTTGTCAAGCACTCCTTGCCTTTTGGGAGAATATTGCTAGGAAAGTGAAGGGCAGGTAATGCTCAATTACAAAGAAAGCTGTTGTCTTTGACCATGTAGTATGGCTACAGGCACTAGGATCTCAATGGTATCCCTAAGACTGATTCTTTTAGAGGGCTACTGAAATTTGTTTTCAAGAACAGATTCAGAAAAATAAGAAGGTAATATTTAATACAATATTCTGATTCAGTTATACTCAAACATTTTGAGATTGAAGTTTTAGAAAAGATCTTAAGCTCTGTGAAAAATATTTTGTTGCTATGAATTTCTGATTGCAACATTTTTTTTTTTAAGATAAATAAATTATGCTACTATTCATTCTGGAAGGGAATTTGTATTCCTTTAATAATTTCTTTTCTCTTTAGAATGCAGACACGGTCCAGAAAAGACATTTTACATAGAAATGATGTAAAGGTGAATAAGAAATGAAATCACAAATACCATTTAACTGTAAATTGGATTTTAGGGTAATTTAAATCTCACCACTGGAGTATTTATCTCTAAATGCTCCTAATTTAAAAGCTTTTAAAGGAATGTGCAAAATTTCTCTGAAAGTTAATGCACTTTTCCTTTTTCTGCCAAAATACCCTAAGTTTTACAAAGTCAGCAGAATCAATAAAAATATTGTTTATTCTCCTGTAGTCATTTTTTTGTTTATCAGAATTTAAGTACCCGGCTTCAAAATCCCGGGATTTTCAGGGCAGCAGTTGTCCTTATACCTGCTCTGCTAGGTGAGTTACCTCTTACAGTCAGTGGCCCAGTTTTCTTCAGGCAAAGCTGGAGTTCATTCTTACTGGAGTTGAGGGGGATGCTTTCTGCTTTTAGAAGGCATACTTTTTCGTGTGAGGAAGTGGATTCTTTTGCTGGTCTGAGTGGAATGCAGAAGGATTGCTGTGCACCAGCAAAGACCAGCAGCATGCCAGGCCTAAACTTCACCACTCTATGTTCTTTGGCACCACAGGGTGCCTGAGTTTTCAGCTGTGCTGTGGATCTCTGTGGGCCTCACCCTCTTAGAGAAACAATTCATATTTCCTGTGTTCTTCATTTACCATTTGTACCTCTTCCTCTGCATCTGTTTTCCCCTTCAGCTCTCTTTATTCTTCCTCATGCTAGCTTCCCCACTCATCTCCTAGTCAAAAATATGCACCAGTTTTCATAAGCGTCCTTGGAATCTGGTCCAGAAATGTTGTCAGTCATGCATCACTAAGTAGAAACAAAGCAGGAGCACCCATGTGGAAATAGTAGACTGAAAAATTCATCAAAGAAATTTCATGTAAGTTGCTGAAACTCATTGGAGGTCACTAAAGTCATATTATAACATAATGTTTAAACAGTATCAACTTTCCTTTCCTCTTACTCAAATTGATGTTTTCTCACTTTATTTCTGATTTTTGATATTTGACTTGACCAAACTGTTTCCAAAAATCACAAAAATCCTTTCAATAGTATCTGTGTTGTACAATCAGACAAGCAGTCAGACAGACAAGACTTATTATCTGATGATCTTTCTGTACTTTTAGTGAAGAAAAGGTAACCTCTAATTAATGACATAAAAAGGAAGTCAAACTCTAATTTTTTATCTGTCTAGACTATACGGACCATTTCAAAAGGGACTGTAATTGTGCACAGGTATTCTACTTTTTGAAAAAGAAGTTCCATCTCTGCAGAGAATTTTAAGAATTTTCATTTTGCTAAAATGTACCATACTACCTCAATTTACTAGACTGTGGGATCTGTAGAGTTGCTGTTTATTCTGTTAAAGTCTGTTTTTTTTTTCTTTTCTGCATACTTTTTTTTAATGGAACCTCTGTGTTTCATTGATTCTACTGCAATTTTTCTCATATTGAAGTAGCACTGCCTTCACAGAAACTACCTGTAAGAAAAACGTAGTTCCCAAGATCCTATCCTAAGAATTGGGAGTGTGGAAAATCCCCTTTTTCTTGGATTGTAGTCCTGCTGTTGCACATTATCTTAATTAGTCTCAGTAATCAAATCAATAAGTGATTGGCACTTACCCCTTACTAACAAAGAGTAAAGATTAGTGCTTTCTTTCTTGATCCCCTGAGACCTGCTTTTTCAGTTCTTCATGCAGCTCTTCATTTGTGGCGTTTGTGTTGTCAAGGGGCATGAAGTCAGTGCACAGCACTGTAACTCTGTAGCACTGGGAAGGGGTTAACCTACCCTGTTGGTTTTACTTTCAGACAAACTGTATCTTATGTGTGTCACCTCAGTGAAAAATGAAAGAGAATACTAAGCTGAGTATAGTTAATTAATACTGGACAATGAATCATGTAACTTGAGTTCGTTGTAGAGATCTGACGTTTTTAACGGTTAGTTTTCATTGCTCATGTTTTTTGTAGGAATTCTTTTGTGGATGTATATTTCAATAAAAATATTTTAGGTAAAGGATGATTAATATTTCGCTTTAATTATACCAGGTTGGACATTGACCAGCCCTTATTCTTAGTGGTAATGCTAAGTCTGCATGCCAGATGAAAAAAACGCAATTTTTTTTCTAGTAAGTTCATCAGCTAGTACTTCACTAGCCAATGCTGTATCAGCTATTACTAAATGAGCTAGTACTGCTTAAACTATTCATGCTGATCAGCTAGGATTGAATCAAAACAGAGATCTTTTTAAAACTACATCATTGGCAATGACTAATTTCTCAGGCTTATGTGACAGTTGGCAATTTAATTTCAAGCGAGATATCTAAGATATTGGTAAAAATTCCTTCGCCAAAGAAGTTATGAAGCATTCTAACGTGCTGCCCAGGGAAGTGGTTAAGTCATCATCCTTGGGAATTTTTTGAAGATGCGTAGTTGCGGTGCTGAGGAATATTTTATGAGGTGGACTTGGCAGTGTTGGATTAATTGTTGGTCTCACTGTTTTTAAGTGTCTTTTCCAACCTGGATCATTCTATGATTCTATCCTGCAGTGCTATGTAAAGCTCTTCTTTCTAATGTTCTAACAAGTGTTCCATTAATCTGTGTCTGATCATTCACAGAAACCTTTTTTTTTTTGCATTTCCTCAGGAATTCACTTGTATATACTTGAGATTGACATTTGCACTTGGGTTCATTAGGAAAATAAAATCAAAATAGAGAATGTCTTACATTTCTGTCCCTATATAAAGTATTTTATCAAAGCAGTTCACAGCATACTGATTCAAGGGACCTGGGCAGGATGGAGACATGGGCTTACAGGAACCTCATGAGGTTGAATAGAGGGAAGTGGCAAGGTATCCCTTGTATCTGGGAAGGAGCAACCCTGGCACACTGGAGGCTGAACAGCTGAAAAAACAGCCTGACAGAAAAGTTCAGGGAGTTCTGGTTTACCAAAAGCTGACTGTAAATCAGTGATGTGTCCTTGTGGTAAGGAAGGCAGACATTTTTCAGGAGTGGGGGGTGTCCTTCTCTTTCACTCAGACCTGTTCAGGTGCATCTGAACTGTTGGATTCAGTGTCAGGCTCCTCAGTAGAAGAAAAACAGGGACATGCTGGAGTGAGTCTGTTGAAGGCCCACAAAGGGAATTCTAGGATTGTAATATTGTCATACAAAGAGAAATTGAGAGCTGGGACAGCTTGGCCTGATACAAGAAGGCTGAGTCAGATTTTACCTATGAATATATAAATATACTTGTTGATAGAGGGTGAAGAGGGAAGCTGCACTCTTCTCAGGGAACCCTAGTTGACAGCCCAAGAGGCCCATGAAACTGTTAAAATATAAGACATTTTTATAATTGTTACTGGTTATGCTGTTGTTGTTACTGCTGTTATTTCAAAACTGACTGAGCACTGGAAGAGGTCAAAAGTGTTTGTGGTCCACATTTCTGGAGATACTTAAAAGTGAAAAAAGCATGACTCTGGGAAAGCTTCTGTAGCTGACCCAGGTCACAGTCAGCTTCTGGACTAGACACTCTCAAGGTGTGATTGCCAGCTTCAGTAAATGTATGGTTCTGTGAAAATTTAAAGGTAAACTTCAATGTGCCCTTAATAATTTTCATGTTGTGTTTCAACTGTTGACTAAGTAAGTAAAGTATTATTAAGCCTACTAATTTTATGAAAATAGGTATAGGAATGTGATACCTTATACTATCAAAAATACTGTATTTCTGTAATACAACAAAGAATGAGAGAAAAATTGGCATTTTAATAATGGATTAGATTTCTTTTGCATAAAAAGTGATCACAGTATTCACAATGGAAAGCAAACCCAAAACCTGAAGGTGTTAACACAACGATATGCAACCATGAGAGAAGAAAGCAAGTAGGAGAGACAGGTAATCTACAAACCTGGAGTCTGCCCTTTCAAATTTTACATGCTGCAGTTTTATGCTACTTAGAGCAAAGAACTGTTTGATTGAGATCTAAGAAACCTAGTATTTATTTTGACTGAAGATACAATCTCTCCTTTCATAAATATACCTTTAGTTGTCTATATAATAAATGTTTTTTTTAAGTATGTGGGTGAAATCCTGCACAACTGAGATCAGTTGGAAAAATCCTATTTAAATTACAGAGTCCAGTACTTGTGTCTTCCTCCAAATTTACACCGTGTGAAACACTCCATCAGAGTTCCAGAGGCAGTAAGTAAATAACTGGCAAATTAACTTTAAAATAAAAGTTATAAAAGTTAACTAGATATCATTTAAAAAATAAGACTATTGCACATGCTCAGTACATACCAATACTAAGTTTTAAACTAGGTTATTGGAAGTCCGTTGGGTCAAAATGCCTACCATGTGAACAGTGCCTTTACTGTTTTACTTTCTCAAGTATCTGTGTTGAAAACCTACAGATTAAAAAATTGGTATCGCTTACTACATAACTTCAGTAAATATACCGTGAGTTCAGCTGGAGTTGTTCTGTTGGGGAGGGGTTAAGGTGAGTGTATACTTTCCTGACTTTCTAATGAAGTTTGTAACAGAGGAACAGGTCGCATTTAAAGATGGGTGACAATACTGAATTATTTTAGTTGCACAGCATTCTGAAAAAAAATGCTTAAAATGAGTTGAAGGAAAACTCTTAAGTTTCTTTTACTTACCTTTGTATGTATCGAGAAGCATAACCAGCAGGTGAAGGGAGGCTATGCTCACATTGTACTACTCCATTTTTGCGTGACCCCTCCAAGAGTACTGTGTCCAACTCAGTAGCCCCCAACATTAGTGGAATGTAGATTTGATGGAGTGAGTCCATAGGCGGGCCACAGTGGTGGTCAGAGGGCTGGGACAGCTCTCTTATGAAGACAGACTGAGAGAGCAGTTAGAGCTGTTCAGCCTAGAGAAGAGAAGGTTTCCGTGAGACCTTTGAGCACTTTCCAGTACCTAAGGGAGGCCTACAGAAGGACTGGAATGTGAGTTTTCACAAGTTCATGTAGTGCCAGGAGAAGGAGTAATAGCTTTCAACTGAAAGAGGGTGGATTTAAATTAGACCTTGGGAATAAATTCTTTGCTGTGATAGTGAGGAGGCATTGCAACAGGTTGCCCAGAGAATCTGTGGAGGTTGCATCCATGGCAATGTTCAAGGCCAGGCTGGATATGTTTCTGAACAATCTGGTCTGATGGAAGGTGTACCTGCCCATGACAGGGGGGTTGGAACTTGATTATCT
The DNA here is from genome assembly GCA_013397395.1 of Sinosuthora webbiana. Taxonomy (NCBI): domain Eukaryota; kingdom Metazoa; phylum Chordata; class Aves; order Passeriformes; family Sylviidae; genus Sinosuthora; species Sinosuthora webbiana. The sequence continues at coordinate 118,921 of VXBN01013886.1, read as the reverse complement.
TTGAGGTTCCTTCCAACCCAAACCATGGTATGATTCTATGTAGATGTCACATTTATATAATTATTAGTCATAAAATACTTAGTGTTGTTCATCTGTTCACTCTTAGATCTAATTGCTAGTTTGTTTTCGAAACTGAGAACCCCGGTGACCAAAGCTTTGTCACACAAGGCATTGCCTCTTTCACTGGTAGGAGACAATAAAAATACATCTCAATACATCTTGGCCATTGATGGCTGACCTCTAGTGTGCAGTGAAACTGAGTAATTTAATAATTCCATTTGTGAAGAGTCTAAGTAATTAGAAGAAATGGAATTTAAGTATGGCAAAGTGATAAGGAAACTACTTAATGATGGTGAAAACAGTTATAAAATGAAAAAAAAAAAACTTCTTTTGATTCCTCTAGGCTATTCTACTGTGCCATAAGGAATCTGCAGGCTGATCACAAAGAAATGTGAATATTTGTGCTTTCTTTTTGAGTGGCAAAATTCCATAGGTGGAAATACTGTGCTACAATACTGAAATTGTTCTCTTACATTTAATTATTCATCAGTGAAATGTCACACACACAAAAAAAAGGAAAGATAAATGTAGGTAATTTAGATTAATTGAAATGACAGATTGGATAACAAAAGATTTTAAGGCCTCGACTGTTCCTTCTGGTGAAAATAGTAATCCTGTGGTGTTCCCTGCAATATAAAATCATCATTGAATAGGAACTGAGGTTTAATGTTGTGATGTTTCCAAATAATGACTAATCAGCTACTGCTGCTACCTCGGCCTTTTACTTAAATAAAAAAGGAGAGATGCATTTTTCTATTCATCTGGTATAGAAGTTGGTGGATATCCAGAGTACAAAAGGAAGTGTTTCTCTAAAATTTTTATAATTAAAAAAAGAGTGATTTGCACTAGAATTCTGGATATGAATGAAGAATACTTGCAGTAGATAGATTAGTTTCAAGGATTAAGAAAAGCTCAAAAGGTATGAAAAAGTCTCAGAAACGGATAGTTAGAAACAAGTTGTCAGATTAAGTTAGAAAGGCAAATTTTATAAATGCATGTAAGATTAATGTGGAGAAATTAATATATTTTATGTCTATTGCAACCTTTTTTTGAAACGTAGCATACTTACACTCAGGTACATATGCAAAGGTTATGCATGTTAACCACTGGCTATTAAAAAACGAGCTCAAATGCAGACCAGAAACAGTATTTAACACCCACTGAAATACTAAAGGAGTGCTAAAATCATATTTATTAGGTTAAGATCTACGGAATATCTTTATAAGTTAAGAACTCTTTTCCTTTAGGAAAGGGAAGGCTTTTGACAACTTGAAAGAAAAGACTTGAAAATACAGTTTACTATTCTAGTGGATATGTATTTAATAAAGTTTTTATTTATATGCAAGCATGTAGATGTTCTTCTGCCATTTGAATTCACAGGAATCTTATAAATAAATGTGGTATTAATTACTCTCCTGCTATGCAATAGTGTAACTCAATATGGCCAAATTTGTGTCTATGTTAGTAGCAATAGAAACCACTGAATTTCACGCAGGTTTATTTTCTACTTTACCTCATAGAATGGCAGTCTCAGAATAGATGGTTTTCTAGAATAATTTTCTTCAGAGCTTTTGATTTATTTAATTCAAATATTTATTCAAATTCAAAGTATGTGAATTCTGTTTTTTTTGAAAAGCATTTTTCTTACACTAATATAAAGACATCTTATCAAAATAATAGTTAGAAATCATGAAGTGAAATATATTTTCTTTTGCAATACTTAGGCTTGTTAGTCATGTTATCCTCCCGGCATCTGCTTCAGCTACTTTTCTAAGCAAAGAATAGGATTAAATGAATTCTAAATGAGGCATTGTGATTTAAATCTAATCTGAATATTGAAGATACTTCAAAAAAGTATTCAGCAAATAAATACAGTGATGTAGCTTGAGAAATGTAGTAATATTGTAGCATCCTTGTCTTTCAGTCACATCCAAGTATATATACTTTGAATTGTTTTCAGGTTTATTCAGAAGTTTGATACAACTTCTACCTTTTTTCCCTTTTTTTATTTTCTCGGGATTAAAACAAATGTCTTAGAAAGAGGTTCCTCTCTTTCAAAATATGGATTCTCTAACAGATATGGGTTAGTAACCTCCAAGTGCAGCTGTTGGATGTCTGTCTTATGGGCAGAGACCTATACTGGTAGGTTTCATAAAGAAACTGAAGGATCCATTTGTTTTAATTTCATTTTGTTAGACATACACTGATTGACCTATTGATTGGACATAAAATTATTGTTCCAACTTAATAAATAAATTAATTTATAGATATTCAGAGAGGCCCAAGTCAGGCAAGAACATGGCAAAATAATATTTTCAAGTAACGCTGCAGTAAGTGAAACTTTGGTGTGAAATAAGATGTTATTTCTATGCTGTTTATCAGCAACCTATGTTGTATTTTAGGCATACAGTAATAAATTTAAAAATAATAAAATGCATTTTTAGATTTAAAATACTACGTTTGCATAATAAAATGTCTTACGATAATTGAAATGATATAAATGTTCTTGATAAATACTATATTTTATAGAAAAGATGCATTTTTATTTCATTAAATAGTGTCAGGTCGTATAAACACTTCTAATAGTGGCAATAGCGTGACTTCTCTTGATAGCATTTCTCTTCTCTCATCCTGGAGCAAAATCCTTTGTGCATTCAGTCATTCTTTCTCTTTCGCTTGTGTGCAAGCTCCCCCCTACCTTTTACACAGTGTCTCATTGTCTGAGTCCTCACATAAGTGATTTTCCTCCTTTTGCCATGTGGAGTACGTATGTCAGTGCTGCAAGACATCACAGAATGAAAAGGAGGTCAACCAGTGGTTATACCAGATGATGCATGCAACATTTTCTTTTGTTCTGCATCATCTGTATTACTTCCTTGAGTTTGAGTTATAACAACTGTAACTGTCTTCACTTACTCAGTTTATTTATCTTTCTGGTTTTGCCATGTATTTTGGGTTTGGACCAGTGGCAGCTGGAGAAATGACCTTGGTGGTCAGAATTCCCCTGTAGTGGCATACATTCCTTAGTTTTGTGGTTTTGGACACCAACTTAGGCTGCCATGAAATAACTATAATTATAATTAAGAAAATTATACACCCTGTGGATCAAGTTCCTTTATTTCTGCTCCTTTATTCAGCTGGGTTACCAATCTGTAGAATCCTGTTGGTCAAGATGCCCTTAGAGATAAAGTAAGGTCCAGAACAATCACTGTTGGAAAAGGCACGCAGGGACATAAGGCTTATGTAGATCACCTGGCAATTTCTCTTCTCTCAGGGCCTTTCTAAAGACTGCCAGTATCAATCAACAGCAAATGAATAAAGGCAAGCAAAAATTTTACTCTATAGAGATTCCTATAATAACACTTAGAACAGAACTACATTAAGTACAGAGTTAAACTGTCCATATATATCAAGGGAAAAAAAACCAACCAAACAAACAAAAACAAAAAA
>VXBN01013886.1:101348-115379 GCA_013397395.1 Sinosuthora webbiana | reverse complement strand
AAAAAAAAAAAAAAAACACAAAAAAACCACTGTCACAGACAAAACCCAGGATTTATTCTATGAGTTTTATTTATGAAATCAATGCAGGATTTTTAGATAAAAAAAGACAACTTGACACGTACATATATTGGTTTAAGTATTCTAAAACTTTTTTTCTCTTTTTAATATTGTTTACACCTTTTTCCTAAAAAGTTTTTGGTTGTTTGGTTGGTTATTGTTTTGGTCTTTATGGGAAGGTGAGAGTGAGCATGTACCTTGTAAGGTCTATATTTTTGTAAAAGAGTCTCATTCTAACAAGTATTAAAAGGGGATTTTCTAGAGCATATGAAAGGTGGATGCCCCATTTCCATTGATTTTTACCAGGCTTCAGGAGTTTAAAATCCCGTAGAGATTGATTAGGTAAATTAAAATCACTGACAGAATCAGTAGCTGAACATGAAATAAAATGACTATCAGTTCTATTTGGATTTTATGCTCTAGTTTGTCATGGGGCATCTCTCCATTTCTCATAGTTTTGAAAAGGCAGATGTTCTGCAAATGGAATCTCAAAAGGATGTTTATAGGACATTAATGTGGACATGGTGCATGTTACGCTATAGAGGGGTAAAATTAGCCTATTTCAACAGTGGAATAAATCTCTTACAGAGCTCAAAACCATTGAATTTCATCTTGAATTAGTTTTTGAAATGAATGGTTTGATAACTCATTATTTCTAAAGTATATGGTTAGGGTTAATGTATAGCTTACACTTAGTTTTGTTCAGTTCATACCAGAATTGTTATTTTAACCTTGTAGATGCAGCCAGTAAAACATTGCAAAAGGGGGAAATGAAGGGAAAAAATGGCACTTTGGAGTTTTCTCTATCACATTACATCTGCATAAGAAAATTTAATCAGCACTATTGAATGATTAATGAAAAGGAGAGTGGCAGCCACCCACCCAGAAACTAATCTGCCTTTGAAAAGATTTAATTTCAGTGTTGGTAGATCTCTGTTATTGTTCCTGATTTTCCTGACATTGGATCGTTCCACTGGTCCCATCCATCTGAAGCATTTTCACACATTTATTTTTTTGCTTCTTAAGATGTGCTAAATCCTAAATGTTGGCGTGGTTCTAGTTGAAAGATACCCAGAAGGGTCCTAAGGGATGAACAGCTACTTAAGACGGTAAATATTGTCCTGAAAATGGTAAATTGATAAGTTGGTTTCCTTTGAGAATTAGTTGTTTATAACCAATTGGGCTGTGCCTTATAACTCTACTTATCATTTGAATAAACCTTCTTCTTCTTTTGTGTTTACCCACTAGTCTCTTTGTTCTCCTTTCCAAAGTACTTATCAGTAGCATTTAGCCTTTATTTTTGTAGGCTTATTGAGTGTTCTTTGAAACACACAATCTCTTTTTTCTTACCATGGTACACTTTATGTTTTCCATGTGGAGTGCACTCTGTTGTACACGGATAACTGAAATCTGTGTAAGCTTTAGAATGTAATATTGTCAAAGAATACAGGGGTTTTTTTTTAATATCATTAGCATTAGTTTGTCCACAACTCCATGAGGAAAGTGAATACATTTTTTTCCAGAAACTTCTTGGCCTCTTCTTAGCCTTTGAAGTATCTGCATTTCTTTGGCTTTTCATAATTTCATGATTTATATGTACATATATATATATATATATATATATATATATGAGATACATGTATTTTGTTATGGATATATGCACCCTTTGCAGTTTTCTTTAAGCACTTTATCTTGTACTTTTTACAGTGGCGACTTCTCTTATTTCACTTGTTTCAGTACTCTAGATCCAGTTTCTTTAATATAGTATTTAGATTCTTTTCTATACTGGTGACAACTTCCATCATAGCAGAAGGCAATCTCCTTTAGCTTTTTATCACCATTAGTACATATCATTAGCTAATTCTGTTTTCTGCAGCCAAGTGCATAATTAGAATTCTTAACGTCCCAAAGTTGGTCCTGCAAAAACAATATTACAAATTCATGTAGCTTTATAGCTAGGGTTTTTTCAGCTTAGTTCAGGATAGTTTTTTAAGTGTTTCATGTTTCATAAAATAATCACAGTTTGTTTTTATTTTAATCATTGATTTCCCATTTCATGGCACTCTGCTGAAGAATATAGTGCCTCAGTACAAAATATGAGTTGTATCGTTTTCCCCTGCATTGAAAATACTGAGTATTTTATCTAAGAGAGTAGATTCACTTATCATAGTCCAGTTTTGATCAATCGCAGTTCTGATTTATCCTGGTTGTACTTTTCTTTGTGTCTTTGTCTATTATTTATGTCAAAGCCCAACTGTAACATATTTGTATGTGTTTATACATATATAGACTGTTTATGTCAAACAAATAGCATGAAAAAATATAATGATATTGAGGGTTTTTTCTTATTTGACCTGCAGTTGCATTAAATAGAATCCTTTATTTGGATCCTCCTAGCAACATTGTCCTAATGGCTTTTATTACTGTACAGATAATCAGATAATCCTGGTGTCACAATGACATGATATAGTGTAGGAATATCTTTACTTTTTGCCATCCACTTTAAAATGTTTTTCTTATGCAAGATGTTACAAACTAAAGCTCTTAGTCAGTAGGAAACTCTTGGTATGGCTTTAAAGAATGTACTTTACTTGTCAAGGTGTAAAAACTAGGTGAATATAATCTGTTGCCTAAATTCAGATCTGAGGAGTCCTGCTGAATTCAGCAAAATTAAAATGTGTTTCATGTTAAATGTCTTTCTATATGCATCACAGAATTATGCTGATACATTATACAATAGCTGGAATTCTGTGAATAATCTCTAGATTTATTAATGATTGTCCAGTGCACATAAAGATTAGCTTAGCTTCTTCATTAATAGCATACACATGTATTCTGGAGAGATTTCAATGCCTTATTTCATGAATGATTAGGGAAAAAAAGGGCCACCATTGTCCTGATGGAGATAACAGTGCTGTCCACAAAATGGGATGCTTGTTCATAAAAAGGAAAATAGTATATATTTGGTTTTTATCTGGATTTTAATTTTGTAAACATGAAATGAACTTTAAGCCTCAGTAAATTTCATTGCTGTACTTAAGTGTGGTGCTTAACCTTGGGTGGTTGATGGGTGCCCACCAAGCTGCTCTGTCACTCCACCTTCTCAGGGGCAAAAGATCAGTACAATCAGACTTGGAAGAAAAGTGTAAGAGATATTCACTCAATTTGAAGCACTGCTGTAAGGCTTGTGCTGATACGGAGTCAGGATTTATGGCTGCCTTGTCAGGGGAGATTTAGGTTAGTTTTCCAGGCATGTTACTAGGAAAAGGTTCTTCCCCCAGAGGGTGGGTGAGCACTGAACAGGCTCCCCAAGGTAGTGGTCATGGCCACAAGCCTGACGGAGTCCAGCGAGTGTTTGGACAATGCTTTCAGGTATGTGATGGAATTGTTGGGATGTCCTATGCAGGGCCAGAACTTGGACCCAATGGTCTTCTTGGGCCCCTTCCTGGATATTCTGTGATTCTGTCATACTACTATAAAATTTGAATTTACGGACACTTTGTAGAATTGAAAGTCTCTTTGATTGTGTTGTAGTGATAAGCATATCTACTCCCTTTGATTTCCTTTCTCTTCATTGTCAAAGAATTGCAGAATCAGGATTGTTTGGGTTAAAATGAATCTTTAAATATGACCTAGTCCAATCCCATCTGCCATGGGAAGAGATATCTTCAACAAAATCAGGTTTCTCAGAGCCCCATCCAACTTGGTCTCGAACACTTTTAGCCATGGGGCATCTACAGCTTCTCTGGGCAATCTGTTGCAGTATCTCACCACCCTTATGGTGGCTTCCACTTGATGTCATTGTCTTTGGCTGTGGTCTCCTAGCCAGTTTCTTATTCTTCTGATAGTACATCTGTCAAACACATATCTTGCCAATTTTGTGGTTAGAATGTTGTGAGGGACCATGCAAAGGTCTTACAGAAGTCTGCATAGATCGTGAGTTGCTCTTGCCTTGTCCCACTGATACAGTTATTGCAAGTAAATTAGTCTGGCAATGTTTGCACTTGGTATAACCATGTCTGTTTCCAGTTATCTCCCTGCTTTTATTTGTCTTGCTACATCTTCCAGGAAGACTTTCTTCGTAAGTTCACTGGGCGTGGAGGTGAGACGGATAGGCTAGTGAATTATGTTTCTTCAAATCACTGGACTTCATTTTACTGCAACAACTTTTCAAATACAATCTTGGGTGGCTTGACATCTCTGTCTGCCATTCTCTCCCTCAGGATCCTGGGATGTGTCTGGCTGTGTCCTATGAGTTGCTCAATATTTCTAATGTTAACTTTTTCTCATATCAGTTTCTTTATTTTTCCTTCTAGCATTCAGGCCTCTTGCAATCCCTAGAAATAAAAAAGTCATTTTTTATAACTACACTTCATTTTCCTTTTGAAACAGTGAACTTTTTTTTTCAAATGAAGAATTTAAAATTTTCCCTAAGAATTTCTGTATTCTTTCTAAGAACTCAGAGTGAAATACTCAATCCCAGCGTCTTTCTCTGTTCTTCATTCTGTTGCTTTTTTTTAATTTCAGAAAACAATATTAAGACTCAACTTATGTATACCAAAAACTTCATTTTTAGTGATGTACAATTCATTTCTGTCTAAACTGCCATTAAAAATGCAGTATCTGCTTTGATATTTGTATAAATATTTTTTCAGTGTCAACTAAAGTGCATTGTTCCATTTCAAAGACGTGGTAGCCATTTAAAATTTTACAATCAGAAAAACCAGTTGAGAATAAAAAATGTAACAGAAGTCCACTAGGAATTTTTGCAGGAGAGTGAGTCTGTCATTCTTACATTTTTAAGAAAAAAGGTCTATCTAACAGTTTTTTGTTTCAGGTGAAAGCTGAGGCCACTTAGAGCATGAAAGTAAAGTATTACATCTCTATCTTTTTCTCTCTCTCTTCTGTTGTTGCAAAGGCTGGAAGACTTTTTTTTTCTTAACTTCTCTTACTTCCTGGTAACTGCATGAGGTTAATCTTAATAGTAAGAGATGTTCTTGGGATCTAGTCAGATTAGTATTTTAAAAGTGTGTTTTTGTACTTTACTGAATATTTGATTGTACTTACTTTAGGAGATGTAATTCCCACAGTATTTCATACCACTCAAAAGTGTATTTTCACATTTAATAACCATTTCCTTAATATGAAAAATAATCAGAAAATAGCTTGCACCATTTGACCAAATATTGCATGTTATCCATGAATTATCAGTATGCCCTCCTGGTACAATAGGGTACATTAGGAAGAGTATTGCCATCAGGTCAAGGGAGGTAATCCTGTCCCTCTACTCAGCCCTGGTGAAGCCTCACCTGGTGCTGTGTCCAGTTCTGGGTTCCTCAGTACAATAGAGACATGGAGCTGCTGGAGCAGGTCCACTGGAGAGTAACAAAAGTGTTTAAGGGACTGGAGAATCTCTCTTACAAAGAAAGGCTGAGGGACCTGGGCATGTTTAGCCTGGAGAAGAGATGACTGAGAGGAGACCTCATCAGTGTCTATCAGTATCTGAAGGGAGGGTGTCAGAGGATGGAGCCGGGCTCTGCTCAGTGGTGCTGAGTAGTAGGATAAGAGGCAGAAAATGGGCAGAAAATGATGTGCAGGAATTTCCACCTGAAAAATGAGGAAGAACTTCTTTACTGTGCAGCTGACTGAGCCCTGGAACAGATTGCCCAGAGAGATGGTGAAGTCTCCCTTACTGGAGATATTCAAGAATTTTCTGAATGGAATCCTGTGCTCTGGGATGATACTGCTTGAACTTGGAGGTTGGACCAGGTGACCCTAATGACAGCTTCTTCCAACTATAACCATACTGTGATTCTGTGATTAGCTTTACTCTGCTACTTATTTGCATTTTGGTGTTCAAATTCAAGAATAGCAAGCTTTTAACTCTTACGTATCATATGAAGTATAGCAACCTCGTCAACCCGTAGTCTTAATTTTATATTAAACCAGTGCCTCTTTGTATCTTCCTCTTTTGATTTCTTTGTAAAGAGACAAGATGACTGACATAAAAAAGTTTAATCTTGAAGATTGAGCAGAGTGCATCTTGTGTGTCCTCTCCATAGTTTTTTTAATAAATTAATTATGTTGGGGAATAGATTCTGAAAGCTATTTTTAACATTTTTTTTAAATAGGGTATGTCATAATATTTTTAAGAAGCAAAGATCCAGGAAGCACTTCATGCTGTATTACTTGAAATGTTTAATTGCAGGTATTCTCTTTCCTTGATTTTAAAATCTTCTAAAATTATTTAAAAATAAAAAGATTTTCCATTCTTTGAAAATCTCAGCCAAAGGTAAAGCTACTATTTTAAGTGTGAGGAAATATTTTAGCAAACTGATTTAATTTCTTTTCTCAAAAACAGGTTTTGGAAATTGCCCTTTTTGCTTCTACTTGTGTGTGTGTATTTGTTTCTGAGTGTGTGTGTAAATTTTCACATCCTGAAAAAATGCAATTTAGTGCTTACAAAAATGTGCAAAGCTTAAACCACTCTCTGATTAGTAGAAATGTAACTTAAACCAAGCTTCTGGTGCTTCTATCTTGGTGCAAGTTCATTTCTATTACGTATATAAAGATTCCTATTTTAGAAGGTTAAATATTGCTTAACGTTCAGCTTCTAGTTTTTGATAAGAAATTTAAAAAAGAATTAATCAAAATATCCCAAATATCAACTACATGTAAGCATGTGCATGGTACAAGTAAAATTTCTAGTTTCCAGAGTTTGAAGTTTCACTGTTGTAGTAGCATTTTGGTTACTACTGAGTCTTCTTGGTGTAAAATCAATCCATTCTGCAGCCTGTATTAACCCTTCTTTATACCTATGTAATTCCTCCTTTGTAAATCGTAAAAAAAAAACCAACCCAAACTAAACCAACATTGAGGACTACTTTGTGTTTTTAACATCCCTTACACAAAGTACAAAGTTTTTGTCCTGATGTTTTTTATGGAGAGCTTCTTTGTATTTATTTAGCTTCAAAAGCCTTCCCATTCTGATAAGGAATATATAAGAGGATGCAGGTTATCAGGCTTAGAAAATAATTTTTTATTTATACATGCTCTGTTTCCAGATCATAGTGGGAATGTTTTCCATCTTCTTCTTATTGCATATATTTTTATTTCTTTGTTTTAGCTTCCCATCTCTAGAAAAATTTTGCTTTGTAAATTTCAGATATAGGTGTAACATTTAAGGGCTCATTCTGGTATCTTAGGAGGTGATGCGGAGGTATTTGAAATAAAGGAAACTAAAATTAAGGTCTAGAGGAGTAACTAGTCCTAGAATTTGCTTACAGTATACAATTTTTTTTTTTATGATTCAACAGCATGGGTTTCTGGTGTTGAAAAGTTAGTATTTATGGCAGTATTCAGCCATGCACACTAATTTTCCACAGAGTAAAGAAAAACTCTCAGAATGAGAATCCTCTTCGGGAATGGTTTGAATGAAGTTATCATTCATGAGGGCTCTTTGACATTGCTGCAGTTGGTTACCCTTGGATCAAAGGGTAAACACAATCTAAATATGAAGTATGGTTTAAAATGCAACATACTTTTTTTACACCTTCTTTTTAGATAAATGAATGAATAATTGACTAAAAGAAATACAAAAATTCTAATCAAAGTCCTAGGGAGTATTGGGAATATTGCAAATTTTATTTACAATTAAACTGCTGGACAGTCTGATGCTGGAAGTACTTCCATGAAGAGACAGAAGCATTTTATAACTGCTAAAACTATGCCAGTGTTTTAAAGGTCTCAGGCTCATTGTAAATATCCTTTCGTTCACCTAAAATCAGTCATTCTTGTAGTTGTGTCAGTTTTCTTCAGATCAAACAAGGAGAGGAACAGCAGATATGAAATCACAACTGTAGTATTCTTTGCATAATTCTCGTATTTCTACTCATGTTTACCAGCTATGAGCCATTTTCTTCCAGAACTGATTTCTCATATATTTGAGGAAAGATCATGGCATTAAACAAAAAGGGATCTGTGTATGGAGTCAACGAAGGAGCAGTTACTCTGTCTCCATGCATCCATCACCATTCAATTCCAACATGTTAGAGGGATCTTAAAATAACTAAAAGTCATCTAGTACCCAGTGCCTTAAGTGCTGCCCAGATACTTGAGTTCCTAAGGAATTTTTGAGCTGGCTCATACACTCCAAATCATCTGCTTATGAAGTTTCATATTTCTAAACTGGTATTGTCATAATTTTTCTTTGGACAGAAGAGCTTTGTGGGTAGTTCTCCTTTCTCCACAAGGCACCACACATCTCTATTGATGTTACTTAATGTTTGAACACTGACTACTCAACCCCAGTATTGTCACTGGGGCAATGGGTAGTGTCTTTTGCTGGGATGTAGGAAAAGTCCATATTGGACAGCAGTTACTGTTTTCAGGAAAAGCCAAGTAATAAAGCTTTGCGTAATATAAAATGAGCTGTGAGGTACGGTACTTCTCTCATAAGAACTCACATGACTGTATATGATCAACTGCAGAGCAGCTGCAAGTTTCTGCCATCCTTTCAAAATGACACATACATGAGACAAGTAGTTCAAGTAGAATGGTCACTGGTAACCATGTATTACCTGTGATCAGACACTGGGTACAAATAATAGAACTTCTCACTCACAAATATTTATCTAAAGTAATTTAGGATTAAACGGGTTTGTCAGTTTTCATTCTGAATTGGCACCTGGAGGAACCATAAGAAAAAGCTCTTGCATCATTGTGGTTTTGGTATTTTTTTTGCAGTGAAGTCTGAATTAGGTACTGATTTCTTTCAGAGACTTTTTTATCTGTTTTTTAAAGAGTATGAAGTTGGGAAACTAACTATTGTTAGTTTATTGTATTACTTATTTTATTATAGTTTATTAAGTATTGTTAGTTTATTGTTCTTTAGGAGGGCTTATGAATTGTTCAGGCTTGTTTGTCTGAAAGAAAAAAACTTCAAATATTTGCTGTTTCTAGGATCTGAATATGCTGCTTGATAGCTTTTTGATACATTTCAGAGGGTCATTTGGGGTTAGATCTGCCCATATATGGAGATGAAGTGACTAAGCATCCAAGTTAACAAAAATTAAGGGGAGAATTAACTGCCTATTTTTTACATGAAGTATATGAACTGTCAACATAAATTTTACTGACTGAGAGAGACGGTAATATATCCCGGAGACTATGAAGAGTTTTTCTCTCTCTGTTGGTATATTTTTTATAAATTACACCTCCTTCCCTCCTTTTTTGTTTCCTTTAAGATACCCATTTTTCTATTTATGTGCATATGTGAGATTTCTCATTTGAAGGTAAGTAGTGATTACCACTGCTTGGTATACCTTTGTGTTTTTTCCAGTGCCCAAGGTTAGAACAGGTTCAGTGAAAGACCTCCTTCTTGTAATGAAGACTTAGGCTTGACTGGTAAGCATGTGTCCTGTTTAAAATTCAGAGAAGTAAATAGTGGCTGGAGAGTTATCCATGACTCTTTAAATCACCTTTGTAACACTATCAGAAAGCCATGTTTTGTTTGGCTGTGTTGGTAAGTGTGGTGAGCTTTCCGACAGTGTTGAGTGTGGTGAAATGGTGAGTTGTCAGTACTTGGAGTCATGGGATGGAGAGGGCAAATGAGCCTTAAACCTCAGTGTAAGGTATGGAGGTGTTAGATGGTAGAACAGGAGGGAGGGAGAGGAGATGGGGACTACGAGGTTGTCCCCCTGATGACCCCAGCAAAGTCCATAAATGGATCACAGTACTGAGCCACAGTTGGTCTAGGTCTACAGTCTCTGTTCTGCTAGCACTGACACTGCCTTGAGAATTTATGTGTGTTACTCTGTAGAAAGCAGTGTGACGTTTTATTGGACGATGTACTGGAACGGCACAGAGATAATACTTCTTCTGGGTCTCATCATGGGAGTGTGTACTGCTTGAATTACATTAAAAAACCCCAAGATCCCTAAAACAGGTTTGCTGTTTACAAAGTAATAGCTATGTAGACTATATTTTTGAAGGAGGAACACAAAGCTTGATTATTCTTTTGAAGAAACTGGCTATGGGTAAACATATGAGCGAAACATGTTTTATCACTGTATTGATTACATTATACATTGGTTGCAAGTTGATGTGAGAAGGTAGATAATTAAATAACTTTTTCATGTTGCTAGGAAAAAGAGGATAATTTTTTTTCCTTGAGAAATCTTGTCTGTTTTCATAAACCTCCATTTTTACTGGTTCTGGTGTTACATTTGCATGTGATAATGAAGGCAGAGTCATATAAAACAAAAATTCTGACCAGAATACTAATACCTTGCTATAACCATTGCAACAATTTACTGATAAAACACTTTACACTATTCACATATATATAAAAAGAATTGTTTTAACTTTTGGAGCATGAGGTTCACTTTCTTTCATAAGTAGCCCTGCTAGATCCATAGTAAGGAAAATCTGTAGCACTCCTAAGAGTAAGAAAAATTTGATTCAGTAGTAATTAAATTCCCTTTTTAAAATTATCATATATACTTACATCAGGATCTTTTTGTGCCTTCTTTAAAAGGGTGTATTTTTTAGAGCTGTGTTACTAAAAAGAGCTGTATTGAAATTCTTGACTTGCGAATGTTTCTGTCTGTGGGTATGAGAGAGATTAAAAAAGGGAGAAAGCTTCTGGAGAGTCTAGTTGCATGTAGGTTTGCATATAAAGGTTGAGGGATTTGTAGGGAGAGGCTTATTTTTTCTTGCAAGTTCTACTTGCAATTCCTCAGTGTTTTGAGTTTTTTGTTTGTGTGGTTTTTGGTTTTGTTTGTTTGTTTGTTTGTTTTTGTTTTTGGGTTTTGGGTTGTTTGTTTTGGTTTTTGTTTTGTTGTTGTTGGTTTTTGGTTTTGTTTTAATTTAATAAGCAGCCTGACAAAGACATAAAGGAGCTAAGGAAATAAAGCATCATTTGACTTTTTACCACAGAAAAAAAATGACTTTTCTATCAGAAATTGCATCAGAAGTTATTAAAGCCCTTTTAATCATGCATGGTAATACTCAAGTTTAATTAGAAAATAAAGGTAGGGATTGTTGCTAAAATGAGAAAATACCACTTCTAGCTAAGTATGTAGTATTTCACTGATGCTTACTGTAAGTTCAAGAGCGCAGTTATTTTTTACATATCTTTTAAAAATGACATGTATAATATATGGAATTATGTAACATTTTTGCATATTGGAATGTAAGCCCAAGACTTTGAAAGGATTTGTAGTGTGTTATTAAACTCTAGTTAATTCATAAATACTGTTTTACTTCCTGAATTTTGAATAGTCTGTGATACTCTTAACAGAACCCCAGCTAAATCATACCAGCTGTGGACAGTGATTAATGCAGTGAGCAAGGAAAGCTCAGCATGCATGAAGGGAGAGCATAACAAGGACAAAGCAGACACACTGTTGATTGTAATGAAGCTGGATTCCCATGAGGGGTAGCATCATAATATTACTTTTCTCTCTTTCTTTTTTATTTCCTTTTTTTTCTTTTTTTTTTTTTTAAATTTTAATTAGGTATTGGCCATTGGCTGTTAATTTTCTAGATTATGTTTACTTGTTCTCAGGTGGGTCAGCTAATTCACTTGAAAAGCCAATGCACTTAATAGAGATTGCAGATAAAGGTTAAAAGTAACAGTAGGTTCCTACTTTTAAAGTGAAGTTCATATTTTCTTGTACTGGCATGCAGTATTGCAGACAGAGTATTGATTCTACAGGGCTCAGATGCTCTTCATTAAAATCACACATTTTTGATCATGTCTTTTTATAGTTTTTAATTCTGGTGGGGTGCTGAATTTGTGCTATCCTGGCTTGATCCTGGGTTTTTTTTAGGTAAAATACAAATCAAGTAGGTGTTCTGTCCAGTAAAACATTAGGTTTGATCACAGAAGTGGTAAAGCTCGTTCCTATTAATAGCCAGTAATCAAGTAATGTTATCATGAATCAGCATGAATTAATATGTTCACAGCAATTCTGTTATTCTTTGTAAAACAATGATAGTCTTTGTTTTATGAATAGAAGTTACAGCTGTGAATACTCACAGAAGAAATGCATGGTACCAAGAAGTTGCTGACTTTTTCTATTTGAATTGTAATCCTCACTCTCTATTTTAGTGAAATTTACTGTAAATTGCTGTCTCTTCTCTCCATTGATGATAAATGTGAAAATAAAATAAAAACAAAACAAAAAACCCTGACAAAACCATCCAGTGATAGGAATGGGTTTAACCAAGACATTCGAAGTAAAATAAGACATCCAAGTAAATAAAGTGTGAAGATATTAAGTGTATTGAAATGGTGCATCAAAACTAAGGTAGTTAATGTGGTTGTACTTGAACTACAGTTAATTGAATTGGATCAGAATTGAAGAAACATAAAAATATATTTCGTATATAAGCATATTTCCTTTTATGAAGCTAGATCAAGCTTGACTTTCTACTTTTTATCATAAATCAAATTTGCTTGCTCAATAAGATGGTTGGACTGGATGATTGACAGTTGGACTGGATGATCTGAAGAGTATCTTCCAACCTTGATGATTCTGTGATTCCGTGCTAAGATTTGCCTATCAGAAATCCTAGCTGAACCTTCCCATTGCACACAACTTACTGTGAGAGAACCTCCACAGCAGCAAACAGCAGTTAGGAGGTGTGGTTTTTGGCAAAAAATGTGATGATACAGACACACAGTTTTATTTTCATTGTACTCCACACCAAATCTTACCTATTTTTTTCATTTCAGCTCATCTTACATCAGACTTCACAAGGCAATTTTTGTTTGAGACAATTAAGCACTGATGTTTTTTTTCCTGAAGTCTACCAGCACTGAAAATTAATTTTGCCTGTATGTTATTTATTGTACCATGACAACTACTACTCTCATTATACTGGGGTGGGATTAATAATCCTTCTGACTGAAATGCGATGTTTCAAATTTAGACTGTTTTTATGCCTCAGGAAGGTGTTTTGCAGAAATTGGATCGCGTTGCATTTTAGTTCATCTCTGGTTGCATAGGTGTCAGAAATGGCTAATGAAGATAGTTGGTTTCTTCATGGAAATAAATTACATTAAGTCACCTACTGGAATGATCCACTAATTTTATACAAGCAACTGTCAGCAACTCAGACATTTGTAATGTTCACTTCCTACTTACATGGCTGGATTTGAATGTAAAGAAATGACACACTGTCATTTTATGAGCATACCAATAGTTGTCTAGCTCAGCATGTCTCAGATTAGTTATTCTCTGCCTTTGTTTTATAATGCAGTTATACATTGGAGAGCCGGTAGATATATTGTAAATTGAAAATAGTATTTCAAAATATTGTAAATTTACTGTTTCACTTGGAAAACTGCTTCCTAGGCAAGTTTTTTTTTTCTCCATAAGATAGTAATGATTTTTTCCAAAGAACACAATGACCATCAATCGCAAAACAAAATGATACTGTCTTTTAACTATTTTATCTNTGTCCAGGGATATTGATGAATTTAAAATACAGCTAAAGTTGTAGGGCACTTGATCTCTTTGTAATAGGAACCTTCTGCTTATTAAAATAGGGTTTTCTAATACATCTGAACTGTGGAAATAAAATGGAAAATGAAATAGGAAACTATGCAGTAGAGTTCATTTTGAACTAGGTTTTGTCTTTCTTCAAGTGGGTATTGTTTTCTCAGCTCTAAATATATGGCCCGTAAAAGTGGCCCAAGGGAGCTGAACCTTTTATGTGTTTTAAAAATAATATAATATATTATTATATTATAATATTATAAAATATAATATGCTATTATAAAATAACAATTAATGATTTTTTTTTAATTCTAATTGGATATTAAGAAATACTGACTCTAAATCATATGTAGCTTTTTACAAGTTTGGGTTCCCAAGTAGAGGAGTGGAATAGAGTTTTGGCTCACAACAGTAGTTGTAGGCTCTACATTTTTTGCTAATTTCTGCATAGCATTTCAGCACATTT
>VXBN01013886.1:71756-101031 GCA_013397395.1 Sinosuthora webbiana | reverse complement strand
TTTTTATTTATTAATAGGTGGTAGTAGAAGTGGAGTTTTATGTCCAGGGATATTGATGAATTTAAAATACAGCTAAAGTTGTAGGGCACTTGATCTCTTTGTAATAGGAACCTTCTGCTTATTAAAATAGGGTTTTCTAATACATCTGAACTGTGGAAATAAAATGGAAAATGAAATAGGAAACTATGCAGTAGAGTTCATTTTGAACTAGGTTTTGTCTTTCTTCAAGTGGGTATTGTTTTCTCAGCTCTAAATATATGGCCCGTAAAAGTGGCCCAAGGGAGCTGAACCTTTTATGTGTTTTAAAAATAATATAATATATTATTATATTATAATATTATAAAATATNGCTATTATAAAATAACAATTAATGATTTTTTTTTAATTCTAATTGGATATTAAGAAATACTGACTCTAAATCATATGTAGCTTTTTACAAGTTTGGGTTCCCAAGTAGAGGAGTGGAATAGAGTTTTGGCTCACAACAGTAGTTGTAGGCTCTACATTTTTTGCTAATTTCTGCATAGCATTTCAGCACATTTTGAAACACACAGGCTTAACTTCAAAACATACTGTCATGAATGAAAGACTGTCATTCTCCAATGAAGCAATGAGCTCTGCAACTTTAAGGAAAGGCAGATGGGGGTAACATATCACAGGGCATTGACTGAGGCCAGAGCATGGCTTCACATCCTAAGGATCACGTTTAACTGGTAATTTTCAGTTCCCTTGATAGTTGCTGTGATTTTGATCATTTTATAAGCAGATAAAGAGGTGTCACTAATGTTGCATTGCACCATGTGTGGAGAGACACATGGCAATTAGTGGAGTTACACACAGAAAAACGTACTGATTTGACTGAAGTCGAGGCCTCACAGTCTAGAATGTAATGAATGCATTGCTAATCTTTTCTACCAAAACACTGTATTTTGTGTGATGCTTATATTTATTTATTTTTTCAGTAGTTATGGAAAATATTTTTAAATCTCTGGGTAGAGCATGTAGTACTTGTGTTTCAGTGTGTATCAGCTCCTGCTGGGCTTGTGTTAAAAATGAACATTGACAAATCAATTTTGTAAAATTTATGCATATTGTGCAGCTGAACACTTTTTCAACCAAATGTTCCTTTCATGATAAAACCAAACAGGTACTGACAGAAAACATTTATTGGACCATGCATGTTAAATAAGGCTAGAGGTTTTAAATTTTTTTGTTACTAATCAAAAGGGGAATGGTTTCTATTTCTACATGTGATAAAAGATTTCAAAAACAAAAGTTTTGCCTTCCCTATAAGTTATTTTAAAAATTATGTTTAAAAAAAAAATTATTATTACTATTTCTCATCTTTCAAGAACTTAAGAATTTTTAAAACAAAGTAAAGAAAGAACTTTCAAAAGTACACATAGGGTTTTCTGTAGTATTTTTCATGTTCATTGAAAACTACATAAGTTTCTAAAAAAAAGTAATTCAAATGCAAACCTTATTTTGAACCAAGTGAATTGAAATAGGGATTATGCAAACTTTTCTTTTTTGAAAAAAAAAATTAAATTATTAATTTCTACACAACAAATTCAAGCATCATAAATTCTGATCTGTTAAATTTCCTTTGTAGTCGTGAAAGATATATTTCAACACATAATTTAAGGACTGAGGAGCTCTCTACATTTTGATAAGCTTTGAAATAGATAAATAAACAAAATGAAAAAATGAATAATTATGTTCTACCAGTAACATAACCCATAGTATAACGTAATACTGCAGCTGAGATCAAAGTTTTAATCAGTATTGTTGCTTAGATTTTTTGTTGCTGTCATTATGGAATTTATTAATTAATTGAAGTTTATTAAACTTTTTTTTGTCTTTTAAATGCATTTTTTGAATATGCAATAAGATTACACTTGAATTAGGACTTTCTGGACAGCAGTATAATAAACATTATTCTGAATAAATTAACTACAAACAGAAGTTCCAGTTACAAAACTAAGGAATTTGCTAGGGGAAGAAAAAAAAAAAAGGTTAATGAAATATCTGTGAAATTTTTATTTTTGGGGTTGAAATACCCATTCAATGCTGAGACCCATATGTAATGCTAAATCCTTTTTTGGGAATTAGTGTGCAACTCAGATTAATTTTCACTGTAATTATGGCATTTGTGACAGATGAGGAAAAGTTTAATGAAAAGTCAATTACATAAACTACTTGAATCTCATGGACCTTAATTATAGGGTCCACATTCTAATAAAATTATTTTTCAAGCTTGATTGAGGGGGCCTTACTAAAATCAGAAAACATACAAGTAACTTAATAATTACTTTTTTCAGATTTTTTTGTAATGTTATATTTACTAGCTTTGTGAAATTATAGTAACTGAAATGGGAGAGACAGAAGGATGATGTTCTGCAAACTTTTTTCTTTCAGAAATTGTGACAAGAGAGTGATTCTGTTGAAAGCAGTTAAAAGCACAGCTAAAAATATGAAACATTTTATATGCATATGCAAAAACTTTCTTATGGCTTTTTTAAAGGTTGTACCTTTCTGTTAGAGAGAGGATCATTTAAATAGTTATTATTATTAACATTATTAGTCTGATTTTTCATGACTGAATTGAGATCAGATAATTTCTCATGTTTATAATTGATTGTGCTTAATGGAAACTATGCTAGATTTTGTTTTTTTGGAAGTGAATTCCTTCCACATGGAAAAAAAAATGAAGTATGTCTGAAAAGGTTAGCTGATATTTTTGTATGCTCTTTCATCAAAAGAGAATGGTCTGCTCTTTCCTCAGTGGGAAATAAAAAGGCTACAAATTGCTGTGTTTTGCAAGGTACAGGCTAAGCTTCATTTTAAGAAGTAGGTACTACAGTAGAGTAGAAATTTGGTTGCTGATGTCCTAGAGTCTCAGTTACAAGCTGTAAATGCGTAGTGCCTTAATGGAGAGTATTTTACACCTTAACATTTACTTCAGTTTTATGCTGGACTAATGACAAAGAGACCTGTGAAAACATGTCCTTTAACATCTTTTGCAGCTGAAATCAGCTGACTGTGTTGCAAGGAGTTGCCTTCTACTGCTGAGGAAGTGTCAGCCTGATCCTTCTTCATTCTTTCTGATCATCATTAAGTATCCTTGTGTGACAGAAGTAAAACCATGCAAAATGGTGTATTAGTGAGAAGCCAAATAATACAGACTTCTGTGTCTGACATCTGCCTCCCCCTTGAACTGATGAACAGGTATCCAAGATGGGTGTCCATCCTCCTCGTTACATCTTACAGCTTGAAGTTAGCCTCTTGCTGGAACTGAACAGGAAAATGTTGCATGCCATGCAGATGACAGAGGCATGTAGGCTTGTTTGCCATACAGCAGTTGAATCTTCAGATAAATAACTCAGCATAGTATTTTATTTGTATTTAAGGGATGGAACTATCTGACTAAGATTTTTTTAAAGAAGGGAAGCCATCAGGTTTTCATTGTCCGCTGTGAATGAGAAAGATGTCCATTGCTGTTATATTGCATCATTTTCAAATGTGCAGCAGTAAACTGGAGTAGCTGTTGAAATAATCTCTGCTAAATACCATACTACAGTTGTTTTAGTAGTAGACAAAAAAGAGGGAACTTGTCAGCTGCATCTTCATATGTATTCTCGCCCTTACAGCTAAAAGTTAGTGGAATATGAGTGCATAAGAATGTAACAATTAAAAACAAAATAGGTACTGGAGATAGTTTGCCTGACTTGGCTAGCTAGTTAGATAACTGGAGTCTCTGCTACTTACCATGTAGTTTTCCTTTATGCTTTCTTATTATGTCATAATATTAAGTAAAGATCATTATTCTTTTGAGAAAAGGTGAAACTTGAAAAAAAAAATGCGGTGTATATGTGACTTTCTAGACATAATATTCCAAAAGGGATATTGTTGGATCTCATATCTACAATACGATATAAAAACTGCTAACACTGGAGTGAATTTGGAAGCTAAATGGTTGATCCAATAGTTTCAAAATGAAAAGTTTTAAATTACTATTTCATTAACAGAACTCATGGTCCTAATGGAATGGACTGCATTTGTGGAAAGGTGGGGGGAGATGGTTTATAGCAAGATATAGGAGTGGGAAGATGTGAGCAGAAAATCTGTGATTTAGAAAAATGACAAATGAGAAGCAAGATCTGAGGATTGTTCAAGACACAGTCTTGGTAGACCTAGTAAGGTTGACAGAAGCTGTGGAAGGAGAAACCAATGGGGAGAAAAGCAGTGAAATTTTTGTTCTGCAAAGCCTAAGAATTAATCCAGGTTTCAGGAGATCAAGGATTTCTTTTTTTTTTTTAAGAAATAGTCTCTAAACTGAGTAGAATAGTGGTTGGCTGTCTTATATTTTCAGGCAGACATACCAGGTTTAGTAAATACAACTTGCTTTATGCTGCTGTTGCTCCTACATACCAGCAGCAGTGTGTGGATGATTTGGGATTTGTAGAAATACATATTATACTGTAGAATTGCTTTTTCTAATAGGAATAAAAAAAAACTTTGTGAAGATTTCTGTGTTTTTACTTAGTGAGAAATGCTAGAATCAAAGATATTCTTGTAACTTTCTATTCCCCTATATGGGTGCAAGATAATACAATTACACAGGCTTTCTTTCCCTGGCCATCTGCCAGGCTTCAGGCTCAGGCTCTTTGCTGTAAGCCGTTTGCATCTTTCATTCTTTACTGAAGTTGTGCAATGACTAAATCAGGGAACTGTGGAAAGTAAAAGCTTAAGAAGGTCTGGAAAGACAACAGAGCTATAGAGCACAGAGACATCAGGCAGGCTGTTAAGCAAAAAGTAGGAAGCAGTTACTATTTGTACTAGGTAAATTTTTTGGTAGAAGGGCCCCACAGAGGTGGCTTCTGTGAGAAGCTGTTTGAAGTTTCCCCTGTGTCCAGCAAAGGCAATGCCAGATGGTAGCCAGATGGACCTGCCAGTGGCCAAAGCCAAGCCCATCAGCAATGGTGGTAGTGCCTCTGGGATAGTAGATTTAAGAAAGGGAAGGCAGTTGCCATGCTGGGCAATTGCAGCCAGAAAAGTGCAAGAAGTGGGAGGGAATGTGTGAGAGAAACAGCCCTGCAGACACCCAGGTCATTGGGAAGGAGGGCGAGGAGGTGGTCCAGGCAGCAGAGCACATTCCCCTGCAGCCCATGGTGAATACCATGGTGAGTCAGCTGTGCCCCCTGCAGCCCCTGATGAAGCACATACCCATCTACAGCCTATGAAGGACCCCATAGTAGAGCCATGTGAGAAGCTCTGCTGAAGCTGGTTTGCTGACAGGATATTGTGACCCCTTGGGGGAACTGTGCTTTCTTAGTCTTTTCCTGAATGGCTGCACTCCACTGGAAGGACTTGTGTTGAAGAAGTTCATAGAGGACAGTCTCCTTTGGGAGGGACCCTACAATGGAGCAGGGGTGGAGGGTGAGGAGAAGCGAGTGGCAGAGACAAGGTGTGATGAACTTGGAGCAAAGCTTTTTCTTTGTCTCTGGGCTGCTCAAGGGCAGGAGGGAGAGAAAAACAAAAATGAAGTTGAGCCCAGGAAGAAGGGAGAGGTGGGGAAACGGTGTTTATATGATTTGGATTTATTTCTCCTTTAGCTTTTCTGTTTGATTGGTAATAAATACGTTAATTTCTCTGAGTCTTGTTTGTCTGTGACAGTAATTCGTGAATGATCTCCCTGTCCTTCTCTTGACCCATGTGTCTTTTGTTGTATTTTCTCTCCACTCCACAGGCTGAGGTGGGCAGTGACAGGAGGTTTTGGTCTGCGCCTAGCACCCAGCCAGGGTCAACCCACTATGCTGTTTGAGCATATGTTTGTCATGTATATGACTCTTTTTGAAATACACAAGGTCTTCATGAGCAAGATCAATTTTTGTGACTACAGTTTAACTGCAGCCTAAATTAATATTTGACATCAGCCATAGGATACGTTACAGGCTCTTCAGTAGTGGAGGAGGTCAATGACAGCCATTAAATATTTAAACTTTAAAACAGTAACTTATGGGATATGTTACAATTTGAGCAAAAAATTGGAAGTTCAGAAGCATGTCAATCTATATGGATGCAGACTGCCAGCATGAAAGAAGTACAAAAAATGCAGATTCATGAAACCAATGGCATTTATCATTATGTAGCTTAGCTTGTTTGTATCTCTCTTACAGCTCCAGAAAGTAAATGTACATACTACATTACATACTACAATAGATTGATATTTTATAGGAGAAGGAGAACTGAAGTCTCAACTGCTGTAAATTATCAATGGTCGATTGTATTGACTGGGACGTTTATTTTGCTAGAAAACAGAATCTGGGGTGATCTGAATGATGAGTATTTAAGAAAACCTTTCTAGCAGGTAAGAATCCTGCTAGAATGGTTGAGGTTTGAAGGGACTTTGAATGACTTACATTTCAGAGCCCTTTGCAATGGACATGGTTACATTCCATGTGGACCAGATTGCTCAAAAGCCCAGCCACATTGGTCTTGAACATTTCCAGGGGTGGGTGCAGTGTCTCACAGTTCTTATAGAAAGAATTTCTTTCTTATGTCCAACTTAAATTTACCCTCTTTCAGTATAAAACCTTCACATCTTGTCCTGTCACTACAGGCCCTTGGTAAAAGTACTTCTCCATCTTTCTTTTAAGACCACTTTAGGTACTGGAAGGCTGCTATAAGAGCTCCCCAGAACCTTCTCCATGCTGAACAACCTAGTTGTTCTAGGTTCAGGTTCTACTATGACTCTGATCATCTGGGTATCTGCTGGCTGTAATCCCTTGTTTCCTGAACTGAAACAAGACAATAAATTCCTGTTACACTCAGTGGGCAAAATGAAAATTAAAGAGTAATTCAACCCCGAAATTTGAGATTGGAGTCAGTTTCCTGGCTGAGGAAGTATTTTGTGTTGGCAGTTAGAACTTGAAGACATACGATGTATTTACTGTAAGCTCTCAATTTCTCACTTGGCTGAAATGTGCACTTTTCTTAACAAATAAGATAATTGATGACCTTTCAATATATTTTCTCTAATTTTAATATCTAGTGAGTCAGCAGCAGAGTTGCTTGTGAGTCAAGCTGATGAACATTTCTCCTGTAACGGCTCCAATAATTACAAACCAGAGTGCAGAGATAGTGACTTCTTTCTTATGTGTTTTGTTTTGGAGGCCATTTTACAGGTTTGCGTAAACCTGCATTGCAGGCTATTAAGAAAGATAAGCAAAAGTTTAGTTTTCCATCATTATCCACAAAGAGAATGCCTAATCTTCCATTCAGCTGCATTTTGTTCTGCTAAAAACAGTTTTTAGAAAGTTAGCGGAATTCATTTTAAGTCCGTTCCTGCAGACTAAAACTCTCCCATATTTTCAATCTATTAAGTTTGGCAATGGTCAGCTGTCATGCCTTATTTTATACATAGACTGCAAACATTTTAGGGGGTAATATTAAGATTGTAGGCATTCTTGGAGGAAGATTATCCTGTCTGTTTTTGTTGGATAGCAAAAGCAGATTCTATTGTATGAGGGTCCTAAAGGTTCTACAAATACTAAATAATGCTGATGTAAATAAGTATATTATTTATTACTTTGTAATGTAATTCCTGTTCATCTTTGTTTACCAAATCATCAGCTTTATTTCACTGAAAATTTTCTTGATTTCTTCCAAGATTACAGGCAGGGCTAACAGACCTTAAAGAAATTGATCATGTCAGTCAATAAATAGAGAAACTTAAGGCCCACTACCAGTGTAGCCTGGATATTTATGAGGACTTTTGAAACACAGAGGCATGATGAATTGCTACAAAGAATTGCATTCAATACATATGGAGATTTCTTATATAAGGACACATAGATACATATTTGGCATCATTTCACAGGGAATACTATCACTACAGGCTGTTAGAATTTCTACGTCAGTGTGAATTTTTTATGCAGTAGCATCAGACCTAGGTTTACCAAACTCGTAAAAAACATGATAGATTTTCTTTCACTGTGCCACAAAACAGCTTTGCCCTCTTTCCTCTATCTTGCTATTCAAAAAAACTGAACTCTAAGCAAATGGTATATCTCTTTCTCTTTTCCTTGTAGTTGTTACCTTATGAATATAACTCTGGAAATTAGTTATGATGAAGAGAAATGAAAATGTATTAGCAGCTACAATTAATGAAATAAGAATAAAGATTAGGATAAATAGATAACCTATTTTCTACTTGCTGAATTTAACATACTTCTGGAATGAAATTCCAGAATTATTCTCTTCTCTCTGGTGACCAGTGACAGGACCTGAGGAAACAGCATGAACTTGTGTCAAGGGAGATTTAAGACGAATATTACAAAAAGGTTCTTCACCCAGAGGGTGGTTTGGCACTAGAACAGTCTCCCCAGGGAAGTGGTCACAGCACCAAGCCTGACAGAGCTCAAGGAGAGCTTGGACAATGCACTCAGACATGTGGTATGGGTCTTGGGACTGTCCAGTTCAGGACCACAATTGGAACTGATGATTTTTATGAGTCACTTTCAGCTAGGGTGTTCTGTAATTCTGTGAAAAGAAATTCAGTGCTCATACTTTCTGAGAAAAACCAATATCCAGTCTTGAATTTAAGTAAATTAATTTTAAATTCTTTTGAAGAAATCTTTATCACAAAGTACAACATAGTTGTATTTTTATTTGCAAAACTGCAGCACAATATGAATCAGTTCCTTAGAAACACAGGTTTGTTTTTGTCTCATAGGAAGCCAGGCAAAACTACTTACTAACTTTGTCTGCAGTGTTGTATGAATGCTGGTCACCCAAATAATTTGTTCATAACCTATGGAATGTATTCTGTGTTCTCTGTGGTGTGTGTGTGCATGTGTGTGTGTGTGAGAGAGAGAGAGAGATGGTAACTGCTGCCAAACTAAAAAGATGCCATTATGGTTACTTGACATGGTGAGTCTTTGTTTGAGCAGAGGTACGAGTAGTATCAGTTCATCCACCCAACTTTGAAATAGTCAGCATTGATCTACTGCATCAGGATCTAAGCTTGCTAACTTTTTATTTTTGGAAGCTATGTAACTAGTAACCTGATCATAGTACTGTACATTTGCTTTTAACCTGAATCTGAAAATAGTGGACCAAATCTTCAACTTAAGTAAATTTAAGCAGTATTACAGTTACTAGTGATTATTGACCAGCTTACAGTAGTGAAGAAATTAGGCTGCTCATTTAAGAAATCAATTTACCTGCTCATATTGTGCATATTTCCCTCAAGAAAGGGAAAATGTTACACAATTAGAGACATGTCATGGGTAAAATGTCGTGATCAAAACATAGTATCAATTAATGACTTAGGTGACTTTCCAATTAAATAGAAAAAGAATATCTTCAAAACAGTCCATTCTTCAAGGGTTGCCTACCTCTGATGATCTTTTACAGAAATCTAGTTGTGTCAGAAACCTAGCCAAGTTTGGTAGCAATGTGGCAGTTCAGAAAAAGCTGTTCTCCAAAATGTTACATGTGTTAATATGCATGCACATTCACTGGGCCATATATTGGACAATTTTCATTTTATGAACGTAACTGTAAAAATCTTTAGAAATTTTCTAGGTGCTTTGTCTTGAAAAGCAGTACTGGTACTGGAGTCTTTCACTATCATATGAAGTCTAGCTATATGGTCAAAAGTCTGGCTCTGTTTAGGAATGCCAGGCAGCAGGTTTTCTTTGGCACCAGCATTTCATCTGTTGTGATCTAAAGCAAATTTTGGTGTATTTTTCACAGCATTTTAAGAATCTAGTACCTTCATTCTTTGTAGTAAAGCATCTCCCACCCCCGAGTGGGCATCTCTGTAATAGAGAAAGGGGTTTCAGTATACCTTTAGACATTTTAGGAAGTTTGCCTATCGAACTTTTAATACCCTTCTGACAGTGATTGGGATAGTGCTAAGAGAGAAGCATCTATTGAACGTTTTCACTGTTCTTCAAATCCCATATGTCTACCTATTGGCAGCAAGCCAAATTGTCCCTCCTTAAACATTAAGTATTTAGGAAGGAGCACAAAGGAAGTAAGAGGCTTTTTGGAGTGTTTCTAGCAGGGTGTCAGAGGTTTTCTTGGACACCTGTGCCTGGCTTTTCTTTTGTTTTCTGTAACATTTGTTATTATGTTATTTTTCATTTATTAAACGTTTTACTGAGATTGCTACATTTACACATGGTTTATAAGACTCTGGCCACCTGTAATCTGTATCAATTCTTAGAAAAGCAGTTAAAAATGAAAAGGCAAATCTGTAATGGGTTTAATCACCTGTGTGAAATATTCAGGGTGGAATTTACTTCAATACTCTGAGTGGTTTTGCATCATTCACTTAAGCATTCAGTTCTATGGTGGCCTTTTTAGACGTTCATCTGATTTGGGGAGTAAGATAGCTACTCCTAGAAGTAAATGTCTAGACGTCAGAGGTAACTGTATGACTTTTTAATCTGTTTTTCATTGTTCACTCAGACAAAACTATGCACACCTGCTTGACTTTCGCTGTCCCTTTTTTTTTTTTTTTNNNTTTTTTTTTTTTTTCAGAAAATAGATTAATTTAGTCAGTCCTGAAAGGTCACAGTTAATCATAATGTGGGGAAGAACTTGAGTGTTTTCAAATAACAATGATGCAGACTGGCTCTGGCTCTGCAGTGCAAAATGCAATTTTTTTTCTATTTGCAGTATTTGGCAATTAAAATTACTTCATCACAGGGATGCTGCCTTCTAACTGTAATGCTTTAGCCGTTGAACTAATTTCATACTCTTTTGCTATGGTGCAGAGGAGTCACCTGTGAACAAGGTAAGGAAGAAATTGAGGGCATGGTGGAA
Organism: Sinosuthora webbiana; assembly: GCA_013397395.1. Lineage (NCBI taxonomy): Eukaryota > Metazoa > Chordata > Aves > Passeriformes > Sylviidae > Sinosuthora > Sinosuthora webbiana. Next base: position 90,192 of record VXBN01013886.1, on the reverse strand, counting down.
GCATTCATTGGGAAATGATCAGAAAGCTTAAGAAATAAGCCCTTACTTCGATCAGAAAGGACTTAAATTCTCAGATCTGAGAGGACAAGGGAGGCTCAAGATACATACCAGATAAAGAACTCAGTTCCACTTGAAAAAGGAAAATGTGCTGGGGGTTTGAAAAAGAAATTTGACATTCAAGTGTTACAGGAGATTTGAACTTGCAGGTCACCAGTATAGAAAGATTTACACATCTATACGAAACCTCATTTTGATAGTGACAGAACTAACATCTTTGTAATAGATTGCAGAAAGCAAGGGAGCTAAGTGTGTGTAATGGAGTATGGATTGGTATAGGTTTTTTTGTGAGAAGTTGTAAAGAATTTGAAAGTTCATTGTTGGATAGTTGTGTCAGTTCTGAAGTTGAACATAGTTGTGACTGTACAGATATGCTCTTGCTACCTTAACCATTTGGCAGACAGCATACCCTGATTGTCTGCAAGGTTCATGTAGTTACTCTTTTGCCTGCTTGAGGGATCTTTGGCTAACAGTTAATTGTACTTCCTTACCTTAATTAAAACTGACTAGAACATGTGTATATGACTGTAATTACAAGATTTACTGTAGTATGGGTAAACTCAAAGGTGAGGATGCTTTTGACACTATCTGAAGTGTTGGGATTTTTTTCTGATGCTCTAAATCTACATGTTAGCCTTTTGCTCTGCAATGCAAAAAATTACGCAGTCAGATTTACAAGTCCTGATTTTTTTTGTGACTGGTAATCTGTAACCTTGCTCTGAAAGCATGATTATTTCACTGAAAAAACAGCAGTTCTTAACTATAGAGGGTAAAGTATGTCTTCTTTAAATTAAGCTATCTCAAAATTTTTGTCTTGAGTTTCTTTCTTCTGAGTTTATATTTAGAACATAAAATAATTCCCTAAAAACCTGGTCCTGTATACAGTGTATTAATTTCCTCATTCTTGGTATCTCCATATCCGGGTATATAGCTCTTTGTCTCTAGGGAGGAACAGTTGGAAACATCTACTACTCTTGTCCTAGTAACAGGGAACAGCTTCAGAGAAGCTACTACATCCAATAAGTAAGAACCTTAAAAATAAACGGAAAACACAGATCATTAGATCATTATGTTTGTAGCTTCTGATACAAGGTAGAATGTCACAGGTTGGAGTTCCTTGACCAGCGGAGGGTCCTGCATTGCGAAGAGTGAAAACTATACTTCTTTTAACTCTACCCAGCATATATATTCCTGTATACCCATGTGCAGCTAATTAAATAATCACAACAAAAGACTTTTTTATATAGTGTTATTATGCTACAGGCTGATACAAAAGTTAAGGATGTCTGTATCAACTTACTATACTGCTGTCTATTGAGAAGGGTAAAAGTACACAAAGGTTTAAATCTGTTCTTTTTAATCATTAAAAGTGTTCCTGGGGTTAAGGCCAAACACAAAAAAATACATCTGGTGGGCTGATTTTCATCTCTGTCAGTAATAATTTTATATTAATTCATCTCCCAACCTTGCTTTTGTTTCGGTACCATATATTGTGTTACATTATATTGTTACTATTGCAGTGAGAAGTTAAGAATAATGAAACCAAAACCATCAAAGATTTTTTTTTCTGGATTTTTTTTTCAAAGAGGATTTGTTTTACAAGAGCAAGCATCAAAGTCTAACTTCTCAGTATTTATTGCTAACTCTAATTAGAATTTTTTCCAGTTGTGTGTGCCAGCTTATGACGCAGTAAGATGCCAGATTATTGAACAATCAGAAGCTGCTTCTCTAAAGGCATTCAGTGAAGGAACAATACATGTAGTAATTGATTCTTGTGATTTATGAACAATACAGTAATTCGTTCAAGAGGTTTTACTATTATTTTATGAAAGGCATTGCATGTTAAAGAACATAAGATTAAATTACAACTTTCCAGACAGCCCTTTGGGGGCTAGCAACTTTTATACACACTAAAATGAAAGTTTTCAAACTTCTTAGTTTTTTACTAAAGAGATGTGCCTGACTGGCATTATAGTAATGTGTAAAGATCTTATTTTTACTTAAATTTTTACTTCAGTAGACCTGAGATTCATCTTGGCTTAGGTTATCCTACTGCCTTGTTTGACCATTATTTCTGCTTCTCTTTTGTTTTTTATCTTTCTTTTATTCATGAAATGAGCTTTTTTTATCTTCTTTCTTATTCCTGTCGTTCCACAGTCCAATTCATTTTATGTTTGGATACTTGAGGCCAGTTATTTTGTGTTCTCTTTTAGTGACCTGCTGTATCCGTTGCATCCCCAGCTTCAGTAGTCTTATTTCTTACAGATTTTTGTTAGTAGTTTCAGTTTTGTTGTGGGAAGTCCATTTCTGGTTGTCTTTTATATTCAGAAGGAAAAATATCAGAGAGAATTAAGTTTTGCAACAACACAGATTTTATTCTACCTTTTGTATTCTTTCTATAAGTGGATAGTAGCTTTGATGATGGAGTGTAATGGTTGATCACTTGATATTTTGAATAGGCCGTTGAGATTCAGACGTACAGAAATTTGAATCTGTTGACAGGCAACCAAGCTTCTCAATTCTCTTCACAAGCAGTCAGCCATTTTCAATTATACTTTCAAGAGGTTGCTGAAGCTTGATGTGGAAAATAAAATTTCCTTTAAATCTCTAATGCATGTTAGATCTAAACATATGTATGCATGTTTACTGTTATCTAGATGAATATTTTAAGTGACTGTTATAATTAATATTGTTTCTTAATTAAAGCATTCAGTTCTATTATTTAAATGGACACACACAATATTAATGATATATCACTGAATTTGAATTATGATGCTACAAGAATCATACCATTTGCAGATATACAAGGAAGATACAATTTGCAGAAATAATTTATTATCATTTCTAGAAGTATATTATACTTCTATGCTTCTACTGTACTTCTATTCTGCATTATAGAATCCTTTATAGTAGTACATACTGCTTGGTGTACTCCTTTGAGTACATACCTCTTAATATCAAAATGAGCAGTTCTTACTCAGCATACTTGTGCAATATGAGCTCATTTCCTTAGAGAAGAAAGTGTTAATTAAACCAACAAATTGCAATACTGATAGTATTTGCAGTTTTCAAAGACTAGTAAGTTTTTCAAATAGCTACCGATTTCCACTGACACTTCAAATTTAGGTTTGAGTGTGGTTTGTTTGTTCATTTGTGTCTTCTTTGCCCTGATAGAAGTGTCATCCGTGCAGTAAGTAGATAGGACTTTAACTGGAACACTTCATTCAATGCATGAGCACAAATCCCTACACAAATTTTGTAAATACAGTGGCAGTAACAACTATAATACTCCTCCCTATGTTTTGTAACATAACCTAAGTAGCATAATCCTGGAAGTAAGTAAATTGAGACATGGAGGTTAAGTAATTTGCCTGAAGCTAAACAGCAAGCAATTAATAGAGATGGGATTAGAATTACAAGATTTTGGCTGTCAGCCCTCTCTTCTGTCCAGGAGCCAGCTGCCAGTGCTTTTGGCTTCCAGTTCTATCTCTTGAGACTAAACTTCAGTGAATTTGTTTTCTTTGTGCTACTTAGATATGAACTTAAAAGGAAAGCATGATACTTTTTTTTATTATTATTATTTATAGTAGTTTTAAAGACCTTTGCAAGAAAATAAAGAATGAAATCCTTGTCAGTAGCTATATTTTAGTAATTTCTACTTTTCTTTTAAATATGGGCGTGAATCATGTTTTCAAATTATGATGGAGATTTCAAAGTAAAATTCTCTATGAAAGGGCAAGTGTAATTTTTTTCTTTATTTATTTTAAGAAAAGGGGCTCTTTTGTGTCTTACAAAGTCTTGTGTCCTTCTTCTAATAACATGCTCTTGACTGAGTATCAGTTATATGTAGTGTCATGATTGCTTGGTATCTTTTTTTAAAAGAAGAATAAATTATTATCAAAGACAGAAGAATGGAAAATACAGTTATTGAGAAATAGATGAGGTAGATGTAAGTTAGGCACAGCATTGTGGGTTGGGATTATTTTAGATATATCTCTAACTACTGAAAATTATATTAAAAAATCACTGAATTAACCTGAATGACCATGCAAGATTCTTGTAAAGTAAGTGCAATGCTACACTGATATGCAGGATATCAAATAATTTTATTTTTATTGATTTTAGGTAATGGGTGGCAGAATAGATGTCATTGTATTAAGTGATATTACATATCAGAATTAAATGAACTTCTAGTGATTAGAGGTTTACCTTTATGTGGTGATATGTTTCTTTCGGTTATGTTTCTGCTTTTTAATAAAATCTGTGATCTGGCAACACCTCTCTTGTGCATATCTTTGTATGTGGTTATAGTTCTCATATTCTTATGTGCTTTAATATGCTTCAGATTTGTTCTGGCATAACTTTACTAGAGACAGTCTATAAGAATTTAGGTCCTGTAGAGGTTCATGGAGCAGATGAACCTTATGAGTAGTATTTCTTGCATTTTTGCAGTGTGTTGTCCTTATGACGAGAAAATGTGGTTGGTATTTACAACAGAACCTATACACAGTAGGACTCTGAAAATATGCAGTATCAAAAATATTGCCTGTGTAAATACATTCTAATCAGTGTTTTGATGTCTGCATAGCCATATCCCAGAGCAGGCTGCTTGTGCTATGCTAACCATGCTGATGTATCGTAAGTGACTTGTAGGCAGGGAACTGGGACAATCCACTGGGGCTTTTAGTCACTGAATCTTTTTTAATATCTATAAACAGTTTTCTGACCTAGTTTATGAATGTCTGCTTATGCATCAGCAATGCATCATCCTACAGGCCACACTAACCTGTTTTGCAGTACAGCTGAAGGTGGGCTCCACTGCATAGCTCACAGACCTTGCTGGTGAGAGGCGTATATATTCTGTCTACTTGGCTGGACATCTAATTTAGGTTTCATATAATTGATTCTTGTAGGTAAATGGTAAATGGTGGTATATAATTAATAGAGGGATGTGTTGATCAAGTTTTGGGATGAGGCAGGCCAAACTTAGTAAGAAGAAAAGAGATTTATGGGTCTCTACAAACTAGGTGTTTTAATTACTATTACTTTATAGCAGCCTTAATGAGACTGTCTTTTTTTTACCAGTTTACCTCAATAAATTATGCATATGTCAAGTCATGTCATCTCCTAATGCTGGTCTGCAAGTAGAAAATCATCTTGAACCCCTTTATGCCCCATATTGTGTATGTTCATATGGGCTGTGAGATTTGATTAGACACAAGCATACTTCTTCTTGAATAGGAATTATGAGAATTTGCTTATGTGGATGCCTTGTCAAGCATTAACACTGAATCATATTAGTATGTAGACTCAGTATTATTACTAGATAGTTGATTTTGCTTTCACAGTCAGTAATAGGCAGTTTGTTCTGTGTATAAATGGCAAGGTGTGCATTTTGTTGTTTTTAGACAAATAAAATATGAGTGGAAGTTTCACTTTATTGTTATGGTGCCCCAGTTTTATGCTTCCTTATTTTGGTACCAGTATTTTGAGGATTTTAGTAAGACTGAAACACTTCTAAAGGTCATCTCTCTAGTCATAACCCAGATATTCCAAGTCCCTAATTGAAACTTGTAGCATCTCACTTATTTATTCCTACATTTCTCTTGGAGCAAAACTCTTCTGGAAAGAGATCAGCTTGCCTGGAATTTTAAAATTCACTGCTTTTACTTTGCACATTGAAAAGGAGTGTCAGCTCTCAGTTACCAAATAATTCATATACAGTCTGCAGACATTAAAATTTGAAAAAGGAGCAGTAGAGAGCTTTGAAGCAGAATTTCCTTTCGTTAAATTAGTGAATATGACAAGGTTACATAATATTCCTGGGGGATAAAGTGGTGCACGTCACTAACCTTTTAGATTCAAGAGGCTTCATGCTTTTTATTTGCTGCTGAAAGAAGGCTTAGTACTGGATTTACTAGCAAGGTCCTCTTTCTAAACCAGGTAAATTAAGTCCCACCTAGCTTTTACATATACTTTTGTGATGAATACTATGTATATACACAAGCTTATACCTGTTTTATTTTGTATTATGCATTTGCACATGTGCTTGTGACTTAAAGGCATATCTGAAGCTGGGTTAATATCATGAGCAGTGGGTTAATAGTGCTGGAATTCCTATAAGCATGGAGAAAAAAGGGAGAATTCTTGCCCTCCTATCCATTTACTGGAGAGTGAGTATTACCTAGTCATATGCCTGCACCTTTCAGTGCTCAGGTTAGTCAAATACTAGAACCAAACTTCCTGATTCTCTTTTCTTGAACTCTAGTGTAAACCAGAATTGTTGTGTAGAAACAACTGAAGAGCCCGTGAAATAAGTAAGGGGAGGTTTAGAAGCAAATGTGTGCCACTTTTGTTTTCTGTAGCAGTATTTAAATGAAGGCTAAATTTTGTATTTAAGCTAATGCATATATAGCACGGATAGCTAAGGCAGTGCACCCAACTTGAGGAGTGAAGGCAGGAGGGCATGCTCTGGGAGTAGGCCCGGCTTTGGGAGGTTTCTCCTTTAGTCTGATCATCTATGAGACTGACTGTGATAGCTTGTGAGCCCTGGCTTCCTGTTATGCTTAGCACAGTATTGCTCTGATAGGGCAGTAGTTAATGGTTGCTCTGAGTTTTACACTAAATGTCCCAATAATTTGTTATTAACTAGCTTAAATTGTTACTAGGTTACCTGCAACACTTTTAATAGAATAAGAACTGCAATAAATGCTTCTTCAGCTTCTTTCTACTTCAAATATAAATGTATTGGTCTGTTAGTAAAAGGCTTTTTTCACAGGTTTTTCACGTAGGTTCTTCATATATGTGAAAGCCTTTTTCTTTCTCTCAGTTATTATAAGCTAAAAATGAACATGTGTGTGTGAATGATATTAGTTAGCAAATAAACGTCTGCTGCTGTCTGTGTTAGTTCATATACCTCCCATGTCCCTCGGGCTCATTTAATGTCTGTCTGTAAAAAAGCATACATAATCCACAATGAAATGAACTGGTAACAAGGTTTGCAGAGCTTAGAGGTACACATTAAATACCTGCTATTTTAACATTAGACCTTCCGGAAGATGTAACCTACCTTTCTGCTTGTGAGGCCTTACTTGTAAGTCTGTAATTTGACTTTGTATTTGACTTTTGGGGGAAGAATGAATGGTCAGCCTACTGCACTGACACTGCATTGCAGGAAATTTGAAAATATAAAAGATAGGGTTGACTTTACATATTTTTTTTGAGACATCAGCAAGTGATATTTTTATTTTTTTAAGCTGCTTTCTAAATATGTAGGTTGGATATGCTCTGGCAGATTGAAGGTTGGGAACTGGTGATGATTGCTAAATTGGAAAAATAACCCCAAAGACCCAACCAGAAACCTCTCTCAAAAACCAGCCCTTTGTTCTGAGTGATCTTGCTTTTAGAGGAATACATATAGCAGAAAGAAGGTGGAGAGATGAGTGTTTCAATTACATTATCAAAATTTTATGGGCATTGTAGGGTTGAGTTTTTAAGAGAATGCTGTGATGACTGTGAAGTAAAATAGCTTGATTTCCTTTACCCAGACTTTTGGGGTATGCATGTTGGTACCTAAAAATATTTTCTGTGAACCGAATGGATCAAGATTTTCAACTAGACTTCATTGGCATGGCTGAAATGCATTTAATAGTGAAGGATAAAAAACTGATAATTTTCATTCACAGGATAATAAAACTATTCTGCTGCTCAGAGTATGATGACATTTGAGGATTGTGTTGTTGCAATTCTTCTTGCTGAAGGGTGTTGAGGCAGGTGCAGTTTTAGGAGGTTCACAGTGAGAAACAGAAAAAATTCACAGCTTGTGACTGACAGACAAGAGCTTTTAGGAACATACTGTTCGTTAACTTAGGAGTTCCTTTATGCAGATTTCATGAATACGAATTATTCCTTGTCCTTATAAAAATAAAAAAAAAAACTAATTAGCTTTTCTCACTTAGCCAATATTCAGGTCCTCTGTAAGTGCAGATTAGAATTAAAGTGAAACAGTTACTTGTAAAAAATGAGTCTAACTGATGTCACAGATGAATACTAATGAGTAAATTAGTAGCTAATGCTGTATATAGGGGTGTTTTGAAAATTCTATTAAGTAACTTTCTATTAGGTACTGTATGTATATATAAGCAAGCAAAACTTGTGTGTTCTTGCACTTAAAAGATAATACTGCAGCAATTTTTATGATGCCCTCAAGAGAATTTAGGTGCAGAAATACAAGATGCTGATTTTGAGTGAATTTCACTCATTTTATTTTAATTACCGTTCTGTTATTTTAACTGCATTTATTGATGTTACCAAGGAGAGTTCCAAAAGTGCTGAAAGACTCTGGTACCATAGCTGGTAACATATTACAGCTTTTTTTTTTTGGCAGATTTAATTGCAGTGGAAGGTTCCCATATAGATTGTTGCTGTGCTTAATGAACTGTGATGTGGAGAGTTTTTCTTGAACTATGCGCTGCTGTTGTTAAGCGAGATCAAAAATAGTTGTCAGTTCTCAATCAAAATTGCCCTCATGTTAATAAGCACAACTGTGTGTGCAGTTTAATTGTGTTTGCTATCAGAGTGCCTAGCAGCTTAGTTCAAAATCAATGTCAAGAAACTGACAACATTAATTGTGGAGATAATTTGTGTCAAACCTTAATTAACAACCTTTGTAAAGATAAAGGCAACAAATACTACTTTTCATTTGTGCTTCTGCTAGGTTATGATTTCAAATACCCTTACACTGATGGTGGTTGTTTTAGATGTAACAAGATCAACTTGTTGATTGAGTAATAAAAAGAGGGATTCCATAATACTTACCTGTCTCTATGGCAGATAATTTTATAAATTTATTTAAGTTATAAAAATAATTTGTCTTTGATATCATATGATACCTGAAAGATAACTGGCTTACTTCCAGAATTACATATTGGAAGACAATTGTGGCAATGTTTTTTGTAGGAATTACTTACGTAAAAAGAAGCTTTGACCAAATATACATGTCTTATTTTTTTCAGCTAGGTTATGATCTAAGTGATAGACAAAAATCACCCCAATTCTTTTCTATACTGTAATGTGAAGCTTTTTTACTGATGGAGGTAATATTAGTCACATCATACAAGAAAGTGGATGTTTTACACAACCTTAAAACCTTGTTTTCCTTGAAAAATATCCACAAGATGAAAATTGCATCATCATGTACAAGTGCCCTTGTTTTCTGTGTCTAATACTATGTCTCTAATGCTGCGTGATTAACAAACAACAGCTTTACTAATTGTTGGTCCAGCAAAGATTGACATAGGATGGCAAAAATGCTGTTGTTCATGTAGCTGGAGCCACGTTAATTATTGAGCCCTATTTCTGCAACTCCACTACGTAGATAATAAAGCTCTGCAGAAACTAGTATGTAATTTTTGTAAGGAGTCTTGGCAGCTGTAGTCCTATAGTCCTTTACCATATTTTGGACAGTTCTATATGAAGAAATTGCAGGAAGACTGGTTGAACCCCTTATGGCAGTTAAGTTTGGTGAAAGATTTTTAATTTAATTTATTGCTACATGTGCTATTTGCTGCCTATGCGCTACTATACATAGTCACTGTGTGCCATTGGACTTCCTCATGAAGTGTTCCTCTTCCTTGAAGGCTTGAGTTCTAATAATAAATGTAAAAAAAAAAAAAAAAAAATTAAAAGAGAATGGCAGCGTGTCATTTTTCACTTGGTGGCCCATGATCACAGCTTGTGCCACAGAATGTCAGTACATCAGATTCAGTCAGGTCTCTTTAGGTATCACAGTGCTGAATTAAAACATACATGGAAAAGGTTCAAAGAGAGCAGTTTTGTTGAAACCCAGGTGCTCTTCATCAGAATACATTTTTGTCTTTTTTGGCCCAGACATAAAGCCTGTGGCTTTGGGAAGGATTTCTAGTTTTTTTCACCTAAAGTGTGTTTTATTTTCTATGGTTTTTGCAATTTTTGACACCAGAGAAGTTATTTCATGATTTCCCCATGGCATTAGTGGTACACTGTTTGCTGAGATGTGCTCTTGCAGTTGGGTTTAGGTACATTTTCACCAGGAAAATTAGCAGAGTGGATACTTCTAGGACCCTTGAGAATTCTGAAATGTTAAAAAATAACTCATTTTTCTTGAAATTTCTATTAAAGAAAGAGCATGCACATTTTCAGGAGCATTATATTTCTTTAAAAATGCCCCTTTATACATTAGGAGAAGAGTAAAAATTTCACCTAATTACATTTTGTAAAACATTATCTTGGCATTTTAAACTATTTCAGGATTCCTCCCAGTGTTGTATACATGCATGGCAGTATTTTGCTGGGTTTCTTACATTCAAATAATCCATGCTGGCAGGAAGTGTTGCCTGTGGAAAGAACAGTTTGCAGAATAAGGGGTTAGACTTCAGAACTAAAGAACAGCAATGTAGAAATGAAAACTAGTACAGTACAGGTACATCCTGCCAGAAGTAAGAGAGGAAAGTAAAAAAAAAAAAACAGGGAAGAGGTAGGAAGCATAAAGGAGCTGACTGCTGATACATGAAGATGAGAGCAAAAATGAATTGCAGCAGATGGTATAAAACAACTACTATGGAGGATGGGTTCATAACAAAGACCTGGGGTTTTTTACCACTTACTGTCCCTAAGTTCTCACATGATATCATTTAAATCATCATCTGAAGGTGTGTTGTATCTTTAGAAATTCTTTTGCTAAGAAAGATAATTATGTAAAGATTTACAGGAATTTTTTCAGTATTTTTGTACTCTATTTAGGTGTAATCTTACAGATTTTGATATTTTATATTTAGAAATCATGTATTGTGTTGCTCTAAATTTGAAAATCTTGTCTCACCACAAATGAAATAAAAATTCAATTTTTTGTAACACAAATAAAGGGAAAAAAGAATAATGAATTAAAATGCCATTCCATACTTTCAAAACTTTTTATCCTTTTCTCTGCCTCTCTTTTTGTTGCAGTAGTTGGATCTTTTTTTAGTTCTCTTTTCTGATGTAGTGGAATTTGGGAGTGAACAGGAGCTATACACAAAACTGTGCTTAAGCATTAATCTCTCTTCTGTTACAGTCCTTTTTGCATGGACTCTTAATACATAGTAATTTGCCTCCACCATGCAAAATTACAAATGCTTTCTCCTAAATGTCACTGGTTTTAATGTCTCAAAGGTGAGCATCCTGTTTTCATGACACCCTGTGATCATAGCATTAAGTAGTGAATCATGGTATTATTCCAGTTGATTCATGAGCTCATTTTGCAACAGAAGTCAAATTGGATTTTTTATTTATAATGGTGATAAAATATAATGTGTGGTCTTACTATTCTGGTGCCATCAGGTATAGGTTTTAATATAAATTTCACTAGTAAAATCTATAAGTACTTTCCTGACCTTTTAGGGTTTTTTTTAATAATGCTTTCTCTTGCAGGTGAATGATATCACTGGTGAAACAAAGCATTTCCTTCTTTTTAAATTTTGAAATCTTGATGTGACTTCTAAAAAATTATGTTTAGTGCTTGGATTAATTTGGTTATTTTTTTTGTTTGTTTCAGCACCACCAAAGTTTACAAGAACTCCCGTTGACCAGACAGGGGTTTCAGGAGGAGTTGCCTCATTCATCTGTCAAGCCACAGGAGATCCAAGACCTAAAATTGTCTGGAACAAAAAAGGAAAGAAAGTCAGCAATCAGAGATTTGAGGTATTAGGTCCATTGTTCTGTTCCTCTGAAAAAAAATTTATTCCAACCTTGTTTTTAATAAAGCACACTATGTGTGCTTTATTAACAGTGATTTAGCAAAATAGAATTGACTATCAGGGATAGTTTGGTGGGAATAGTTTTGTGAAGTTTTTAATTTTGAAAACTGGTCATGAATAGAACCATTAAACAGAAAACTGCTACTGCAGTTTTCTAAGCTAGCATGGTTGAACTGGGGAGCTGTTTTGTGCGTCTGTTCAGTTTGCTGTCTCAAGAAGGAGCTGGTGGGGACATTTAGTTGAGTGACTGCTGTCTCTAAAAAGCAAACCACCTCCTTTTGTGACAAGGTGCATTGAGCAGGCCTAGTCTTCAGCTGCTTCTGCTGCCACAATTCCTTACCCCTGCTGAGGAAAGAGATGAAAGGGGCACAGTAGTTCCTGCTGCTGAAGAGGAAAAGTAAAACTTACTTGCTTGCTTATGATTATTTTCTTAATAAATTTGGAAAAAGCTTGGAGAAAGATGTTTCTTTCCACAACCCTCAGTTAAAGAAAACTGAAAATAATCTGTTCAAAGGATTCTGGTTATTTGGGGAAAATAAGAAAACAAGTGTTACTCCCTCTTGTAGTGGCAAAAGTAATTAGTGTCAAATACGGATTGACCTTTAACATGAAGAAAAAACTCAGAAAATGGGGAAAGCTTTTAGAAGAGATACCAAAACTGGCACTAAGATTGTATAATTGTCTCTTAAATGTTTTCAGTGTTTGCTCAAAAACAACTGTTCAAAGATTAATGATTTGTATATAAAACAGTTGTGACATGCATTTTATGAGCAAATGATCTAACACATAGTTATTAACAACCGACTGAATATTAAAGTCCTCTATATTAATTTGTATTAGCATTTGTGAAGATTGCTAGTCCTGGCTTTCAGGTTAGATTTTTTTAGAAGAACTGTGTTTCTTCTATAAACCAAATTTATTTTCTTGATTTTTGGTTCAATAAATATCTAAAGACATTTGCTCATTAACCATTTTAATTTCTGGGTTGTGTATTTACTACAACATGAAAAACAAAATCATTAATTTAAATGTTACCTCTTAGTGCCAAAAACTGTTTGTACTTTGCAGAGCACATGCAGAGCTGTAATTGGCTAGAGGGATTAACATGGAAGTTTTTATCATAAATTCTACGAAATTTATCCTCTTGTGTTCACAGACCTTTCACTCTAAGTGAATTCTAAACAGAGAAAGATAGTGCATGTGTATGTTTACTGTGTGTTATTCTGCAATATGTCATGGTTTATTTCCTTAATATATTGCTTTCTAGGTACCTGTGAACCTGTTTTTAGGGAATATAAGCAAAAATAAACTCATTGTATTTCCATAAAAATTATTTGAATGTAACTATAAAAAACACCTTGAAATGTTTTAAAAATGCCTATAGTGGACCGTTGAACAAAGGGCATAGCCAACTAAGATGGAATGTATTTCAAAGAAATAGATAACACTTGCCTAGTGTTTTATAATTTTTATCATGTCCACTGAGCAGAGCAGTTAAAAAGTATGATTACTAAGTCATTATTTTAAGTAGTTTTTCCTCCTGTTCAAAGTAAGGCCATTTATTCATACCATTGAATCTCTAAATAAGAAAACAACAACAGTAGAAATGAGATTCAAAAAAGACGTGGAACATTTGGGAAACAAGAAATATCTGAGATTTTCAGATGAACCAATAAGAGAATATTTAGTTTGGTTTCTTTTCCTCTTCTTTCACATTAATATTTTAGATATTTCTCTGAGTTACTTAATGATGAAAGACATCAAAATGTTTTATTGGACACCTGTCTTCATATAGTAAATACAGCTGGAGAGGACTCTAGTGGTCCGTCTTATCCACATGCTTTCCTGGGGATGCTGGGAGTTACTTTTTTATAATTTAATAAACTTGGACAGTCTCCTACAGGGTTTCATGAAACTTGTCATGATTATTTGTCCTCCATGTGAAACCAGAACTCTTTTGCTGGAATTTGATGTATGTAGCAGTTGGTTTATTTCCTCTCTCTTGACTGTTCATATATTTGAAGATTATTGTCATCAAAATGTCTTGCTCAACAGCTAATTCTCTGAACTTACTGAGAATAGCAGTGAAAGCTTGGCATTGCTTCTGAAATTAAAAAGTACGGTAAGACCTTGAAGGTCTTCCCTATTAATCTTTCAGCTTTTATTTATATTGCAGATATAGACTCTGAGGATCCTTTTTTTCTCCTCTTCCTTCAAATTAATTCAAATAATAGGAATTACAGAAATCTGATTTAAGTTGCTGAGAAGTCCTTCTCAGAGGAACTTTAAAAGGAACAGAAAAGGGAAAAATAAAAATTAAAAATTACATCCTTCTACCCTGTGTGCAAAACTGCTTTTATTAAAAAATCTCTGTCATAAAAGAAATAAAATCTCATTCAGTAGATGGGGAAGAGTTAGGAATTAACTAGCTGTGATATGCAGGAAAGGGTAGAGCTCATCACATGAAAAATAAATCCCTTTTATGATACATATTTTTGAGACACCAGACTTGAAACTTAATCTCTGCAGTATTTGCCCAATCCATTCTGCTGTTTTCAGTGTCCGTCCAGATATGTTTATTCAGCATTCAGGTTTAAACAATAGCAATTACTCTTTTTTAAGTACGTCTGTGAGTATTTGGATTCTGTGCTTGCATTTTTTTATCTATAAATTGTTAATCTGACTGCTTAAAGACTATGAAGTTTTTCACTCCATCATAAATGTCCATTTATCAAGAATTCTAGTGATTCCTTTAATTGTGCTAACATCAGGCAGCTATTTTGTCTTGTCTAGATTTGTTTAAGGCAATGGCTTTACCAAAAGAACAACAGAAAGTAGTACATCATGTGGGCTATCAATCAAATTCAGTATCAAAAAACCCCAGGGTTTTTATCTTACTTTCACCTCTCCCAACACTAAGCAGAAACTGAGCATTGCTACAATGAAAATAGTGAGATGCAGGGCATATTTACCATCATTTCTAACCCTGGACTTCATAGCTCTCGTATTGTACTCATGTTCAGAGATCTCTTAGGTTGCTTGTGTGAATATGAGATAGAAAGACACAAACAGATGTGCAGATAGACATAGATATAAATCACTTTGTGTGTGCATATATAGACAGATATTAATATTTTTTTAGAGAAAAACAAAAGATCTTGATTGTCCTTTGTTTAGAAGTGCCATTTACCTGATGGTAGTACTGATACCTCTCAGTGATTTTTTAAATTCCTTTTTAAAAAAGATTATGTAGATTATTGCTATTGCTTAATTTTTAAGAAGCAGACCTACAGAGCACTGCAGTATTCACCAATATTTGATGTGATTCTGACTGCAGATAAAAAAGGAAATAAGATCTGTTCAGTGTATTTTCTCATATAAATGTTACTACTTCTTGTGTGAATATTGCAATTTTAAAGCTAAATCTTAGAAGTTTAGCCTTATTATTTAGTCTCCTAGATGTTCACTTTGTTGGATAAATTTACTTATTTTGTGGGTTAAATGCAAAGCTAAACTGAATCATCCTCTTTGGTTCAGAAATTGCAGATAGTTTTTTAAGTTTGGAGCCAAATGAGTGTGTGAGCTGCACTCTGTGAGTAGAGAGGGAATATAGCTGGCAGCAATTAAAATTAATATAACTGTCATTTGAAGGTAGAGTACTTCAGCTAAGAGAATTGAGAGGTATTGGTGGTGAACTTCAGAATAAGAAAGTGTTAAACCACAGACTTTTTTCTAACAGCCCTTGTTTGCTGGGTTGGGGTTTTTTTTGTTTGTTTGTTCATTTGTTTTTTGTCCTGTAGTTCTTGAAGCTTTATTGAAGTGGCCCCTGAGAACTCACAGAACAGCAATATATGTTCCAATCATTACCACTTAAACATTTTCCCATATGACTGGAATTTGTGCTGGTACATTAATTTGCAAAACGAACCTGTCTTTGGTGACTTGAATACCGACAGGCCACTGTTCATGAACAGATTAGCTGAGGGATAGGTATTTGTAACAACATCTGTGACAGCTTTTGTTTCCTTTTATAGGTAATAGAGTTTGATGATGGATCTGGATCAGTTCTCAGAATACAGCCACTGCGCACACCACGAGATGAGGCTATTTATGAATGTGTGGCTTCCAACAGCGTTGGCGAAATAAGTGTGTCCACCAGACTCACTGTTCTACGTGGTAAGTTCTTTCTAAACAAAACTAATTCACTTCATGGAGCTCAAAGTACTACATTGTTGTAACACAGAGGATTCTCTCTGGCAAAGTTAAATTTGGTTCTTTACAGATGGACCTTACTATAGTCCCGGTGCTGTTCTTTATAAACTTTTTTACATAATACTTGACTACTTTGTTTGTGTCTTTTGACCATAAAATGATAATGTGAGTATGTAATGTATGACAGATAAGAAGGAAGAAAAGAAGAAATAAGTGAAACAGGAGTGCCACGTGCAACAGGTTATTATTATATGTAAATTACTGCTCAAGACAACTGCTTTATGAGTGCATTTGATTCACATTTTAGTGCCGTCCTGGGTACCTTAGCTGTGTTCAGTCAGCATTTACACAGAAATTTGTTCAATTAACAGTGACCTTGAAAAGTTGCGTGAACAGTTTTTAGATGAGGTTAAGCTGCTGCCAAATTTTCCCTGCAAGAAACAATCATAAAAAAGGTGAAAAAACTTCTTCCACTTCAAATATGTGTCACCTGAACTTTATTACTTCAATAAGAATTTTTTGAAAACAGTAAAATTTTTTCAACTCTTGTCAGGGGTGAGGATATTAATGTACTTCCAAGCCTACTGTCTAGATAATATGCAGAGGAGAAAATAATAGTAATCAAATGATCTAAATATTTTGTTTTGTCACCTGAAAATGAATAGACACTGGATTTGGTGACACTTCATGAAATACCATACTCCTCAGTTTGCAGGGCTGGCTTTATGAGTGAATATTACTGTCTTGTATTTTTATATTACATGGCATTATCAGGTTTGCAGAATTACTAGGTACCTGTTTGTAGGAATTGCAGGTGATTAAACAGCATTACAGAATTCAAGGGAAAATTTGTGGAATGTTTAATTGCAATATGTTTTTTTCATGATCCTCTAGCCCAAGCAATATAGGGTGACAAGAAGATTTCTTTTTTTCTGTTATTCTCCGAAGTTGGATTTTTACTAGACAAAAAAAATCTATCATTTTATTAACTATTATAATCATTGCAGACAGTCCTGACATTGACGTTGGAGACAACTAGCAAAACCACATGCATATTCATCAAATAATAACCCTAAGGACAAACATATAGATATCTTTTTCTTAGAGGAAGTCTGATGTAAGCAGACCTTTCTAGTATTTAAAATTCTTACTTTTAATGCCATGATTGTTCATTATATTATCTTTTAAAAATTCTTCCCAGTATAGCCAATGATAACAGGAAGGTTGATAGATTGATGTTTTAACAGCACCTATTCTTTGCTTCCTAAGATAAAGTTTTGCCTTTATCAACTGATAGGAGCACTTTTTATGTACAGCTTCCACATTGTTGAAAATGAGCATAAAATTACATTTTTATATGCCATTAAAAGTTTTGCAAAGAGGAGCAAGGAAAAGCAAAAAAAAAAAAAATAGGTGAAAACTCAGGTGGAAATAGTGTTCTTTGTCTTCGTAGTTTCTTAATATGTATTTACAGGACTGCTGGTCATGAAATATGAATGCATGTGTTTTGAAAGAGAGTGCTCTAAACTGAAGTTCTCATTTTGGCTTTTGCAGAGAAGCAACAGCCCTCATATCTCTCAACCAAGAAGCACAGCAGTTGCAAAAGATAGAGGGGGTGGCTGAGTGTCAAAACTGACTGTACAATGTGGTCTGTTTCTTTACTAGTCCTATTGATTATTAATTGATTTTTTAAAGGCACATGTAGCTTTGCTGCCAATTTTTTGCTTGATAGTAGGAGCAGTATTAGTGGCTCAGTGCCTACTTCAGAAAACACTAATATTGCCTCATTTTTTAAAAGCAATACATAATGATGTGCATATGCAAATGGCTAATTAACAAACTACTATTGGTTTATGAAGTTAAAATGAATTTCAATTTTTAATTTTTTTCATTAAAACCACTGAAATACAAAGATTGAGCATTGTATCCAACCATAATACATATGGCTTTTGCAACTTCTGAAATGTATTTGCCCCAGGAGTAGATTTATGGATTTAATCTGAAACTGGGAATGTACAAGAACTCATGAGCATACTGGGACTGTGGATTTAGATAAAGGGGTAATGTCAGAGAAAGCAAGGAGCCTGACGAGAAACAGGGCATTATTAGGAAGTTTTGGTGGGGTTAAAATTTTAAATTGCTAAAAGTAAAACGGTTTACTGTATTACTTCCCAACACATGGCATAATTCAGTGCTAAGGGTATTAGCCTGGAAGATAATTCTATTATTGCAAAGCCTCTATTTTGCAAACTTACACAAATCTTTGTACAGTCTGAAACAGTAGCATTGTGGAAAAACACTCCATTGATGATGGCCTTTTTGGGAAAGAGTGCCTCTGCCTCACATAGCTGCTGTAGGAATAAATATTATAAATATATAATAAATATATATAGGAA
>VXBN01013886.1:50486-71732 GCA_013397395.1 Sinosuthora webbiana | reverse complement strand
TATATTTTATAAATTTTATATTCCTATAATGTAGGAATAAATATTACAGATGTAAACAGGATTCAACTAGATTTAATGAAATACGAAACAGAGTTGAGTGAGTTGGATCTGTGGTTGCTTATGCTTTACTCATACCCTGTAGTATGTATGTGACTCTGGATTGGAAAAGATGCCTATATAACTTTCATATGTTTTTCTAATTGTTCCGCAATGGTTCTGTCACAGACATAGCTTGGCATTTGTGCCTCTTGGAAGATGTCACCCAGAGGTGGAATTCAGATTTTATTCACAATTCAACCCACAAGTATTGCAATCCTAATGTGGAATGTCAGTGAAATCAGGGTAACTCCAGGAGCAGAAGTGTCTACCTACATTCATTTTGTTTGATTGATTGTTTCACAAATCCCAGCTTGAGTGCTGCAAATAATTTCCACAGCACGAACAGCAAAAGTTTTGCTGATATGTCCGTGTCTTTACAGCTAAATTTTTCAGTTTTTCTGCCTGTGGCCGTGTAGGGTAACTAGTTCCATGTATTACAGATGCTACCATGCTTTGTTAGGTTCCTATACTATGACCAATTCTTAGTATTTGGGCCTCAAAGAGCTATGAATGTAAATAAATTTTTAGCTTCTAGGTGTTGGAAGTTTACAGTGTGAGAAGGAAGAAGGGCAGAAAAGGCATCTACAGATAATAACATTTCAAGGCCTTACCAGAGACAAAATATTGTATCCTTTTTTCTGTTACTAGAGTAAATCAGGAAACATTCCAAGCTACACTTGGATTTGTTATGCTGAATATTGTGAGAGTCTGGACCAAGAATGAATGTCTGAGATAATTGGAAACTGCTTTTGATTTTCTGTATATAAAGAAGTTGGCTGCTTTCCAGGACAGATTCACCCATATGAAAACACTGAATTTGAAAGGAAACAAGGCTTGAAAAGAGAAGTCTGGAAGTTCCATGTGGAGACAGACAGACAAGAGGAGTCCATGCTATTTATTTTGGAGCTCTTTGTTTTGAAAGTTTGTGCTGAGAACCGTAGGAGTGGAAGAGTGCTTTGATTCTTTTATTTATCAGTGCTTAATACACATGCCTTTCTAGCCAACAGTGTCAATGGTGTCCTGGAGTTCCTTAGGGAGAGCATTGCCAGCAGGTTGAGGCAGGTGATCCTCCCCCTCTACTCAGCTCTGGTGAGGCCACATATAGAGTTCTGTGTCCAGTTCTGGGCTTCTCAGAAGGAGAGACAAGGAGCTGCTGGAGCAAGTCCAGCAAAGGTCTACAAAGATGATGAGGGGACTTGTGCATCTCTTTTGTGAGGAAAGGGAAATGGTCATGTTTAGCCTGGAGAAGAGATGACTGAAAGGGGATCTTATCAGTGTCTATAAGTAACTGAAAGGAAAGGGCAGAGAGGATGGACCAGGCTCTTCTCAGTGGTGCCAAGCAAAAGGACAAGAGGCAGCAGGAAGATAAACTGATGCACAAGTTCCATCTGAATATGAAGAACTGCTTTAGTGTGGAGGTAACTATGCACTGCGATAGATTGCCCAGAGAGACTGTGGAGTCTCCTCACAAGGGTTTTTCAAGAACTGTCTGGATGCATTCCTGTGCCATGTGCTGTGGGATGACCCTGCTTGAGCAGGGAGGTTGGACCAGATGATCCCACTGCATTCCCTTTCAGTGCCACCTGTTCTGTGATCCATATGTAAGCAATAAAAAGCAATAAAGTGTGGGATCTTCCTGTACTCCCCAGACATTAGAGATGAAATAGCTTTCCTTTTGCCATCCAGTCCTTTCATGTTAAAGTCACCTAAATCTGTTTTTAGGTCTTGCAAATGGTGGGTATCAAACATTTTCCATAGCTGTAGGACAAGGGTTCTAGTGTCATATAAAAGTCTATAAATTTTCAGGAAGGAGGAAATAGGTGCTTCCTTCTAGTAAAGAAACCAGCAGCAATTCTATGCATTTAATTTTCAGGAATCCCGCTTATCATTAAAAAAAAATAAAAAAAATTGTTATTCCTTTGTAAAGTTTCATCAAGATGGTGAGGGCATCAAGAAGCCTTAGCTTCAACTGCTTCTAAGGTATATGAGTAAAGCACAGAAGTGTGCAGGCTTTAAGTAAGGATGTAGAGCACAATACATACACTGTAATGTTGCTCCTGTTTGCTCTTTTTTTCTTGTCTGGAAAGCAAAGGGAGAGACTACAACAGGGCATTCATGCAGAAGGCAGTTTGTTTTTCTTGACCCATAATTTTCTCTTACTCTTGTTGATTATGTTGATACTCTGCATTACAAAAATACTGACATCCAGCAGTAGTGTATCATTGCATACAGTCAGTATGTAAGCCCCAAAAAAGTAAAATTTCTGTGGGAAGTGCCTAGGGTGGTAATTCCTTTTTGTATTTTTAGAAACTGATCAATCCAATATCAAGCATTCACTGCTGCATGAAATGAAATCTAAAAAAAAAAAGAAATATTTACTGTACAGTGTTTCTGTGTCCATTGATACACACAGATACTGAGGTAATTGTGAGAGATTTTTATGAGACTCTTAGAAGTGCACAACATTTCCACATTAAAACAAAAAGAACAACACCAAAACTAGACAAATGCAACCAAGCAAACAAAAAAGACCCCAAAACAATTCCAAATCAGAGATGATAAATCCAAGGTATTACAGTTTTTGTTTCTGCTGCTAGCAATAGATTCAATGATAATAGAAGCTCATTTTTGTATTTTCACTTTACCTGGTAGTACATTATTTTGAAGTAATCTGTCATCTGGGACAGCAATCTTAGAGGGCATAGAAATTAGACAAATGGAGTGACACAGCTGTAGTGTTGGAAAATGTGCAGTGGGATAACTCTCATTTCTAGACAAATGGGAGGAAGGACTGTACATATTCTGGATATTAGCTGCACAGTAGGAGAAATCTGCTGTGTTCCAGCTGGAACTGTATAACCATGTACACCAGTGTTTATCTGGAGCTCTTTGCTGTTTAGTCACAGTGATTAGCCAGGTGGTTGCTAGTAGGACAGACTTTTGAAAGTGGAATGAAGAGAAATAATGGAACTAAGAAAATACCTGTGTGTGAGCTAAATACACTGGAAAGACATTAATCTCAATCATATTTTGCATGATAAGACTTTTGAAGAGCAAAAGGAGTATCATTTCCCAAAACTTCATAAACTTTCAGTGGTCATGCTATGTGTATTACCTTGTGATGAAAGCTGGCTGTCCATTACAGTCCTATTTTTATTAAGCCTCTTTTTGAAGAGGAACACTGTTATTCCTGATGAGAAAATGCTACTTTACAATTTATGCTGTAAAGCCTCTCCTGGGTAGCTGTGCAGGGAGGATTAAGAAATGAAACACAGCTGCTTGAAAATCACACAACAGGATTTTGTGGAACAGTGAAACAAAAGGAGAGGTAGCCAATACAACTTTAGCTTAAAAAACCCCTTACAAACAGTTGCAGAATGGCATGCAGATTTCTTGGAATGGCTTATGAAATAGTACAGAATTAGAAATATTTATCTGTAATGTTATAAACTATGTTGAAATATTTTCTTTTGGTATGCAAATATTATTTTTGGAAAATAAATATTAACCTTCCATGCAGTACAGTTTTAAATTCTTAATAACTTACTGATCTTCATAAAGATGAGGTGATGACATTTAACTAGGAGTCAGAAGAGCATACAAAAGAATAGTGAAATATATGTCTCATATTCCATAGCTGAGTTCAGTGGTGTGTTTAATTTCTGTTAATTACAAGCATTTACATGGTAGTCGTTTAGAAAGTACTGCACCTAATAAATTTTGTAACAATCAGTAAACATACAAGCGTCTATCAAGGTCTATATAACATACAAGGGTATTGAGTTCAGCTTTTAGCTATATGCACTTGACTGTGCTGATTTAATGTGTATCTATTTTTGACTTTTATGTAGTTTTTCAAAAAGCTATGTAGTAATAATTTAATATATATGAAAATGATCAAATAACTGCTATAAGTACTGTAAAAAGTTTCTGGCAAGTGCTTCAACTATTGTTTTTTATGTTTAATACTTTTTTTATATTTCCACTCATGTTTCTATCTGCAAAATTTATCAAATACAGTTTTTCCAATCAGGGAATATTTTGGTTCCTTTTTTTCCTTAGTTGGAATTTTAAAAATATTCCCTTCTCTTGCACACCATTATGTTATAAATGACCTACTAGAGTCATGAATTAGAAGCTAGTCCTGGTTTAGGGCAAATTTGGAAGGGAACTTCCAAAAGAATCCCTCTATAAAGTAGATTCAAGTGGTCCCTCTCCCTACTGGTTCAGGAAAAGATTTCCTTCAAGAAAAGTGGGAAAAACTGTTTATTTAACAAACAAAGTATTCACAAGCTTGAAAAACGAATAATATTAAATGATAAACCTCTCACTGTTCTGAAGAGAAGGCAAATTCAGAAAGCCCTTGGGGTGTAGCTCAGCTCACTCAGTCTCTTATCAGTCCCTCTTGTGCTGGAAAATGCCACATCCTGGGCCCTGCTGGGTCTCAGGTGAGCTCTGGTGTTTTTCTGGGTTTTCAGTCCAGAGCAGGCTGATCAGTTCCAAGAAAGAGAAAAGTCACAGTCCAGGGAACTTCTCTGCCTCAGCTAACAAAAAAAAACTAACTAAAAAGCAAAGGAGATCTCTCTCCTGCGTGTCCATGCTGCAGACAACGCAGTCTGGGAGCAGAATGTGGGGCAGCAGGTGCAGTTTCTGAAAACAAACGGCGCGCTTCTTCTCCCCCTCTTTGCTCTCAGAACCAGTCTTAAAGGTGCAGGACTTAATATCCAGCATAAACAGACAATTGGGGATACAAGCATCATAAAGTCACCCTAGGACAGTATTAGAAAACTTGCAAAAACTAGATCTGTCAGTTTAGAAAATTAGTGAAACAGCAGTCCTACATTTCTTAATTATCATTGTAAATTCCTGTAGTCAAAACTTTCAGAGATTATCTACTTAGGAAAATCTAGAGTAGGCTGATGTAAGATCTTAAAAGTTGTCATAAGAAGGTATCCATAGATACCAGATTTTTTTGAGAAATCTGTCCTTTCCTTTTTCCCTACTTTTTTTTTTTTTTACCAGTGAAATTTAATTTAGCTCTTTGTTATCCTACATATTCTTTTAAGATGGTTGATTTCTCAGTTGTATTTGCTTGATCAACATACATGGAGAAAGCTTTCCTGCTGCCAGTTACAACCTATCATGTCTTTGTAAGGGTTTATTTTACTTACTTCTAGTTCTCAGTGAATTTCACATGTCACTGAGTTTCAGCCAGCCAAATTTCTGTTTTACATAAAATGCTGTAAAGTTACCCTGTTTAGTTTCACATACTTGCGCGTAGGATTGATTTTATTTCATGAAATATTGTCAGTAGTAGAAAATCAATTATGCCACGCGTTTTTATGGCAATATGATGTTCCTAGAAGACAAACATTGTCTTCAGATCAGTAATATGGCTAGACTATACTGTATTTGTACTTATTGTGTATATCCATGAAAGAAAATAAACTTATAGTTTATAGTTCATAAAAAGATGTCTCACAGTTGTGATCTAAGAAGAGAAACTGAAATAAAGCTGGAAAAAAGCAGGGCAGCTCTGTTTAGCTTGAAAGAATTCTTCATTGACAGTTTTGGCTAAGAATGTACACCTGTTAAATACTTCCAGACATCAGCTAACTGACTAATTTTAGCATCACCCCCATTTAGGTATTCCCATTCTTCTATATAATGACTGCGTATGGAGTTACAGACATTTTTCATAGCCACAGTGAGCTGGTTGCTTGTAAAATGCAAATTAAGCTGTGTTGAGCAAAACATATTTGTTTTATAGTTTTTTGCCTCCACTCATTGATACCTATGATGATTAAATTCTTTTTCACAGATGGTCATCCTTACATTATCAGAAATCTCTCAGAAACAAATGACAGTAAGAACAATGGAAAAGGAAATAGTAGGGGGAGGAGTAATATTTCTCCTACCAGCAGAATCAGTATCACGTTATGCAAGATCAGAACTAAAACATGAAATATCCTAAGAGCCATGAACTGCTATATACAATAAGGACCCAATTTGATCTGGTTCTTTAAAGACCCAGATAGAAGCAGCATACAGATGTGATAATAAAAATTATCTTTGCAAGAAATGGTGGAGCCATTACTATGTATAAAACGGTTAGCTGTTCTAAACAAGGAAAGTGGTGTGGGGGGAAGGGTAAACGTCTGTGCTATAATTTTGATACTTTCTGGTGCTACATGTCTATTTTTAATACATATAAAATGTAATTTCTTCTATTTTCTTCCTGGATGTAATATAGTTCAATTTAAATAAAACTGTCATTCAAATTTGCTTTGTGGTTCTTTTTATCTACTTAGAAAATGGTGGGCCATTTGTGTTTTTTAATTAGTTTAAAGGAAATGTGCAAAATATTTTTTCATACATCAATAATTCTTAGAATACAGTCACTTTTCCTGCGTTTAGTCATTATACATGGATTTAAGGCCTTTGGCCTTGTGTAGAGTGCTGTTGGCTCACTATCAGGTGTTGAGATTGTGCAGGTTTTCATTGCTCAGTGGCTTAAACCCACTGTCTCAAGTGAAGCCAATGGAATAATGAAATTCAATGCAAGTAATCAAATGCCATGTTTCCTGTTTGTATAATCTGTGGCCTCAATTTTGGATGCATTTTATGTATCTGTATGTCCGCTGACTTAACGGACTCTTGTGATATTAATTAGCAATGTAGTTGTTAAAGTTGCACAATACAAAAGCAAAATTGACAGAAGAATTCTAGGGATTTTTTTTTCATGTGATTATTTCATATTGATTTTAAAAAGTAATGTAATTCTTGGGATTTTCTTTTTAAGGAGATGATATGATGATTAGTTGCTCAACCCCTGGGAGTGTCATCGTATCCGTAAGAAACCCAGCAGTATCAGCCACTTGATAGTTTCAATTTAATTGTTATCACAGCAAATCTTTTTATGAGATGTCTAATACAGAATAAGAAAACCAAGCCAATTACTAGAAAAATGCATATATTCATGTATTAGGCTTGTCTTCATTTTTCCAGGCTAGCCGTTTCTGTGAACACTCATATCTTATCAAGTGTACCATTAGGGTGACAGAAATGTTTGCTGAAATGTAGGATGTTTTTGACACTAGTGTACTGAGGTGACAGTAAGATTAAATACATTTTAATGTAATGAGTGCTAATCTTCAAATACAGAAAAAGCCCAGTAAGAATGCTTTTCACATGTATCTGAAAAAGTAGTTTAGAAATTAGAGAAAGCTTATGTAATACTTCAGCTTGCTTAGCCTGGCGATAGGTTAGTATTTATTAAAATAGTATTTATTACGGTGATTCCTAAATTTTCAGGATTTGACATAAGAAGCATAAAACTAAAATGAGGAACACATACTAAAATATTCAAAATATTTTTGGCAAACATACAGACATCACCTTAGATCAAAAGGAAGATGAAATTCAATAGACCTTGACAAAACAAAAAAACTGTGTTTATTAGGACTAGAAACAAAACAGTTCTGAAGCAGTGACTTTCAGTTGATTCCACACAGGAAAGGAGGCTTTGTTGCATTAGTGTGGCAGGAGATTGAAAGAACTGTGATTTAAGTGGCTCTACTGGGAGGGAGAAACTTACGAATACTCTATGGCTTAGAAAGGATATAAAATCCTGGTATAATATATATAACTTCAAGTATTTTCAGTGCTCACGTTAAACTGATGTAGAGTGCTGCACCTGGCTTATTAATGTTCTATTTAATTTCACAGCAAGATACAGTAAGTAGCATCTTGCTCCTAGGTCAGTAGCAAATGAAATTTCTTCACTTAAAAATGAATAAGATGTGCAAATTTGCATCTTATGTCCATAGTGATTTAAACTATTCTGTTAAAATTATTTACTGTTACAAAGAATTTACTGTGAGTTTAGATGTTAGATAGTAATAGTATCATTCTAGCACTTTTGTGTATATTGAATGCATCTTGTGACCTACAATGTCAGTGCATGCTTAATATGACAACAGCAGAACAGGATAATGAGGTAATTCTTCAATTGGAAACACTTCAGTAAGCTTTTCAGTCAAATACAGTCAAAAAGCACTGATTAGAGCCAGGTGTTTCATTAGGCCTTCAGTGCACCTGAATCTTAGCTTGTGAAACTGGTCTTTGTAAAATTTATGTATTTCAGGGTATATTAATAATGAATAAGCAAGCTGCTGTTATTACCTGAATTATTTTTATTATCATTACTGCATGACCCCTTTGCATAATCTGCCAAAGGTCTTGGGAGTCTGGGAAGGACCCTGCTGACTGGAAACTAGCCAATATTATTCAATTTACATGAATGGTGTGCACGAAGACACAGGAAACTACGAATATGATAGCTCTAGCCTCAGTTTCTGGAGAAGATTGTACTGTGTGCTTCTGAAAGGCATTTAAAAAACAATCAACGTTAGTTCACAAGGTGATTCAGAAAGGCCCTGTTTATCTAATTTGATACCCATGTATGATATCCTCCAAGGGGGTAAAGGGAAGATGGTGGATGGGGCTTTTCTGGATTTTAGTAAGGCTGTCCCTCACCACACCCTTCTGGAAACAGTTTTACAGTTGTGGGATGAGAGGGTGTGGGTGAAGAACTGGCTGAATGTAAGAGCTGAAAGGATTGTGATGAGTGAGGCTATGTCTTACTGGCAGCCACTTACCAGGGGTGTTCCTCAGGGATCAGTTTTAGGGTCAGTCCTGTTCAGAATATTTATTCCTTACCTGCATGTAGGAGAATGCACCATTTTGTATCAGAAGGTTTGCTGATGATACAAAACTGGGAGGTGCTGTTGACTCTTGCAGACTTTTCTAGATGGACTAAAACACTAGACAAAGGTTAATGAGATAAAATTTGAGTTCAAATGCCAAATTCTTACCTAGAGCACAAGATCACATATGGGGAGGAGTGACTGAATAGCAGCTTTTCAGAAAGGGATCTGAGGCTGTTGGTTGACATTAAGCTCCATGTTGAGTCAACCCTGCCAGCCAGGAATGCAGACTGCATCCTGGGGTAATCAGACACAGCATCACCAGCCAGTCCAAAGAGGTGATTTTTCCACTGTATTCAGCATTAGTGTGGCCTCACCCTGAGGGCTGGGTGCAGTGCTGGGCCCCACAATTTATAAAAGATATTAAGGTCCTTGAATGTTTTTAGAGCAGGGCAGCAAATCTGGGGAAAGAACTTGAAGCTGTCTGAGGAGCAGCTAAGCACTTAGGGGTGCCATAGTTTAAAGAAAAGGAGGCTAAGATCTTACTGCTCTCCACAGCTTCCCAAGGTGAGGAAGCAAGAGAGAGATGCTGATGTATCTCTAATATCTAGTGATAAGGTGCTTGGAACAGTTCTAAGGGGCATCAAGGGAGATGCAGGCTGAACCTGAACCTCAGAAAGTATTTCTTAAACATGACAGTGGAACAGGCCTCCTAGAGAGGGGCCTTAACCCTGTCAGTGTTTGTGAGGCATTTGGAAAATGCTGTTAATACTTGCTTTAGCTTTCAGTCAGCCCTGAAGTGGTTGGGCAGTTGGATCACTGGAGATAATTTCCAAATGAAATACTATTTTCTATTCTTAATGTAAATATTTACATATTATATTAAATTATAACCAATATCCTTTCTTTGACATTAATTAGAACAAAGATTATTTAAAGAGGAATGCTAAAAATTTTAGCTTCAAAAATCACTTGGTTTTCAATCAGCACAAGTTCTTACTCTGAACATAAAATCATCTTGTTCTTTCTATGCTTATTCATATTCCCAGCCTTTCAAAAAAAGTTGTATTAGAACATGATAGCCGTATTTTTGTATTCTGTCTAACTTGACTAAGTACTGTTCTTCATTACAGTGAATATTCTTGTAAAGAAATCCATTTTTTATGATCACTGCTAAGAATGGCAGTTGAAAGTACATCGTTTCAAATAACTTGAAATTCTGTGTGCCTAGCTTAGTACCAAGCTTAAAAGCTCATCTTAGCTCCCATATATTCCATTGTTTCACCTGTTGCACTGACATGTTTTCACTAGGCCTACAATTTATTTTCATAAAATGTATCATCTTAAATGGCATTATCAGCCTAGCTGCTAAGATAAACAAATCTGTATAGACAACCTCTATCATAATGTTCACACAGAGATTTATTTGGGTTTTGGCTGTATAGATAAGGAAGTAGGCTATCTGGCAAACGCTGTTCATTCATACCTGCAGCAAAATGACTTTCAAAGAAAGCGAATTGAGGGGCTGAGAAGTTGCCAGGTCTTTTTTTTTGCAAAAAGCTACTGTCACTTGGAACTTGATTTATGGCAAGAAGATGAAGCCAAGTGCACAAAATCCATTAATAAGACCAAAAGCAATCATTTTTTGTTTTGCTGTGTTACATATAGCAGACAGAGGTTTGAACTGAGAATATGTTCAAGTCAGTGAAAAAATGGTCTTCTTTGCTGGGCTGCAGATCAGTCAAAACTTGAGTTTGGTCATTAGTTGCAAAATGTCAAAACCACAAAATGCAAGCAGAAAAAATTCTAATTTCATTAATATTTTTCAGACCTGGAAACCTAAATTTAATCTTATTGGTAGTTCCTGTGATGGTACCAAGCGCTTCTTGTTTTTAAGGATACTTATATACATCAAAAAACTGCTTGGTGGGGTGTTTTTTGTTTCAGTCCTGAGACAGAAGGGTGAGGGGAGAGTGATATTTGTTGCTTAACAAGTTGTCTAAACTTAAATGACTGTATAAGTAGATAATCTTAAATGTGGCCTCATTTTCACATAAATGTATCATTCTGAATGTACCATTTCGTTCCAGCAAGATACTCCAGGATCTTTGGATTTCCAGAATCTACATGGTTTTGGTGCTAATAGTACATGATAACTCATAAGAGAGTATTTAAAAATATAGATTAATTTTTATAATAAATAGTATGTACATTTGAAACTGCTCCCCTAATGAAAAAGTAGGAAGCTGTGCATGTGGTGTTTACTGCAGTTTGTTTCTTATGAGTGAGTCAGGTAAACAAGGTGCTATTTCAGGTATTTGTCATGTGTGTCATTTATTCATAGAATCAGAGAATGTGCTGAGTTGAAAGGAACCCATCACCGATCACAGAGTCCAGTTTTGGCCCTGCACAGGACAGCCCCTACAGTCACACCATGTGCCTGAGAGCACTTTTTGAACTCTTATCAGGCTTGGTGCTGCAACCACTTCCCTGGGGAGCCTGTTTCAGTGCCCAACCACCCTCTGGGTGAAAATTCCTGATATCCAACTAAAACTTCCTCTGATACAGCTCCAGGCCATTCCTTCTGTTTCTGTCACTGGTCACCACAGAGAGGAGATCAGTGCCTGTCCTCCTCTTCCCCTTATGAGGATGTTTCAGGCTGCAGTGAAGTCTCAGAAATGAGACTTCAGCCACCCTTGTAAAACTTCCTCTCCAGACCCTTTACCATCCTTGTGGTACATGCTAATAGTTTAACATTTTCATATATTATGTTGCTCAAAACTGCCCCAGCACTTGAGGTGAGGCTGCCCCAGCTCAGAGCAGAGCAGGACAATCCCATCCCTTGCTTGGCTGCTGATGCTGAGCCTGATGCCCCCAGGACAGGGTGGGCCCTCCTGGCTGCCAGGGCACTGCTGGCTCATGTTCAACTTTCTGTTGACTGGGATATCCAGCTCTCTATCCACAGTGCTGCTCTCCAGCCTCTCATTCCCCAGTCAGGGTTGTCCTGTCCCAGATGCAGAATCTGTAACTTTCCATTTTTCAACTTCATATGGTTGGTGATGGCTCATCTCTCTCATTTGTAGAGATCTTTCTGCAGGGCCTCTCTGCGCTCAAGGGAGTCGACTGCTGCTCTCACTTTAGTGATGTTGGCAAACTTATTTAGTATTCCTTCCAGTCCTGCATCTGATGCCATTTTGGTTTTTACCTTTTTATTTTAATATATTCTCTGTATTCTTTGCACATATATTTGTAGCTTTGTAACTTTTTATTGTAGCCTAACTTCAACATTTTCCTAGGCAGAAAGACAAAACATGTTCCACAACCCCCATCTTATCTTGGTTCTCCTTAGAAACCACAGCCAACGAACAGCTCTTCAGACATGTTTTCATCAACAAGGTTCAGTCCCATCTGAGGGGTGAGAATTTAGAAGGCGCTTGGACTGGTGGGAATTACATCACCACTTCTGCTCCTAATTGGCGCTTTTTTGTTAAGTAAGCTAATTTACCAAACTTACAAAACTGTACGCACCCGTGTGGGGAGTGAGCTTTTGTGGACATTTTTCCATAGCTACCTCTGGAGGCCTTCAATAAAGATCCAAAATATAAAGATTTTATATTAATCCCTATACTAATATTATCTCAGAAGTGTGTTGTTTCATTTCTAGGTTGAAAAAGGCTTCACATCCAAGTAATTTATGAAAATGTTGAAGAAGTGGGCCAAGGATGGAACCTTGTGGAACCCAAGTAGTGACAGGTCCCCCAGGCTGATGTCACCCCATTCCCTGTATCCCCTTGGGCCTGACCCATAAGCCACTTGCTCGCCCATCACATGATGTGTGTACCCAGCTGTGGGTGGCATATTCTGTCCAGAAGGATCCCATGAGAGACAGCATCAAAAGCTTTGCTGAAGTTCAAAAAGGTTACATCAACTGGCTTTCCTAGATCAACTAGGTGTGTTACCCTGTCATAGAAGATCAGATTTGACATGCAGAACTTCCCCTCATGAAGCCATGCTGGCTGTGACTGATGATTTTTTTGTCCTCCAGGTGTTTTTCAATATCTCCCAGAATAATCTCCATGATTTTACTGGACACTGAAGTAAGATTGACAGGTCTGTAGTTCCTTTTTTTGTGAGGGCATCCTTCCACTGAAAATCAGGACAACATTCACCAGTTTCCAGTCAACTGGAACCTCTCCAGATTCCCAAGACTACTCAAAAATCACTGAGAGAGGCTTTGTGATGACATCAGCTCCTTGACTCTTGGATTAATCCCATCAGACCTCATAGATTTATAGGGATACAGCTCAAGCAGCAGATCCCACACAAGTTCAGGGTTAACTGGGATTTTGTCATTCTTGGAATTTTGGTCTTCCAGTTTAGGAAGTGTTAAAATTAAGGCAATGAATGCATTAAACGCCTTGGACTTGTCTGTGTGTCTGAGGAGACCACCCTCCTCCTGTAATGGGCCAGTGTTATTCCTACACTGCTTTTTGCCATCAATGTGTTTGAAAAAACCCCTCTTTTATTGCTCCCACTATTGTGTCCAGTTTCAACTCCGGTTGAGCTTTGGTTGTACAACTTCTTCTCCCTACTGCCGTGAGCAGCATTTCTGCATTCTTACTGTGTCACCTGACCTTGCTTCCACTGGGCACACACTTGGCTTTTTCTCGTTATTTCCAAAAGATCCAAGTTCAGCTAAGCTGGCCTTCTGCCTCACCTGCTTTGCCTCCATTATTTGGGAATTGCCTGCTCCTGTGCCCCTAGGAGGTGATGGTTAAAAAATGACCAGCACTGATGGACCCCAGCACCTGCAAAAAAGATTTTCCCAGGTGAATTTACTCACTAATTCCCTGCGCATCTTGAAGTCTGCGCTCCTCATGTCTCGTTGAGGTTGAGGTTTTGCTGGCACTTTTCCTCCTTTAAAAAGAGATTTTAAACTTGATTGCTTGATGGTCACTGTGGCCAATATGGCTGCCAGCCTCCACTTTGCTTGCAAGATCCTTTCTGTTGACAAGCAGCAGATCATGGAGGGCATCTTTCTGAGCTGGCTCCCTCAGGACTTGTTCCATAGTGTTGTCATCCAGGTTTTTGAGGAATCTTCTGTCCTGGGTTTTACCAGCTGTGTGATGCTACCATTTGATTTCTGGCAAGCTGAAGTCCCCCGGGATGTCAGGAGCAGTTGACCCAGAAGTATCCCTTCATTCCTCAAAGAAGTGATTTATTTTCATTATCATCCTGGCTAGAAGAGCTATAGTAGACTGCCAAGATGACATCTGAATTAATTGTTTGCCCCTTGATTCTTACCCAGAGACTCTCAATTGTGCCATTGCTAACCATGAGCTCCATACATTCCCTTCTGTGATGTACAGTGCCACCCCTCCACCTCCTCTGCCTGCCTATCCCTCCTGAAGAGGGATGTAACTATCCAACAGGGCACTCCAGTCACAGATCTCATCCCACCATGCTTCACTTATGCCAGTGATGTCAAATCTCTGGGGCTGGGACAAGCTCATCTTGTTTGTTGCTCATGCTGTGTGCATTAGTGTAGAAGTATCTCAGGTGTAGCTAATATCTCTTGAAGCTGCTGCAAGGATCCCATTAGTGCTTGTTCCCATAAGTTTTGTCACACCATCCCATTGTTCATCGCTAGCAGGGCTGATTTAGTCCCATAGCAAGCTAGTTGAAATCTCTATCAAGAAGCTGCACTAGCTCCTCTTTAGTGGAGTTCTAGTCTACTAGAACTCGTTTTCCTCTCTAAGAAGGGTGCATCCCATCAGGTCTCAGTAGACCAGGTGTTAAATAGATCATCTCATGGTTAAAAAAAAAAAAATAAAAAAAAAATCCCTATTTTTTTCTGATTACACAAGCCTCAGCATTGACCTGATGGATCTGCCTATTCCTATCAGTATTATTCCTTGTTACCAGAAGGATTGAGGAACTCACTATGATACTGATCCTTTGACCAATCATCCAAACAGCTAGACAGATGAGCAGAGACAGTGGCAGAAGACCAAGTGCTGAGTCCTACGCTTTGGCCACAACAACGCCAGGCAGCATTACCAACTTGGGGCAGAGTGACAGAGTGACTGAAGAGCTGCCCTGGCAGAAAAGGACCTGGGGGAAGAGAAGGCTCAGGGGGGACCTTACCACTGTCTACAACTCCCTGAAAGGAGTGTGTAGCCAGCTGAGGTTTGGTCTCTTCCCTGGGGCAACAAGAGAACAGAGTCTTAAGTTGTGCCCAGGGAGGTTAAGGTTGGACATGGGAAATAAATCCTTCACAGCAAGAGTGATTAGATCTCAGAGTGGGCTGCCCAGGAAGGTCACCATTCCTGGAGGAAGGACTGGACCTGGTAGTTGGTGCGTGCTGTGGTCTAGTTCACGTGGTGGTGTTCGGTCACAGGTTGAACTTTTCCAACCTAGTTGGTTCTTTGATTCTCTACATGCAATAACCTCCTTCCAGCCTTCATGTTCAACTCACCCTTGCCTGATTACTTTGTGGGGTTCAGAGTCTGTCTTCTCCACTACATTAATTTACTGAAACTGATTTTTATCATATGAGAAAAGGAAAAGGGACATCAATTGTTAGGATTGGATTTTTAGATAAAAAATACTAAGAAAATAAAGCAGGTAGCTTCATGAACAGGCTTATTGCAATTTCATATTAGAGGGTAGAGCAGAAGTAAAGGTAGTGGCTGAACTTAACTTTAAGAAGAGGTTAGCTTTCATCTTCAGCTACTAATGTAGGCTGTTTTATACCCTGATGTCTGAAACATATGTCTGATTCTGCTTTGCAGATAAGTCATCATGATTGGTCTGTTTTTCTTTTAGGTGAAATGGAAGCAAGAAGAATAGTTTAGACAAGAATCCACAAATAGGTTGTTTTCAGTAACTCTAATTTCATTGTATATAATTTACTTCTGCTTCTAAGAGGCAAACATACATACATTTTCTCAATAGCATCTCAATACTTCAAGGTGCTCAGAAAATGTGAATACATATATTTGAAATCTACTGTTTTAATAATTGAAATCCAGGAATTTGGAGTTTTGATCTTTTAGGACTTTCATTTCCTGGTGTCCTTTTTTTCCTCTTCATTAAAAAATGCTTATATATTTCAAAGAAATATTGGTCAAATCATAAATACTGATGATAGACCTGTAACCAAGTAGTAGTGTTCATACTTTGAAATTCCACCAGAACAGTGTTTAAAAGCTCCATATTATTAATTTGGATTATGTTAAATTATTCTTATTTTTAAACTAAATGTTACTCTTATTTTTTCCCCACATTTTCTTAATTATCTCAAAAATATTTATTATTCTCATTTTTTACCATCTCCTGAAAAGAAGTGGGAAAAAAGGTCATAATATATTAAAGAAAGTGGTGTGCTAAATCTCTTAGGAGGTCTATTGAAACTGGTGCACATACCACAAACTTTTGGATGCAGTCATTAAATCCAGAACTTGAGCAGTAGGTGGCACTAATGGTGGAATACAGAGTCAACTAAAATGGTACAAAGTTTAGATAATGTCTTGAGTGATCAATTTTTAATTTTGTTTTCCAGAAAGTTGATAATTTATTTAACTATCTATATCTAAACCCATGTTATTAATAGAAAAAAAACCTGATCTATGGAGCAGGAAGCTGGATGTTCTCTGCCAAAGGCCCAGCTAATGCCATTTTTTGCTCTTATCAAATATTGGTAGAAGTTTATATAGTCTCAGTTTTGCCTTGGTGACTTTTGATACTTCACATATTCAAAAGGATCTGCCGATTACGCATTAACAATTGCAGTTGTAGTTCAAGGCTCCTCACCATAAGAAAATTCTACATTGTAAGAAATTTTAATTTGGTGAAAAACAAATAGTAATTCAAAATTTGTGTAAGTTCAACACTTCTAAATGTTTAAAATATAGAGGAAAAGATAAAATTACTGAAAACAGTAATGTACATGGTTATTATTTAACAGGCAGATAGTTATTCCTGACTTTTCTTACCTCTATATGATTTACTCTTTCTCCTGGACAGTACTTTGTTTTTCCTTTAGAAATGGCTAGTTCTTTTGTACTGCATAATAATAACGCTCTCTTTGGACAGAGTATGAAGATAGTGTAGCAAATACCAGCTTCCTTCTGTGAGCAAGTGACTTTGTCAAAGCTCTTCTGTCCACGTTTCTGTCCACATCCATCTGTCCAGTGGTGAAAAGCTCCTTTCATTCCTTTCCAGTGTTTATTAAAGCAAGGAGTGAAGGTGAGGTTTTTTCTCAAGTTTTTATTACTGATAGACTGGCAAGAAAACTAAGATTAATTTTTCTAAGGCAGGCATGCAAAGGACATTGACAGCAACATACCCACTTCCTCTCTTTTAAGCAAGGGATCAAATCAATTTTTTATTTCCATCTTTATCACCCAATGGAGAATGTTGTCTGTTGTCAGGATTATTGGCAAGATAATTCACATGCCTTTTACTCGGCAAGAAATTCAAAAGAGAAAGCTGTTGTGGCAGTGCATTCCTTCAGTTACCTCACCTAGATTTCACAAAGCATTTCTAGTCCAGCCACTTGAGTTTTGTTCTTAATGAATATTGGAAAGGTTGCAACTTAACTTTTGAGCTGGAGAAAAGGTAAATTGTTAGATCAGGGGTCAGTGCCTTGAACAGGAGGAACTGGGTTTCTGGTGTTACTTACATGGGTCCTGACCATATGTTGGTGTTTCCAACAGAACAATGCCATTTCTCAAGTTGTGTGACACCTGATTTTTTACCCTCAGAATAAACAACAGTTTGATTCACAAGTGGCTCTCTCATTTCTTGCTGTGTTAGGTTTCTTTGGATCCTAAAAAGCTGCTTACACTTGGAAATCGCATCACTCCTGATGCAAAACAGCCTTCCAGTAAGCACTGAAAGCAATTTTCATTCAAATTGTCTTAAAAAGTATGAATATTCACTATTATACTAAGAATATTTTCTTTTCTATTCTTTGCATATTGTAGAAGATGTTTGTGGTGGTTTTTTCAATCCTCTCATAACATTGTGCCTGTTCTGAGACACTGTTACAGTATCATTTAAAGAGGGCCTTTATGTCCATATATTTAAAAAAATTTAAATTTTAAAATAAATGATCAAATTATTAGGTGTATAAGTAGGTAGACAGCTAGTATATATGAAAAGAGATAACCAAATTCTGCGTATAAATTTTCTGTGTGTGTTCAAAATGGATGGGTTTGGTATCTATGGTGCACTGTAAAATTAGCCTTCTGAATAAAGGAAAAAAATTAAAGAATCCTTTTTCAGCCAAGGTTACTGGTGAAGGGAGAATGAAGTACTGAAAATGGGTGACAGGAAGGGAAATCCGTATTTTTAAGACACATTTTTTTCTGTTGGATAATGTCTTATCTGTTTTATGTGTTTCCTGTTGTGGGTTTATTTCTGTTTATGTTTTAAATCAGCTGAGATGATAGTAAAATACAGAAAAGGTTGAAGACTGTTATTGTGGAAATTATGTAACATTTTAATGCAATACAATATGCTAGGAAAGCAGTAGAGTAAGAGCAAGAAAAATAAAATGCCAAAGTTTTGTTAAATTAAAGGTAACTAATTAGCTATGAGTAACAGACGGGATATGGGAAAGAACAATCCTCTTGGATTTGGCTGGGATGTTAATGGATGTGATTTGGAATCCATGACATTTACTGCTCCGTAAAAAAATGGATTTTAGATACTGGTAAATTTTTTTGAAGTTGTAGGTCCTGTAAGAGATGTGAAGAATCCTGAGAGTAGAAGAATCCAGAAGTGGATGTCAGTGAAGAGAATTTAAGTTGTTGGAAGTCAAAAATAGCATAAGAAAGTTCATTCCATCTTAAAAAAGTGTTGCTAGAAAAATTATTTTTATTAAGAAACAAATGTAAAAGTTTCAAACGCACATTCTCCAGGTAGAAAAAAATTAAAGTTCCTACACATTAAATAAAATCGAATTTCTAAGGAAATTCGAGGAGCATAGAGAAGTCTAGTGAAAAAATACCTAATTTATTTCTGTTTTATAAAAATTTCATATGGTCATGCTATGAATTAAGGCTGGGATGCCTGTTACCATACTTCTTTATCCTCAGTTTTTGTACATAAATTAGTTTTGGCAAGGACATGGCAGGATCTTATCAACTGAACCATATCTGAAGCGCATCCAATACCATGTTGTTTTAAAATTTGCAACTGCTGTATTTAAATCCTTCTATTCTATTAAAGGCTGATATAACGAAAGCTACTCAATGGCATAAACATTTTTGCTGCTGATGGAATTGATCTGGAATAAATTTGAAATAAATTGCCCACTCTTAACATTACCTGCATTATAATAAATTTGTTAGGTGTATATTTTTTCCTAGATGTGGAAGTAAGATTTCTCCAGGTGCTTCTATAGTTTTGGCATGTCTCAAATGACACAAGGTGGACATTTGAAAAAGAATTTTTAACTAGTAGAGAAAAAAGTTTCTGCTAAAGACGTATGTCTTGGTTTAGGAATATGTCTTCCCCAGTTTAGTGTTCCCATGGAAACGCTCCAAACTATGCGCCTCGGAATTCCTTCCCCCCTTCCCCCCTACATCAGGCTGGAGAGGAAGACTGGAGGGGCAAAAGTTGAAGATCATGGGTTGAGATAAGAACAATTTACTGGATACAGCAATGAAATAAGACAACAGACAGAAACAGCAAGTAATAATAATAACAAAGTGTGAACAAGAAAGGCAAACTAGTCACCTGCACGTGCTTATCCTGCAGACCCTGACATTACTCAACTGCTCACTTCCTACTGTGTGACCCAGAAGGGATCCTTCCTCTCCCCTGAGGGTGATGTGAGGTGGAATGGAACAATCTCTGGGTTATAGCAATGCCACCTCTTGGCTACTGCAAAAATTAACCCTTTCCTGGCTGGAACAAGTGTCACCCATTCTAACTGTCATACAGGTTACTTTGTACGTAGAGGTTTGGGAGAGTAACTTTGCCTGTGAGAAATCCTGTAGACATAAATGGGCTTGAAAGAATAAACAACTTCTGTGGTGAATAGACCTCTTCAGAACCACAGAACACCATTATTTCTCTTAGAGCCTTAAAACTGACTATAAATAAAATTTGACTATGATGAGAGTCATTAAAATTATCTCTTAACTACAGTAACAGCAGTAAGTCTTGGACTCATGACTTGGATTATCTTGGACTTCCTGAATCTAGCAAGATGATCTTATCTTGTCAGAATTTGTGAGGAAAAGACAGAGATATAAAGGTATTTGAAATCTGTGCGGTATTAAAACAGTCTTGAATATTTTACTCTTCCTTGGCTACTAATTCAGAGCATCTATATGCTACCTGTTCTAAAGAATATTCTAAACAAATTTGCACATTGTTCTCCATTATGAGTCCCAGATGTAAACTGTTTCACCACTGGTTTTGTTGTTTTAAGGTATTCAGTTATTCTGAAATTTAGACAGCTTGCAAACTTCTATCAGATTTATTTTATTACATCAGTTTAGTTCCAGCTGGAAATGACAATCCAATGTGAGTATAAGTCTTTCTTGCTTATATTGATTTATATTTGAGGAAATAATAAATATTTTTCATCTATAAAGACAAAGATGTCTTATCTATCTCAGGGACAGAATTTTTTTGGGTTTATGTCATCTTTGCTTGTTCAAGGCTGGTATGGATGGTAGGTCTGTCTGTAAACTCTTATCTTCTGAGGTGAAGCTGAATTTTTGCATGACTGTGAAAGGGCAGCCATAGATAGGCAAAGCATTTATTGCTATCTTCTGACTGTCTGTTAAGAAACTTGCAGTATAATTATCTGGGCTTTGTGGGAATCTGTTAGAGCTTTTCTACTTACAGAATTTTATCATAGGGTTAACTTGTTGTCTTTCTTAGATTTAATCTGTCTGATAAATATTTCTGTAACACTGACATTTAAATTTGAAATAGGTTAAAACCTTGTCACTGGCAGTGTGCTGGACAGTATGATTGGATTGCCCAATAATCATTGACTTTCCATCACAAGTACTGCCAGAGTGCCACTGTTTTAACTGGAATAAGTGTGCGTGTGACTCGTTGAAGTGCCACACAAAAATAACAGTTGCTTCTCATAAAGTCAACCACAAAATAAAAACATAGCCTGGGGTTATTGTTATTGCTGTTTTAAAATTACAGACTCTAGATTTACTTGTTAAGACTTGATATTTGCATTTCACTGTAATAAAAAGAATGTTTATTTGATGTCTTTTAAATGGCTGTGCTGCTCATTTCCATGAAATTTGGCAATATAAGCATGCATTTGTAAAGCAAAGTGGGAACTAGAAAACCATGCTTTGGAAATGGCATCACAAACACATGATTTCTTTTTTCATTTATTTTATTGCCACTTAGCCACTCTTTTTTTCTTCTTTTTTTTTTTTTTTTTTTT
>VXBN01013886.1:0-50453 GCA_013397395.1 Sinosuthora webbiana | reverse complement strand
CTGTCCATTCTCATTTCGTATACATTTATTTTTTGCCAGGGAAAGTATGTTCTCAACTGAGAGGATCAGTAAACACCAGTTTTATAAAGGGTTTTTACTCACCTTCTATGAGTTAATAACTGTGAGATTAGGGAGAAGTAGTGAGTGTCAAACATCTGTGGGAGCTGACTGCATCTCTTTTGCAAACTGTATTCTTGGTCATTTGGACTTGAGCTTTTTCCGACTTCTAGCAATTCCAGATATTTATGGAATTTCCAGATACAGGATTATAAAACTGTAACAGCAACTACAGAAAATGAAAGAGCATGGAATAGTTCCACATTTCTGTTCTAGGAGTACACTAGAGTGTATTTTATAAGAGTACACAAATATAACAAGACCTGGATCTTTGAGTCTTAATGCTGGGAATAATAAATTGAGGAAGATTCATGATATATTTCTCCTATTGCACTCATCTCTGTATCCGATCTTGGCTGTTGACAGAAGAGATTTACTAAGTTATATGTCTTTTTGGTTCTCATAAAAAGACTGTTTTTATGTTCTTAAGAAATATTTGTGCAAAGACAGTTTCCTAAACTGTATAACATGATGGTAGAAAAGTTTTGATAGCAAGCACCTAACATTTCTGCATCTTTTTATAATAAATATTTTTTTTTTTTTTAAGTTAAATAAATGGCTCTGAGGATAAAAAATCCCAAACAAACAGAAAAACAAATCCACAATAACCCCCCCAAAAAAACAAAACAGAATCCCATTAAAATGAAGACCATTAGTTTAGTCCAATTACTTATGGCACTTGTAGCCTACATAAATATTAAGCTGCCAAGTAATAATTGTGATAACTAGATCAACACTATGTACTGTTGTCATTGTTCTTAATATATCTTGTGGTACACTATTTCAAATAAAGTGATTTCTTGAAGAACTGATTGAAAGAATAGATTTATTTAATGGTGCCCAGAAAAAAAGAATTTGACAGTTTAACAAGGTATTTCCCAATGTATTCCAAAAGAAAACACACCTTCCTAAAAGTATTATTTTAAATTATTTCTTTGTGGTAAGTCACAGCTGACTTGCTGAATGTAAATTTTATGTTAGAACAGAATCTTTCTAAGTAAACAGAAATTTTAACTTGCTGTATATTTAGGAAACAGAATATTTGTGCTAATATTTCAGTAGCTAATTTGTAACACACTTGGGTATATAGCTTATTCCTCATGTAATGGAACAACACCTGGGATTTTTGCAAAGAAAGGCAACAATATTCTGTGGCTGTGTGAACTATGACAGTCAGAGATCAAGGCAGGAATTACTCCTGCTGTGTGCAGGGCTTGTTCGACCACATCCGGCTTACAAGTTACAGCTTTTGTCACCCTACTACTTTAAAAATACAGAGCAGTTGACAGGCAGGAGTTGAGTGGAGGCCAGCGAGGCTAGAGTCTTTCCCTGTGAGGAGAGACTGTGGCATTGCCACTGGTTCAGCTGGGAGAAGAGGTGTCTGCAGGGGCATACCGCAGCATCCTCAGCACCACTGCGAGGGATGAAGGAGCTGTGCTCTTCACAGCAGTGTGTAGTGGGAGTGTGAGAGACAGAAGCACAGAATGAAATACCAGAGGCTTAGGATGGAGATAAGGAAAAGCCCATTTTTTTTTTTTTTCCACCAGAACAATTGAGTGGGGCCCAGGCTCAAAGGAGATTGGAGGGTCTCCATTGCTGGAGATGCCATAGTTCAGCTGGCTGAAGCCCTGAACAGCCTGGTCTGAGCTCACAGATGAGCCTCTTCAGGTCAGGGATCCTGAGGCTCCAGGACTGCCAGTTTGAATGAACCTCTGGTGGTGTAGTTTACAGGGAAAAACGTTTCACAGCTGACCTGCTTCTCCAGATATAGGAGAACTACTGTTCCTGAGAATGCTTCTCTCCAAGTCTTGACTTTCATTAATTTAATTCAAAATTTCAATGTAGAGGTGCAGTTCAATTTTATGCGGGCACATAGCATATGTTCTATTTCAGAAACTTGGTATGATACTAATTTCAAATTCTTCATAAGCAAAACAATTTTAAAAGAGACAATGTGATTTTAAAAGATGCTAATATTCCTGCTGTGTAGGTTGAGTTCAGAGTCGAGAGTTAGGAACTTCATCACAGTAATTAGTGGTACAGATAGAGATAAAATAATTATTTTTAAAATGTATTTCTGCTTCCTACTGGATTTGATGAAGAGGAAGAAGGGTTTGGGGGTTTTTTTGTCCATATATTATTTATAATGGTGTGGAATCAAATGGCCTGCTCTAAAATATTTAAATCTTTGATGATTTTTTGATTATGCATTCTAATGTATTTGAGTTACCTGTTAAACAAAGCTATTATGAAGAAGCTGGAATATCTTAATATGGTTTAGAAAATACACAGAATTTATGTTTTAATGAATATGATAAAATATCCCTTTGGCTCAAGTCTGTAGGTTTTACTTACACCATTTCAATGTCTGACTTTTAAAGGTTCCCAGATCATAACCTCACTTGGTGTAAGAAAATCAAATGAAAATATTAAAGACAAAAGGAGAAAAGATACTTTGAGAATATTTTTTTCCTAATTTTTTTATTACCTGTCATGATGTTTCAATGACTCTGCCTTTGATGTGCTATAGGTCATTGAATTTTCATGTACAAACAAGAAATCAGAACTCAGCAGATGACTTTGCTTTCACCACAGTTCTTCCTATGCACATTCTTTTAAGAAAGGCTAGGGTTGGTCAGCTAAGCACACATCATTGTTCTGGGAGATTACTCCAGCACAAACCGTAGACTTCATTGTTTAAAGTAGTTCAGTGTACTTCATTGAAGCTTAAGTTTAAATTTTTCTCTGACAAATAAGATTCAGACCTATTACAATGTGTTTTTCCATCTTTCAAAACTATACCACACTATCCTTCGAGACAAAAGGCTTAGAGAGAAAATTGCAAAGCAACAATTCTTCTTTTACATTAAAGAAATTCCTCTAGTGAAGTCCAAATATACAGTGTTACAAATATTCACAGTTGTATTTTTATATGCAGATTTGCATTTATAGTAATATATTTCTTAATTGCTGCCATCCGAAAAGGCTTGTCAATTAAGAACCTTTTTTAAATCATTGTGAGGCAAGTGTAAACAATTCAGTGGTGTAAGTTACCCAAATGGGAGAGAGTGAGTCAGAGAGTATTCATATTTTATATTGATCTTCTCCCTATATGTTTCCTTTGTGAAGAAGCCTCCTTTGAAAGAGGCTTCAAAACAATGTAGCAATTCTGTAAGACCAGCTTACACTCTCTTACCGCACAAGATAATTTCACAGATCCTAATCTTAAGTTTTGCTTAAAATTTTATGTGCAGTGTGCAGCCTTAGTGGTAATAGTTGCTTCGAAAGATGCTGCCATTTTGTAAAATGTGTATCTCCTAGCTAGTTTGTAACAAAGTAAATTTTTAAAATTAGTTTCCTTTTTTGATATTTAAGTGTTGTGGGAAGAGAAGGAAGAAAAGGAAGGAGCTTGGGCAAATTCTACTGTCACTTCAGAAAAGACATTGGATACGGGGATTTCAAGAAATGAAGAGTCACTAAACAGCTGGTCCAAGTTCTGCTCTGTAATCAGAGAGTAAAGACTGCATCTTCCATGGCAGGAATGATTTTACTTAATTTTCAAGCATTACTATACATCTAAAAGAGAACAGTATTTAGACTTACCTCTTACTTGATCATTTCTGGTCCCTGTATGACAGTAAAAATGTCAGTACTTTCAAAGATTTTCCTTTTTTTTTTTTTTTTTTAAGATGTTAAGTTGTGTATCACCAGCACAGCTGTAGATTTTATAAGCTATTTTGCAAATATGGTCAAATTCATACGAAGGCACTACCATATCAGGCAAGACAGAAAATTTACTGACTGAAGTTCAATATTTTGTAAAGTTCTGGAATCAGTATATTTTAAAATGATGGCCAAATCTTTAGTTTATTTAACTCATTAAACAGGTAGAGTAATAGAGAAAAAATGTTCTGCACTTATTTCCACTTCCTTTGTTACTGTAAATGTTCTCTTCATTTATTTAGTTTCTATAAAATAACAGATTGTTATCAACAGCCACATAAAAAATAACTACAGTGAAAACCACTGTCCAACTAATAAGTTTAAACAAAAACATCCTATCCCATAGCTTCTTTGACTAGATCTGCTAGATTTTTTTGGCAATTAACAAAAACCAGAATCTTTTCAGGCCATTCTGTTAAACAGCACAACTTTACAGGAGTTTGGGATTTGGGTCAAAGATCTTGGTAAATTCTTACGTAAAGGTCTATAGGATTATTTAGTGGATGAACATTTCCCCAGGTTATTAAAGGGTGAGTTTTAAAATCTTCATTTCCATGTCTTAAACTTTTAGTGGAAATTGTTTTTATATCTTTCTTTGAATGTACCCCTATGTTTCTGCTTCATACAAGAGAGTCTTTTCACAACAAGTAGCGTTAAATCTGGTCATCTAACAATATCTGGAATCTGACAATTCCTTTTACTGTGCAGAATGCTTTGTATGTCCTAACCTGTTTTTAAAC
Organism: Sinosuthora webbiana; assembly: GCA_013397395.1. Taxonomy (NCBI): domain Eukaryota; kingdom Metazoa; phylum Chordata; class Aves; order Passeriformes; family Sylviidae; genus Sinosuthora; species Sinosuthora webbiana. Next base: position 45,873 of record VXBN01013886.1, on the reverse strand, counting down.
TTTGTTACTCAGTGTTCTTCCCTAGGTTTTTTCATGTTTTGCACACTAAAATAATTCACGTTAGACTTCAGATTGCATTTGAGATTTATCATTAGAAATCTGAAACATAGCATAAAGCCAGTATGCTTTATAGCCAGCTACATAGATGTTGGTAGCGTGAGACATGAGAGTCAGTGTCTGCCTCTATGGTGTGAGCTGTGTCCACAGTATTTCACAGGAGGAAGATTATAGCATTGCATGCTCTTAAGTCCATAGATGAGAATGTAGAACAATAAAATGGTTAATGTTGGAAGGGAATTAAAGATCTAGATCCAATCCCCCACACCTTGGGAACAGAGTTATCCACTAGACCAGGCTGCTCAGAGCCACATCCAGCCTGGTCTTGAGCACCCCCAGAGATGGGACAGCTACAGTTTCTCTGGGAAACCCGTTCCAGTGCCTCACTATGCTTACAGTAGAGAATTTCTTCCCAATATCTAATTTAAACCTGTTGCCCTTTGCTTAAGGCTTTGTCCTGTCACCACATGCCCTTGTGTAAAGTTCCTCTCCAGCCTTCTTGTAAAACCCCATTATGTGCTGAAAGGTGCTATAAAGGCTCCCTGGAGTGTTATTTTCTCCAGGCTAAGAAAACCCAACTCTCTCAGCCTGTATTCATAAAGCTGAGGAAGAGCTTCTACAGCTCCCAAGATCCAAGTGTTGGTCCAGCTGTTGTTTAAGAAGTGTTGAACAACACTCTCAGACACACATTGTGATTTTTTGGTAATCCTGTGCAGAGCCAGAAGCTGGATTCAATGGTCTGTGTGGATCCCCTCCAACCCAGCACATTCTGTACCTATTTGCTGTGGAGATTAGTTAACTCTGAAGTGCACTCCATCATTCTGATGGTCTTAATATTCTCCCAAGAAATTACATACAATCAATAGATTTTGCAGAAGGTAAATCCCTGAAATTGAACAGGACTGATTCTTTTGCCACTTCTAAGGAGGAGAGCTCTGGTTCAGTCTCAATACCACTCAATACCAAAAAAAATAAAAATTAAAAGTGCAGATGATAAATTGATAGATAATAGATTTACCTACAGTTACAGGCTGACTCATAATCCTCCAATGTACTCTTAATAAGAAAAAATTGGGCTATCACTGGACAATACAAAAAGCACTCATAATGAAAAAGATACTTTTCTTCTCTTACACAAAAGAATTACAATGCTTTGCTTGCAAAAAGTCTTCATGTACTTCTGAAAAAAGAAAAATACAGACATAGTTCTTAGGTATAATGACAGACACCCAGAAACATTTTGTCCAGCCCATCTTATGATTTATTGAAAAAGATTACATTCTGTGACTAGCAGCCTGCATTTATTATTTAAGAGTATTACTGTGGGCCTCTGCCAGTCTTTATCTCTTTCTTTGTGTCCTTGCCCAGTCTTTTCTTGGTATGTGTTCTCAATATTATTTAAAACAATCATAAAGAAGTATGCTCAGTTTTCTGCCAGCTTTGTCTTTGTTCCATCTGTCCAATTCCACTTTTATCACCATTTTAAAAACTGTGTTCGAGATTTTGGTGTTTTATTACTATACCTAGACCTGGAATAACTATTCTCAAATGGAACAAGCACTTGGAAAGGTGTCCATAAGTCCAAAAGAGATCCTTTCTGCCTAAATAAATTTTATGATCTTGGTGTTCCCACAACACAATCCAAATCATTCATCTTGTCCAAGAGCTGGGAAATGGCAGCACACCATAACCTCAAGGGCTGATTAACCGTTGCCAAGACCTTAGATGCCAAATGCTTAGTTGCCAAGGTTTTCAAGGCTCTTGGAAGTCACCCTAGCTTGATTCTTTTTTTTCTGAGGAGTAAGTGTTTCTACTGGTAAAATGGTTGCTGTTCAGTTGTGATGACAACTGTCTTGTGACAATGAATCTACTTTTTCTAAAGATGAATTGGATACTTTCAGAGTATTAGCAAAGACTTTATTGCACTAGGTTTTTTTGTCTCTTTTCTGCCGTTTTCTGTGTGCTCTTAGACAAGCACTGCTGTCACATAACTGAAAAATAACACATAGCAGCTTTTGTGTTTCACAGCAAATAGCAGGCCCCTGCCTGCCTACTGCATGTTATCCAATTTCAGTTGTGCTAGCTGTTGTTTCTGTTTTAGTTTCAGTATCAAAAGTATTAAGTAAATAGAGAGAACTTTTGGTCTGGGTATTGTTACCTGTTCATTGAATTCCCCATCACTGTGCTAAGGTCTGTGCTAATGGTCTAGAGTACAACCATTCTTGAAGGAATCTGCATTAGTTGTTCATAACATTGAGATGAAAAAATCTCTTCTGCAGTGATCTTTGAAGACAAATGTTGCTAGAATTTCTGTGAAGTCAAAGCATAATCTTGTGACACTTCAAATGAGAGATGCCAAACTGTTCTGGATTACTTAGTTCCTGTTTTTCTATTTATTGTGGTTCCACTAAACTGCTTAATTTATTGAAACTGAGAAGAAATTAGCTAAAATTATAGTTAAAATTATAGTGATATAGTCCAGAATTAAACTACATTATACCCTCTGGGTCCAGAAGATGTATGTTTAACCATCGTGGTTTCAGCTGATCTTTAAAATTATCTTTAATGTTTTGTCATGCAGCATCAGTTTCTGGTTCAGCGGAATATACTAAATTAAGGTGTTAGGCTTTTGAGTCCTAAAATTTTGGTCAATACTGCTCAGTGTTGTATTTCTGACCTGTCCTAGCTGACCATTGAAAGTCAACATTAAAAAAAGAATTTATTATACTGTCTGTGTTTTTTATATACCTTATCTGTGTAATTATTTTGAAATGTTTTAGATAGAATGAATATGTAAAGACTTCTGACATAGCTGTTTTTGTCTCTCATTAAGGACAGGGAGCTTGCTCTGCAGCATATGGAGGAAAAAAAAAACCAAAACAAACCATAGTGGGAAACAGCAGAAGATGATTAAAAGATTTAGAGAAAATGATGAGACTGAAGTACAGCCACATAGAACATCACAGAAAAGGAGCTAGTTATCAGGGTTATCAGTGAAAAAAGCAAATTTTTAGATTATTCTTGATAGAAGCTAAGTGATGGTGGGCTTTGTGTTTTGAGGGGTTTTTTATGAGAAACCTAAGCACACACACAGAGAGCTGCTAATCACTACAGATGAACTTAGCAGTGAAAGAAATGTGGAACTTCAAAAGGTAGTTCTTGGTGATAGTGTTTGTTTTTCTCAGTGTGAAAGGTAGAATTTATAAAATATTAATTAAATTTTTTTTCTCATTTGCAATAGGAAAAACGGTCACTGCATTTAGTAATGTAAATAACAAAAATAGTTTTATTTACATGGAGAAAATAATTTGTTTAGAACTAGTATGTGAAATGAGTCTCTTTTGTTATAGATTGTCTGACTTTCTGCTTTATTTAATCACAAGCAGGAAGGGAAGTCTGTTAAATGTCATACAGTTTGCTCTGGATAGTTATTCACATTCACTAGTTTGGGTGTTACCTAGATTGTTAACTTCCTTAGGAGCAATTTTTGTCCAGAGTCTATGTCCTGGGAGACAATAACACATCAAAGAGGAAGAATGAATCAGCTTAAATTGAAAGGAGATGGAGAAAGAGTCAAGATGAAAAAGATCTGTGGACAGAATACAAATTCTAAGTAAAAATTAATACAAATATCTTAAGTGAAAAGGAGGTGAAAACAGCAGCAGTGTGGAGGATCAGTACAACACTGAGTCTTACTGCTTTTGGCATAGAACATATCTGTGATCAGGTTTTCAAGTATCATGAATTTTCTAGAATGTGTGTGTGGTTGTTAGACAAATACGTTCATACACAATAAATCCATATATTTATTAGAAATAACAATAAAAAAGCAAACAACAAAACAGGTAAATTTTTATTCTAAAAAAATTCAATGACCTGGTGTTGTTTCTAGAAAACTTCTGAGGAGTACAAACTAATGCTGAAAGAGAAGATTACCCAGCCTAATACTGGCAATGATCTTAGATTGAACAAGGCTTCTAAATACATCAGCCTTATTTGTGATGTGCAGTGTTACTGCTATTAGAGAGTTACATAGTGCCATGAAACTATAGGAAGTGTAGTTTTGCTTGATGGTTCTGAGTTACAAATATCAAGTGCATGTATAACATACACATATCAAATATATGTAATAGGAATGAGAGCTGGATGGTTTGCAAATTGTAATAAATTTGAGTTATCAGACTTCTACTCAGCCTTTTGGGGCTTTTAATATCAGGTGAATTGATGATGTTCCCTACTTTCCCTAAAAATAAAATTATACCCATATTTTACAGAAATAAAGAAAAAGTGTATCTTTGCATAATAATCATCATTAAATAATTTCTGCATTTTCTTGTGAACCATTGATCTCTGTTCCCAGGTCAGATCTATTCTGGCTGTTTGATATGCATCAGCACCTAAGTATTAGACCATGCTAAGTACTAGTGTCTTGTTTTTCTTTCTGCAAGAGATGTCAGTATCCAGGAATGCAAGTGAATCACTTCCAAAAAAACCTTCAAAAAAACAAGCAAGCAAGCTTCAAAAAGAAATCAAGCAAGCAAACAACCAACCAAGTAAAAAACCAAAACCAGCAAGAAAGGAGAACTAGTAACTGTATATTTTTTCTTTTAACATTACAAAATAGTATAGTTTTAAGAGAAGGAGTAATTACTGGAGCTTTTTGCCCCTACAAGGCTTTCTTTGTTTCTCAGTAACAGCTGTTTGGCAACAACAATTGTAAAAACTGTCAGCAGTTTACAAATTAATGTTTTTGACTGTTTTTGCAAACAACCACTTTCATTTTATTCATGAATCTTCCCAACATGAAGCTTTGAGGTACAGATGACAGAAAACTGAAGAACAAAAAATCAAGGTCTTCTTTCCTGGTTTTGTGATTAATTTTAAAATATGATGACATGAAGGCCTTCATCCTGTACACAAAACCCCTAAAATTTTGAAGTTTCTAAAAGCCTGGAAATGTTGTAATGTAAAATAAAATTATACAATGGAAATGTTCTAGATACCAAAATTGCTAATAATGTCTCGTGCTTTGTCATTGTATACAATAACATATGTATGTCATGTGGGGCAGTAGGAGCAACATGAAGTGCTGTTTTTGAGCATGACCACACAGTTGAGGAAAGCAGCTGATAGCACATGCACTGAAGATGCAGCTGACAATGCGTGACTTTTTATTTCAGCCTTTGCCCCGATAAATTCTTGACTATTCTGTTCAGAATGTTGAGCTCTGCTCAACATTCATTTCGATTCTGAACTTAATGAGTTGTATGGGGATTGTATGAGGAAGACAGAGAAACCTAGATGAGAAGAAGGATGAATAAAGTCACCATGAGTCTTTCCTCAAGTCTGCTAGAAGCTATTTTCTTAGTGCTGTGTCTTGGTGTTTTGCACATCTTAACTTATACTACTTACCAGTGTAATGACTAAACTTTACATACCTATCCTCAGCTCACAAATGCAATACTTTTTTTTTTTTTAAATATTTAGTTTACTTTAACCAGTCTAAAGGAAAAAAATGCAAGCATCTTCACAATGATAGCCATCTAATTATACTTAAATATAGTGATTAAATTTTACAGTCATTCTGACAGTAAAGTTTATAATTTAAATGTAAATCTTGACAAGAAAATAATTAAGAATTACCTTTGACTTCTATGTTCTCTTCCTAATGTCAGTGTGGTTTATAAAGTAAAGGTTTCAGAGGTTGATAGATAGTCTCACAGGGCTGTGATCGTGACCAGTATAGTTATAATAGTCCTGGCTTTTGTGAATTAAGAAGAAATTAAAAGTTTAAAAACCATAAACCCTAAGTAGCTTTAACACCATGTCTTTAGGATTAACTATTAATTACTATTAATGCGTTTCAAAAGCAGAAATATTAATGAAAACAGTTCTGTAAATATTGGATGAAGGTATTTCTAGGTTTCATCTGTTTATATATGTTATTTGAAATATGATAGTTCAGATACGTGCTATATCATTTTTTCCTTGCTGCACTTCATCCATTCCTTGCCTTGTTTCTTCCATTATAAGCAAATCTATTAAGTAGCTATTCAGAAACGGAAGGCTTCAATGAGGATGTGAAAAATATAGAACACTTTAAAAATTAACTTAAGCAGGTAAGAACATAACTGGGAAGATTGTACATCGTCCCAGATTCTCTGCAAGTGCTGAAAAACAGTCTTGTGAAATAACATTCTGAATTTAAAGACCTTGTGTCATATGCCAAGTTAGACTTACAATTTTATTGTGAGCTGAAGTTTAGCAAAGTCCTCTGTGATACAATGCAGCAAAATCTGTCTGTGATTCTTCTGCTGTGTAATCCAAGCTACAGTTTGCATAACTTGTCAGTTATGTCTTCACTTCATGTTCTATAATGTTTTTCCATTAAAAATATTCACATATGTGCAACTAAGAAGGAGCTTCTTCAGCGTCTTGAATACTTTTATAAGAGGGGCATGAGAGATCATGACTATTGTTAATGGAAGTATTGAATACTGTCAGTTTGAAGGTTTTCTGTCAACTAGTCAAAATCAAACTAGAAAGTCTTAACCAGTGACACCGAAGCCAGTGATGCAATCATCAACAAACAGATGTCAGTCTGTACCATATATAGTTTCTTTTTTTACCCTCTAGTTTAATCTTGTAATCTTGACATGGGTATTCTGTACAGCAAAACAAAAAGTTTGGAGAGTTTTCCCGTATTATACTAGATTTCAAAAAAATATTTGAACTGTTTAGGAAGCCTAAATCTTATATATTACTAGACTTAGGAGCTAAAGCCTTTTATGGAAGTGCTAGAGAGAATGTAATCCTCTGTTTTTAATCATATGCTGACAGTACAATGTTACTAAGCATAATACCTATTTCACAGATAAAATTGTCATCCTTATTCTAAAAAGGACAAAAGAGGTGCAAAGAAAAATCTGAAATATTAAGGAAAGCTTGTACTTAATCTTATCCACAACAGCTGTCTCAACACTGCAGAAAGTCAGACTAGTTAAAAATGATGGCCTCTCCTGTATCATGTAATGAATAAGAAATTTTATTGATAGCAGTAAAACCTATGTTGTCTAATGCTATTTCACACTAGGCTAATAACTGTTCTATGGTAGCTGTAGATACAGTTTAATACACACATGCATTATTATGAGTACTTCTTGGCAGTGTGGTTCTTTTATATTAAGAATTATCATTAAAATACAAGTTTAAGTGTCACAGGGAAATGATACCATTTCTGTAGACTTACTAGAAATTTTAAGGGAAAAAACCTGCACTGGAGAAGCAGGAATAAGACAGGAGATGAGAGGACATTTCTATGACATTATGTACCTGTGAAAAAGAACCAGCATAATCAACTAGCTTGTAATCCTGAAAAGGAGAATGAAGGAAGGAGTTCTACACATAAAAACATCATATATATAGGTGAGAGATGTGTGATCATATGGGTCATGCCATCAAATGGAAATAAAGGCTGAATTTAAAAACCATCTGAGGACTTCTGCATATGGAAAGCAGAATATTAAATAGCTGTTTTCTGCTATATACATACCATTCATGCTAACATAAAAAGTTTTTCCTAAAAAGCTGCTTACTGTAAGCATGTAATAGTATTTTCCTGCTGTCACCTTTCTCCTATCTTGGAGGTCTTTCCTCCATCATATATAATACCGTGGGAGCAGCTCTGCTGGTGAGAGGTGTAGATGGTTATTTGGTATACTTCTAATGTTTTAAAAATTAAATCCTTTCCTAATAGAGAGAAAATCTGAACCTAATAATGTAGTAAGTCATTTGCATCAGGTTGAAGATAGCTTTGCGCAATGCATTCTTTGACATTCTCTAGCATACATCAGCCACATCACAGGTGTCAAGTTACATCTGGGCTAAGATTGAGGTTTCGCACATCTAGAAACAGAATAAATTTGCTCACTATGAAGTGTGTTTTTATAGAGTGAAGAAGCAGCTGTAACCTGTGAAGAGCTCCTTACTTGTTTTGAGTTGTCTGTTGAGCTACTTTGTTACATTATAGATCTCTCCCAGTTTGGTTTTATTTGCTTTGCAGCTGGATTTGGAAAATACAGGGTTGTTGCATTTCTAAACTGTACTTTCAATCTCTTTCTGCCCAAGTGAAAAAATGCAACTTCTCATGTTAAGATGCAGGTTTTGTTGCACCTGAACAGGATACAGGGGCCACTTGTTCTGTGCTTTCTGGAGGAGTCTGAGGGCAGACCTCACTGTAGTTACAACTTCCTCATGAGGGGAAGATCAGGGGCAGGCACTGATCTCTTCCCTCTGGTGACGGTGACAGGACCAGAGGAAATGGCCTGAAGCTGTGTCGGGGGTGGTTTAGGTCGGATATTAGGAAAAAGTTTCTTCACCCAGAGGGTGATTGGGCACTGGAACAATCTAGACCAGGGAAGTGGTCGCAGCTCCAGTCCTGACAGAGTTCAGGAAGTGTTTGGACAATGCTTTCAGGCACATGGTGTGTATCTTGGGGTGGTCCTGTGCATCACAAAAAGTTGGACTCAATGATCCCTGTGGGTCCCTTTAAGTCCGGATAGTCTACAATTCTGTGTTTCTTTCTAGGGAGTATATCATCATGAGATTGTTCAAAGGCTGGATTAAAAGAGCATTATATTTAGAGATGCTACTAAATTTATTTACAAGTAAAAAAAAATCAGGGTGAAGAATATGAAAGGCATGGAAAATGCATTGCTTATGCTCTCATATTTCTGTATTATTAACACTTTCTGCATTTTTAATAGAAAAAAACACCTGTTAAGTTTGATAAAACATAAAAACATTTATTAATGTCTTACTGTGATCCTTAGCTTTCCTGTGGCAATCCAGAAGCATGTTTGGGCCACTATGTATGTCCTTTTGTTGAACTTGCTTTTTATCACCAAAGGCAACAAATAATTTTTATTATTTTAGATTTTAAAATGTGTTCTATTCAAATATATTCAGAACAAATTCCACTAATTTTTTCCTGGGTCACTGCTTTCTGCTTTATCCGTGTACATGAGTGCTTTGAAGAGAAAGGTGAGGGTCTTGTATGTGAAAAGGATATTACATATAAATACAATAATTTACTGTTAGTATAATTTAAATTGTAAGTATTGTAGAACAAGTTGAATTAGACCAAAATTTGTTATTAAAGGACAGAATGACAAAGAAAACACAAGCCCAAATATTGTTTTTATATCTATTTATATATTTTTTTATTTATTGTATATTCATATTATTTTTATATATATATATATTACCAGAAATTCTTAAACATAATCATGCAGGTAAATCTTTTACAATAACACTTCCTGGCATTTTTCAAAACACCCTTTTCCTGGTGTTGTGCTCATATTTTCAGTGCTCCTGTGGGGTCTTTGGGTTGATGGTTTCAGTCTGGTAGTTCAGGCTGTAACAGCAAGTTCTAATCACCTCAACTCTGAGAAATGCAGAGTTCATGTTGACTGCTCTTCCTCCCGCTAGGATCCACCTAGAGTAATTTTAATGTCTGCTAGGACAGTTCTACACTTTGCTGTATCTTCACCATTGTGTAGGTTGATAACATTTGATTTTATTACATAGTATTCCTATTGTGTATGCCAGGTGGTATTTCCCTCTTCTCTTTGTTGCCCGGCAGTTTAACTGAGCATTGGAGCATTGGAGAACTAGTGCCGGGCTGGGCCTCTTAACAGTCCCGTGGTGCTCATCTGCACAATGTCTCCACTTCCCAAAGCCTCTGCTCACATACCAAGCCTTCTCTCTATGAATACCAGTGCATTGGGGTAATAAATACCTCGTTCTGGCCAAAGTAACCTCTTGCTATGACTGAAAAACTGGCAGCTGTAATATCCAAAAGGTAAGTAAAAGTGATCCAAGTTAGTGATAGCCACCCGTCAGAAGAAAAGCCTACTGTTACAGCTAAAAACATGAAAATTAATCTGCAGGCATGTTTGGGCAGAGAAAGCTTCAGAGCTGAAGCCTTGAAAAACTAGCAGAACCCTGTCAACACCACTGGACCTGGACCATTCACTCATTTCCATTTTATTTTTCCTCTTAATCAATGCATTTATTTCATATGCATTGCATGAAATAAATAAGTATAAGGACTACAAAAAATGTGTTTACTAATAGGTGTCACTTTTACTAATTTTGTACAGCTAAAATTCCCTGTCACAAAGTCATGTTAGACCCTGACCATTCTCCTGAAAGGACACAAGTCTTCAGGTGAAGTAAAAAAGAGCAATCTAGGAAAGTATCAATAGGATCCTTTTGAATGAAATGTATTTTACCGTTTTTTCTAACCCTTTGTGCTAGAAAAAGGTCTCTTTGCATAGATGAGACTGTATGTAATACACTTGCCAGGGACTCTCAAAAAGAAAAAGTCAGATCCATGTGCCATTGTGACAAAGTAAACAAGGAATGGTGGACTAAAAATATGTAAGCAGACTTAGAGCCACTCTTCTTCCCTCACTAAAGCCATTCTTGTAAGGTATTGTGGTTGTTTATCACCATCAAATGTGGAAAGTGAACCCATTAAAGGAGCGGGGAAAAAAAACCGTACAGATAGTGAGCTGTCCTGGATGTCACCCTCATTTAGGACAGGTGGGTGTGGTGGCAGCATGGTCCTGGTAGGACAGTGCTGTGACGCTGCTGCTGTTGCAGGGGCTGTCAGCAGGGGCAGCCGCAGACTGGCTGTGCCCCGTGCCTGCCTCACCAGGCTTGTCTGCAGCTACCTGTTCTTGGTGGTACTTCGCTGCTCCTTTCAAGTGCTTTGCAAAAACTCTGTTTCAGACGTTACGTGGAAGGAAATTGAATTTTCTCCATTTTTCTCACCGTCCCTAATGCCATAATTTTTATAAGCAGAGCCTTTTCGAGGAAAAATGCCTCAGGTGGCTTATCCCTTGTCCATTCAGCTGAGCATGGACATATGTATCTGAGCTGAACAGGGATGGGATTACTTATATGTTTAAAGGAAAATTCATGTGTATGTGTTTTTTTTTTATTCAAATGCTAAGCCAACCATGTTCCAATTCTTATTACTTCATCTCTTTGATACCAGATTTTAAATCTTTATCTCGAGAAAGTTTATAAAAATAGCCTCTCTGCTGGCATTGAGATTTTGTAGTTTTCATTTTAACATTACTTTTAATCAAATTGATGAGCCATAACTGAATATGACATACTGGATTGCTAGCTTATATGCTTATCTTTTAAATGTTGATAATCCAGCCAGTGTTTTTCATTAAAAATACTGCTAGTTTTTAGATATTTTTCATTAAAAATACTGCTAGTTTTTAGATAATTTAATACACACCATATAACGCCTTTATTTTTTTTTGTCCTTTTCAAGTGCACATCAATGAAAAAAGAAACAACCATCATATATTTGCAAAATTTCTTTTTCAGGATTTTTTTTTCATCTCTCAGTATATCAGCCTTTGGATGATCTTGAAGGAACCTTCAATTAAACATAATTTGTGTTTCTTTCAAACATTTTTAAGGTATTAAGTGAAGTATTATTTTTTAATGGAACAAAGGAAAAATACAGTTGTGGTGTATGATTAACTTAGGTTGTGAAAAAACAAGTTTGAGACACAGTGCACAGATGTGATGGTTTGCATACCAGAATATTTATTTCACATAGTTCAAATTACAAAGATGCAAAATATAGCTCTTGTTTAAACTGCGTGAAAATCTACAGTATCAGGGTGTGACTGACCAGCCACGTGCTTCTAAATTCATGTTGTTAGAAAGACGGCTTGAATGCTAAGATTTCTTGGCCACCTGCAACAAAATGAAAAATATTTCACATGCTGTGGCACAGATGCTGATAAAATAAAACTGTGTTTCGCTGCTTTCCACTGTTTGCTAAATTTTGGGTTTTGTAGTTAAGGTTAGTCGTGTTAAATTAGAAACTGAGTTACAGTATAAATATAGAAGTGTTTTGAGTGTATCCAGTGAGATTTTGGCAGTGGGTGACAAGAAAAGACCAGTGCCAGACACAGCTGGCTCCAGCTAACTCTGCAACAGATCTGCCACGGGACACAGCTGAGCCTGTCAGTGAAGCTGGTGGCTCTCTTGTGAATGCATATTAAGGTAAAACTAAAATACTAGACAGGCAGAGGAGGAGGGAGCAAAGGCAGAGTGGTAAACAACACAGGGAACAGCTAGGGTAGAAGGGGAGGAGTTCTATGTCAGAGCAGACATCTACTGTGCTGCTTGTGGGCACAGGAAGAAAGATAGTGTTTTAATTTTTGTGTTTGATGCTCACTATGCTCACCTGTTTTAATCAGTGCAAAATTTCATTAATTTTCCTTAGGTCTGTTTTGCCTACTAGAGAAGCTGTTGAGCAATCTCCCTGCCTTCAGCTTGACCCAGCTCATTCAGCCTGTTTTCTCCCCATGCCCTAGGTGCTAGGGAAGGACTATGAGGGAGCAAGTGGCTGGGTAGGAGTTCAAAGCTAACTACCACAAAGCTAATCTACCACAAGAGTGGAAGAGTTATGTGAGCTAGTGCATATCTCATAAAATATCCTTGATAATCTAAGTCTTGTTCATGTTGGAGTTTGATGCTAAATGGGGAGTCAGTTCTTGAGGATAACAGAAGTACACCAGCTAAGGCAAATACTGAGAAGTCACGTCCAAGTGTATGGTTATCTTTATTGTAGCGATTGTGGAGGGGAAAATACATAGCATAATTATTGAAAGGATTCTTGTTCAGCAGGCTATAATTTTAATCTGTTATTTTCGAAAGTAATACAGTTTTTACAGACTTCTACCTACAGGCAGATTTAGGTAGTGTATATGCTTTACTGTAGTGTATATGAAAGCTGTGAACAGTCCTCTTGATGTAAGCACAGAACTTCTCTAGCACTGAACAAAGATTTTTCTGCTGCCTCCATCACTGTACCTATCATCTGTCTTGGGTATGTCTTCTTAGTGCCTGCTTCCAAGATGCTAATTCAGACTTAAATTATTTTTTTTCATCAGGTATAATAATGAGAAATGTTTAAAAGCATACAGAGAAGTAGAACCACTTCAGGAGATTTTCTCAGCCACTCATAATTGAATGAGCAGCTGATATTCAGCAGTAGATGCTTAAACGTGGCTCAAGCAACTCTCCAGATAAATGAAAAACAGTAGGTTACCAGAGAGTAAATTAGAGTATTAAATGGCTGGGACTAACTAGCCTTGCTGACTTTGCTGAAATTCATCCACTTTTTTCAGCATAGTATCAAAGTTCCCACAGTGAGGCAGTTTTATGTTCACTTCAGACCTCTTTCAGTCTATGTCTGTCTGTCTGTCTATCTGTCTATCTGTCTGTCTGTCTATCTATGTCCCATGTGTTTAAATCCGTTTAAATTAAAATGCTGTTCTCTGGACTTCTCACACCTTGATTGTCCATACAAAACATAGTCAGTATAGACTATCTGATTCAGTCAGGGAGTCCCTGAAAAGGCTGAGCTTTTCTTAAAAGTACTGAATTTTTAAAACTGACATTTTAACTGACAGGTTTTATGGTTTTGTTGCTTTTTAAAAATTGTATTACATGGTGGTGACTTATGCAGTTTTCTCTTTGTATCTTCAAAACCCTGGAAATCACTTCTTCGAAGTAAAAGCTGAATTTTACAGGGATTCATGAACTTCCCAGAGCTTTTGCTTATGTTTACGTTAAATCTTACATGTATGCACAGAATTCTGAAAGTTCTGATGACTCTGAAAAGGGAGGCTGGTTGCTTTGAAGCATTACAATCTTTCAGAGGGAATTAAATTTCTCAATTTTTTCTTAGACTGTGGTGGTTGTATACCATTAAGGAAATATATGCACATTCTCCTTTAGTGATTTCATGTATATAGGGTTTCTGGATTGGTCATCTGGTATTTTATTACGGTTGCCTACATCAAAAATAACAGAATTATTGTAGGAAACAGAGCTCAGAAATAAATTTATGGGATGCACATTTGTGAGTAATTTATGCCAGTATTCCTGCATTCACTTCAGTGTTAGACGACAATGAAAAATTGAGTTGAGTTCGTTTTAATTGATAGCTTATTAGTAGGATTTATAAGATTTTAATTACTTGATATTTCTTTAAAGGTGCGTGAGTTGAGGCTTTTTTTTTGTGTGTGTCAAAGCCATGGTTGACTACCTATTCCCATTTACTTCAGCAAACCAGTTTCCAGATCAATGGTCAGTCATTTGCTGCTTCTCTCTCTGAGGATAAAACTGGTTTTCAGCAGCTCAGGTCACATTCAATAGTAGGAACAAATCTACAGAAACAAATTCACTAAGGAAATGGTAAAAGATGGTGAGTAGTCAGGGTCTTCACCTTGTTCTGGCACTGTAGTGCAGAGAAAAAAAGATGTTTGTATTCAAGAAGGAGGTTGATAATGTTTATTATGCCTGTTGTTTATTATGAGTTAACCTCAAGCAGTGTGACTGACACAGGTAACACTTCAGTAACTGCGCAGTTGCTCTGTTTCCCATATGAACAGTTATTTCCTTAAATTGGTTACACACCCCCCTATAAAGACCTCCTGTAACACTGTCAAAGTGATGCTAGTCAGATATTTTTACTTTTGTGTTGTATATCACAACATTTTTTTGTTATCACAAGATGATATCACTCTGTCTTCTCTACATAGGAAAAAAAATACTGGGTTTTTAAAAACTAGAGTGTATGAGTTTTGGAAACAGAAATCGATCTGCATGTAAGTGGCTATGCCTGCATGAAAGAGTTTGGTATATTAAGAATCAAATATTATGGCCTTTTGATGAACAAACATAGGTCATCAGTGTACTATAGCTCGAAGAGAGAGAAAGTTCCTTCTAGAGTACATGAACAGTGCCTAGTCCAAACCTACAGTACTGAAATGACATCTTGTGTGAGTCAAGGTCTGAGATCCTTCTGTATTTGTCACCTGATGCAAAAGTAGTTCAGGTGGTTCAAAAATAATGAGCCACAGTGTGTGCTCACAGCCCAGAAAGCCAAACGTGTCCTGGGCTGCATCCAGAGCATCGTGGGCAGCAGGGCCAGGGAGGGGATTCTGCCCCTCTGCACTGCTCTGGTGAGACCCCACCTGCAGTGCTGCATCCAGCTCTGGGGTGCCCAACATAAGAAGGACATGAAACTCTTGGAACAAGTCCAGAGAACGGCACTGGATAAGAGGACTGGAGCACTTCCCTTATGAAGACAGACTGAGGAAGTTGGGTCTGTTCTGCCTGGAGAAGAGAAGGTTGAATGGAGACCTCACAGCAACTTCCTGGAGGGGGCCTGAAGGAAAGGTGGAGAGGGACTCTTTATAAGGAACTGCAGCGAAAGAACAAGTGGGAATGGCTTCAAATAGAAAGAGGGGAAATTTAGATATGATATTGGGAAAAAATTCTTTACTGTGAGAATGGTGAGGCATTGAAACAGGATTTTCTGGAGGTTGATGATTCCCCAGCCCCAGCAATGTTCAAACCTGGGTTGGATGGGACTTCGAGCAAACTGGTGTAGTGGGATGTGTCCCTTCTCTGGACAGGAAGATTGGGACTTGGAATGGACGATCTTTACGGTCCATTCCATGCCCTTAACATTCTATGATTCTAAGATAATGGAAAAGAACTTAAAAATATTACTAACTCATTTACATCTTTTACTTTAGTAATCATTCATTCATTCAGACAAGAGACTTAAATTGTGATTGGATAGATTGCTAAATGTATACAAATCTATTTATTTGAATAAGATACTTCTTGCATCTGAAACAGTGTATAAACCATATTTCCACTTCCAGATTGCATCCATCATTTACATTTACTGTGGCATAGAACTGCTGAAGTGAAATGGTGCAGGAAGATCTGTGAAATTATTTAGCTCCAGCACCTGTTGGGAGGTGCTGTCAGTCAAAGCCTGCAGTGGAAAAGATAACTGGGTTTGGTAGAAGCAGAAAAGGTTGTAGTTACAAAGCTCTCATGCAAAGGCAATACCATTAGTTATTGGTAATTAAATGAACAAGAAAATAGAATATAATACTCACCATCTAAATAAATTTATTGAAACTTAGGAAGAATTTTACAGTTCCTTTAATGGCATTTTTAAATTAAATGAGTGTGTATTGACTCACTTTGGATGTATTTAAATTGTCATCCTAAATTAGTTTTCAGAAAGTATTTTGACCACATTTGTTTCATCATAAGTTTTCAGTTGAAGGAATAGCACTCAAGATTGTAGTCAAGGTCATTCAGAGATGCATGCCTTTCTTACTGCAACATAGTGTGGAATTCTCATTATTTCTAGATTTCTTGTTTGAGTTCTGTACTTTTATTGTATATTCTAGAAATGGTTGCCTTACAACTGTTTTATACTCCGGCCTTAGATGTTGAATACCCCTTTGTTGAAAATTATTGACACATGAAAAACCAAATCCAGAATAGTTTTCCTGGATTCTATTTGCTCTGAGTGATATCCACAAGATTTGGTGAAAGCTTCTTGTTCTGGAAAAATTAAATTTGCCTTAAGGCTCTTGTATAAGAAGTTCATCATCATGCTTAAGGAACACAGCATGGTTCTGTAACGTTGTGAAGAATACCTTAGCACTGTTGCTACAATATTTATCAGGAAAAGCATATTTAGAGATTAAAGAATAAGAGTGTTTAAAATAGTTTTGAGTAATGCAAATACCAAATTCAACTAATACAATGTCTTGATTTTTTTCATTGGGATTTAATCACAGTAATAAACAACTACCATTAAATGCTTGGCAAAATAATGGCCTTGTAATGTAAAGTAAGCACAGCTGATCATAGTCTAGAAGCTATTTGTCAGTCCAGTTGGTTTTCATTATTTAGAAGCCTGCTGAAAATGTTTTATTTATAAACAGAAAAACAGATTACTTAAATGCACTCTGAGACCAATTCACATCAGCGAGAAAACATGAGTGTATTATCCTGTTCTGGCCTCTGATTTCTTAAGAGGATCAGAAATAATCCAGAATTCCAAGACCAAAGTTCAGCTGCATCATTAATGTTTTATTTTGCTCTGCTGTTTACCTTAGCAAGTTGTCAAAGCACAGACAAAAACTGATTAAAAAATAGCACATAAATACATTTTGACATAAAATAAAACCCTCTTCATAAAATATTTCTGAATCTGATAAACCATACTTTGGCAGAACAAAACCATCTCTGCCTAGATACAGTAAAGGCATTTGGGTATCCAGCAGCTCACCACCAAGTATATAAATGTATTTTTTGCATGTTTTAGGTGGGCAGCCCGATATAACAGCAGTGAAAGCATGTGAATGTTATGGAGTTACATGCTGCTACAATATTTGGGTGAAGTGCCATAATACTGAGGATTGAACATGAATGTCTCATAGTGTGATCTCTGCATTTACAGAATTTGCCTCTTTATTTTTTTTCATTCGGGTTTTTTTTTGTTGCCATGATGTAACCCCAGCCAGCATTTAAGCCCCACACAGCTGCCTGCTCATTCCCGCACTAGTGGGATGGGTGAGGGAAATTTAAGAATGAAAATGGAAAAACGTAGGTATTGTGACAAAAAAAGTTTAATAGGAAAAAGCCTTTCCCATCAACAAAGCAAATCAAGGCATTAATTCTCCCCTTCCAGTGGGCAGTCAGGTATTCAGCCATCCTCAAAAAGCAGGACTCTGTCATGTGTAATGGTGCCTTAGGAAAGCAAACACAATTACTCCTTAGGTCATCCCTCTTCCTTTGTCTCCCATGAACTTTATGTACATGATGCCATATGGAACATCCCTGTGGTCAGTTGGAGTCAGCTGTCCTGGCTGCATCCCCTCCCAACTTCTTGTGCATGTCCAGTCCCTCACTGGTGGAACAGTACAAGAAGCAGGCATTGGCACTCTGCAAGCACTGCTCAGTGATAACAAAAACATCTCTCTATTATCAACTCTGTTTTCAGCACAAATCCAAAACATATCCCCATACCAGCCACTGTGAAGAAAATTAAGTCTATCCTAGCCAAAAGCAGAATGCAGATGTTGCTGAGGTTCTGCCCTCCCCGCCCTTTTCTTTTTTCTTTTTAAAAGGGGAAGTCTATCTCAGCCTGGTTTTTCAACACTCTACAGGTTTTTCCTCTTAATTTTACTTAAGCAATACACTGATACAGCAATAAAATTCTACTGGACATAAATAACAAGGCATACAGTTAGTTATGTAGGTAATTGGCAGCCTCATATTCCTATCTTTGCACTAGAAGGTAAGTTGCTTTAGCAGAGTATAAGCAGCAAGGACTAACAGCAACAGGCTGTGGGAAGATAGTGCCATGTTCTAATTCAACTTCTTTTTGAATATCTCTGTAATGTAATCTGATGCTCAGTGTTGTATTTTTACCTTGATCTTTTTCCAGGAAGTTATTAACAGATGAAAACAATGATTTGGTCAGTAGTGATGTTGTCATTGTAAATCTATGCTCAGCTGCTCTTGGTTTCATTTTCTCTTAACCTGAGATTATAAGAAGGGCATGAACACTGAAACACGTTCAGATAAAAACCCAGCACAGTATTTTTAATAAAGGCACATAGCATGACTGTGTTATTTCTTAAAATAGCTACACTGTGTTTTGCAAAACCTGTGTCATATCTCTCTATTCAGGCACTTCCCACATACTTCATTCACGTGAAGTGTGCACTCTGTTTGAAGTTTACTCTTCTAATACTGAAGCAAATTTTTTGAGGGTTTTGTTAGATAGAATAATCAGAGTAAGGAAAGAAAATATGAAATAGCTAAGTCTGTAACAGTAGAGTAGCTAATGTTCTAATAGAGTTTTACTTTTGTCATTCCCTCTTCCATCTCGTGGTCATCTGGTTGAATTGAAATCCAGTTTTAATTTTGATTTGTAAAAAAAAAAAAAACTGTTTACGGTATCATTTCTTGATTCTTAAACCATATTTGATAGTAAGTGCTAATTTACATATTTACATACTCATTTCATTCTTTTATTTATTGAATTTCATAGGATTTTTTGTATGTATGGTTGTTGTTTTTAAATGCTCCATTGTTCACTTGTTATCTTGACTGGGATCTTGGGAGAGCAGAAAAGTTTATGAAGTTGATGAACAAAAGTCTATGAAGTTCACTAATGACAAATAAACATAGCTTGTACAACTTTAGTCATAAACACCAAATGGGTTTATGGCTTAAGGTAAAGATTGATAAATGGAATATGCTAAATAAAATCCTGAATAGGAACACTTGCCCAATATCTGTAGGCTATCTGTGAAACAGAAAAGTTAAAGCTTTATTCTTTTATGCATTAGCCTGTGGAAACAATTTCACTTCTGAAATGCTTCAAGAACATTTGAGTATAATGGGCTTTCTACTGCCTGGTTTAGCTGTACCCTGTAGAGAGCACTCAGCCCATTCAGCTTGAACTCCATTTTATCTAGCTCTTATCCATTAATTTTATCCTGACCTTGGGCATAAAATATATGCACTTTTTATGCTCCATGCTTTTTGTGGAGAAAGAGGAATAGCATTACCCATCGATCACCATTATGAATGATACAGCTTAAAATAAACACAGGTCAGAGACAGATATGTTAAGAGCAGTTTTGTATTGATTCCATCACAACACTGAGTTAAAAGGGGGAAGAAAACACATCAGTGTATAAATGATGAAAAGAGATTTGGAAAACAACAGCAGCTATGAAGTAAACGTAACGGCTTTACTTTAGGGTTATTATTGGCAAAAAAAATTGTTGCTATTATTAATTCAATCTACCTCCTCCTAATATATTTATTGTCATAGATTAGACTGTGCAGTGTACTACAGCAATAAGGTCTGTGTGTTTTACTGTTGCATTTTTTCCTGTTGAAAGCTTTTTTGTTAAAAGAACCTTACACTGATTAGATCCATTATATTTAGCTCAAGTGCTGAAATATTTATACCATACTTCTCGCTATAGGCACTTTTTATTTGTTACTCCAATCCACTTGCAGAACACTGTCTTTGACTACAACAAAATGGTATGTTGTTAGGATCCGTGACACTGGTACTAATCATAGAAGTTTTAACAAGCCTACCTAAATTACAGTATGCATCTCTATTGTAATGTACATGGAGAAAAAGATATCCTCCTTTGTCAATGGATTTCCACTGAGGAAATAATGGCTTAAATATTATTGATGGAGGACAATAGTTTTACACTGTGAGACTTCTCTTTGGAAACAAGAAAACCTAGGAAATTAGAGCTTTAAGTGGAAACATATTATGACACAGCTTATTAGAGGAAAAGGCTTTGAATGGGGAATTTGACAAATCTGTGATAATACCTTTATGGTCTGTCTGCTTCCTAAAGTAAAATCCTGGAACTCTTAAGTCAGGGAAAGATATTCATAACAGCCTTCCTTTGCCAGAGGTCAAAGTTTTGTTTTCAGTTTTCTAAGCAGTTTTCCAATGGAAAACTCTCAGTGTTCAGAATTAATTGAGTGTTTCTTTGGCACTGCCACCCTCAATTCTTAGATTTTTGCCCCGTGATATTTATGCTGTTTTTTTCAGTTTATAAATTGGTGATTTCTGTTCCTGATCAGGAAGGTACAGAGGAAGGGAGGTTCTGTTAACACAGTAGCTCCTGTGAGGACTAGGGGATATGAAAAATCTTCTTTGTGCTGAGTTGTAGGTCAGCTGGTCAGAGGAACTGCTAGTCCTGAATGTTCTTGGTGCTGGAGGCTGTCTTACCTGTGCTTCCATTGTCTAGAGAATTTACACATATGTAATGCAGCAGCCGTCTGTTGGTGAGACTCTGTCTGGTAAAAATTAATTTAGCAGTGTCTGTTTTAGTACTAACTTGTATGTTAGTTGAAAGCCTTCCCATTGAGTTTTAGGAAAAGATACTGTTGGTAAGAAAGTGGAAAAGTTTAAGGTTAAATTTAGTTTTTTTTATTTTTCCCTATAGCTTACTGTCACATTATACCAGTAATAAAAGTTGCTTGTTTCTTTACACCTTCAGGTCTTTTGTAGGTATTCACATATGGGTCTTCATTCATTATTATCTACAGATTTCTTAAAATCTGTGGTGGAACCTGAATTAATAATCATAATATTGCACTAGTTCCATGATCCAGTCATTTAATATTGCTTTTGGTCAATATGTGATTTAAAAAAAAGCTAGAAAAATTAATAATTTGAATTTACTGACATATACTACAGATGAAAGATGGTGTGTTTTTTCCTCTGGACTTTTTTTTTTTTTTGTTAGGACTATTTTATCATGCACAAAGCAGTTTTTGAAAAGTATGGTATTCTGCAATTGCAGGCATTACTCTGAAAGGACCATTATGCTTAACAATCCTTTATTTATAGAAATTGGATGAGGTTGTATTTTTTAAAAAAACAGGAATTTTTAATGTAAATTTTTTGGTATTTTTTATATGGATAAGCCTCAGGAAATTCAGGGATGAATTTGGCAGGTGGTCTTCATCTCATTTGTTTTCTCTTTAAAGAATGATACTATCTACTTGGTTACTTTTATTAAGCAGCTGTGAATGAGAATAAAATTTTATCTTACATGACTTATGTTCTTGGAGCATCTTTTGGAAATGCATTATTTTTACTATTTTCTTAAAAATCTTTCACATGTTTAGAACAATATATCATCATTGATTGACAGCATCTTTGTAAAATAGGATCAGGAATAATACATGTTTTTACATGGAGAAGTAGAAAAGGCAGTATACGGTTGTACAATAAATCAGTTGCAGATCCAGAGACTCAGTTCTCCTGAGGCCATAGGTTTTAAAGCCATGAGGGACTAGTAAGGCTATTTAGGCTGGCCTCCTGTATAATAGAGGTCACAGGATTTCCCTGAATTAGTTTGTACTTCATTATCTTATGCTTTTGAGTAAAAGTATCAGCGGTTTCGAATTTCGTGTCTTAAATGCCTGGTGCTGTTCCATGGGACTGTTCAGACTTCTTAGCTAAGGCTTGATCATGTATTTGCTTTCAGCCAGGATTTATACAGACTTCAGCAGCAACTGAATTTCCACATGGATATGTGCCCACCTCCTTAACAGTTACATGGAAACAACATTTGAAGCCAGTACTAGGTCACAAAAGAGTTGATAAAATCTGTGAGCTGGTCAGGTTACAGAAAAATACAGTACCCTACACTGCTCAGTAACTTGCTTCATCTTTTCTAAATCTTCAGCTGCTACTTTCACGGGCATAGTTTACCTGTTCACCAACTATCAGCATCTATGTTCCACTTGTGCTATCAGTCCTTTTCTTTCCCAGAGATCCCTGTCTGGGAATTCAAGCCAGACTTCTGAAAGACCAGAGGTCAACAAGAGACAAAGGCACCCCTCACAGGTTTTGTGCACACTTGTTTCATGTGCAGCTGAGTAATTAGCACCTTCAAAGTGAAGGGGATCAGAAAATTATTTTTCTGAGTGATGACTGGTCGTGGATGCACTGCATTTTACGTAAAGAAAATAAATATTCATAGTACGCTGCTTGGTGTAAAATAAATTTAAAAGAAATCGTTTCATTTTTAACTTTTTTGTCAGTGACACTTTGGAAAGAGGAGAAAAAAACCCAAACCCACTTCCCTCTGCCACTTTAAAAATCATTTCCTGGTATTCACATCCTAAAAAGATTTGAAGTATACAGGGTGTTCTCATCATAATCAGCTTTTATTCAGAAATGTGTTGTAAAATATCTGGAATTCTACCAGTCACATTTTGGATGTGGGTATGTTCACAACAGAAAAATTTTAAAGGAAAAAAAGTATCTAAAATTGATGACTTGTCAAAAATTAAAATGACAGTTTTTATTCTGCTTCGAGCTAGTGCACAAAGCATTTCACATGCCGTATAGAAAACTTTAAGCTCATTAAATCCTTAGGGTCTAGTATTCAAAATGTTTTTTTTAAGTTGTTAGTTAGACAAATTTTTGTGGTATTTGCTATGTGTAACAGGGATGTAAAAGCATACAGTTAACATGAAGAAAATTATTTTAGGAAAAGTAAAACAATGATTGTGGAGTCATAGGGGGAAAGTGAATACAGAAACCATTGGAGATGGCAAGCATTTATCTGTGTATAGCTAGAAATGTATACAAGCATGAACATTCTTTGTACTTCTTGTATGGAGTCTAAGTTCTGTTCTGGGTACCTCCACTGGCTGGCAGACCTTAAGGGATGCTGGTTCTTTGCCACATACACAACTGAATGCAAAATCTTAAGTGTTCCCTCACACTCACAAAAGCTTGGTTTGCAGTTGCAAAGACAGTACAGGTATACTTAAACTGTATTTGGTATGAAGGCATCTAGTCTATAAAATAGACTAATTAATACAAAGAGTAATCTAGTAAATAATCTTGCTTTCTTCAGCAACTAGTAATGTTCTTCATCTCATAAATTAATACCATTGTTTATGAACTACATTCATGGCTGAGTAAAGTCTCTATTCTATTCTGCTTTATGGGAACATCATGTTAATTAAGCAAATTTTATCTATCTATAAATAAATGCAATAAGGAAAAGCTTCCAGGAAATTGCAGCTACAAATACTACACTGCCAACTTACATTCAGTTAATCTACTTCTTCCTTTGTTTGGTGTGCTGAAATCTGTAAAGATGGTGTTTTGTATCACAAGTAGACATTTTTGCCTAAGGGAAGAAAAAAATAATGGGAGGAAATAAGGCAAGTTCAAATATATCCTAAAGCACATTGTATTTCCTATTGTGTAGTTTCTATTGCTGCCTTGTAAAAGAGAATGCTTTCAGTGCTCTCAAGAATGTTCAAAATCCAGACAAAATAAATCCAGTCATCTCAACTGAACCTATTTTGAATGTATTCATCACTTTTCACTGATTGCTAGTAAAGTTAAACAAGGTGTCAGGTAATATATTACTAAGGTACAATCCCAAACTTCTAATGCGGCCTTAAAAAGAACAAAACACCAAACCTGACAAAAAGTTCTAATTTTATTGACATTTAATTGAAGCAAATTCCTCAAGAAACAGAAAAACCTGGCAACAAAATGGAAGTGGGGAGCAGATCAATTTCAAAAGATGCTTGTTACAATTTTTGTTAATTTGGTGCGGGGTGTAACTGTTGAATTGAATGAGCAACAGTTAAGAGTGCACTTCATTTTGCAGTCATATTACAATTTCTAACAGACAGGTGTCCACTTGACAGAAGCTGCAGTCTTGATAGAACTGTGTCAAATGCAATTCTTGTTAGCTGTCTCTCCAAAGAGACAGATGATCAAAAACACTCACAGTCTGAACTGCCATCTCATCCACTGCTTTCTCAGATCAGCTCTGAAGACCCATTGACAGGGAAATGTAACAAAGCCCTCAGTATGGAGAACACTGATGTGTGGAATGAAAAATTCCTTCTAGGGAATTAGTTTGATCCTGGAGTCTTCTTTTAAACAGCCTTAACAGTAACTTTTCAGTCTTCCAGATGCTATGATGTGATGAAGTGTATTGTCTCTTTTAAAAACTGAAAAATCAGGATGGCGAGAGTTTTTCTTTTGTTTGTTGAACAAGTCAGTGGTCAGACTGAAAATGTAAACATGACTAACAAGCAGCCTGTTCTGACCATTCCATTTAAGGGATATTAATGTTTCATAAAGCAGGTTGATGATACGTACCTCACCAAATTCTCATTTCTATATGGAGGATATTGTTAACTCTTAAACAAATCTACCCACTCATTCCATATTGCAGGTTTATTCCTTTGTTGCCTTACCTGCACAACCAGAAAGGTAACGTTCTCAAAAGATGTGACAGAATGGGTTTACTTCGTTATGCCATACGAATACCATAGTCTGATTTAAAACATACCTTCTAACAAAGGGTATAAAATTAAATACAAAATGTACAAAAAATTAAATACAACTGTAGTTGTATAGAAATGATTAAATATACCTGGAATAAACAGCTGGAACAGGTCAACTAAAATAAGAAGAATTTAGTCTGTGATAGTTGCCAACTCTTTCCTAAGGAAGAGCCTGGACTAACTAGCAGAAACTTTACTGTTCTTGAGACATCACCAGTAAAGAGAACAGACACTGCTTTGCAGCCTTAGAACCAAAATACTTGAAAGAGTATAGGTGTTTTTAGCTCAGTCACTCTATGTTATGCATAAAATTAAGGGAATTATTAATTTCATGGAATTTTCTAGACCCCAGGTCCTTGCAAAATTTAATGTGATTTTGTTTGTGTGTGGCTAAAGATATTTTGAGGGGACTTCACTTTGGTTCCCCTGTGTTAATCATCACCATGGGGCGACAGCAGACAATTGATTGTCAGTTCACTGTCACCCACAGGGTTGCTATTATCTGTGTCAGCCATACATCATGGTGTTGCAGTTTAACAGATTTTAAAGTTTGTGGTGCACTTCAGAGGGAAGGATTTTGCGATGCAGTAAGATGCTGAATAGCGTAAGCCTTCTGCTAAGCAAGTATTTTCATTTCAGATACAAAGTAAATTTTACTCAATCCTGTCCAATACTTGCAACTGACAGTTCTGGTAATAGTCCCTTTTAGTCCAGCATATGTTTCAAATTTCATCTGAAAAACCTGAATTTCTTTAAATGAATGACAGATATAGTAGGGGCAGGAGAATATTGAATCTGCAATCTACTGTTGAATAGCAGAAGTGATATTTACTTTTAAAAGGGTACATGTAGGATGGTGAATATATGAATAGAAGGATCTTTTCCATTGATGAGAGCACTGGTCTTGTATAAGTTAGGCCTTTGGCATTTTATTGTCAGTCATGCCACTAACCCACCATGTAATTACTTGGGAATCATAAAACTGCATTGTATCAACATTTTATTTTCTGTAAAACAGATAGCATGTAGAGATTTACAAAATGCATTTTATGTAATTTCTTAATACATAGTTATTAGCTACTACTAAATTAAAAGCTACCTAGTAAATTTAAAATCATAGAATCATAAAATGAATCTGAGAATGTTAAGGGTTAGAAGGGACCTTAAAAATCGTCTAGTCCCAACACCCCCTGCCATGAGCAGGGAGACCTCCCAGTAGACCAGGTTGTTAAAGGCCATATCTAACTTAGCCTTGAACACACATGAGAGCAAAATGCCCTCTGCCCCTGCTGGCTGTGCTGCTTTGTATGCAGCACACGTTTGGCTTTTTGGGCTACAAGTGCATATGGCTAGGTCACGTTGAATTTTCAATCAACCATCACCCCCAAGTTCTCCACAGGGCTGCTTTCAGTCACGTCCCCTCACAACCTGCAGGTGTGTCTGGAACTGCCATGACCCAGGTGTAGAACCTTGTGCTTCTCCTTGCTGGACATCATGGGGCTTGCATGAGCCCACTCTCAAGCCTGTCCAGGTCCCTCTGGATGGGATCCCTTCCCTGCAGGGTGTCAGCTGCACCACACAGGCTGTGGTCAGTGAACATGCTGAGGGTGCACTCAGTCCCACTGTCCAGGGAACCTACAAAGATGTTGAACAGTTTCGGCCCTGGTACTCACCCCTGAGGGACACCACCCATCACTGCTCTCCCCGTGGACAGTGAGCCATTGACCACAACTCTGAGCACAGCCTTCCAGACAGTGCTTTATCCACTGAGTCATCCATCCCTCAAATCCATGTCTCTCCCATTTAGAGACAAGGATGTGGGACAGTTGTTCTGCCCTTGTACATAAATGCTGTTGCTTTCCCATAGAAAGTCACCAAATTTTTCAGGGTGACTTACCCTTTCTAAATCCATGTTGTCTGTTACCAATCACCTCTTTGTTTTTCCATTTGCCTTAGAACTGTTTCCAGGAAAAACTGCTCCATGGTCTTTTCCAGAACATATGAGACTGACTTGTCTGTAGTTTCTTGGCTCTTCCACTTTCTTTTTAAACATGGGGGTTATATTTCCATTTTTCCAGTCATTGGGAATGACTGCTACTTTTTCAAAAATTATGGATAGTGTCTTAGCAGCTTCATCTGCTGGCTAGCTCAGGATGCACAGATCCATCTCATCAGGTCCCACAGACTTCTGCACACTCAGGTTCCTTAGATGGTCGTGAGCACGATCTTCTCCTATAGTGGACTCGGTCTTCATTCTCCCAGTCTCTTTCTCATCTTGACCAGCATGGCTGGAGCACTTGCCATTGAGTACCCTGGCACAAAAGTCATTGATAGTCTCAGCCTTCTATTCGTCCATGGTAGTAGGTCTCCTGTTTCGTTTTGGAGAGCTTCCACAATACCTCTAGTCTTCCTTTTGTTTGCAATATATCTATAGAAGTCCTTCTTGTTGCCCTTGATATCCATGGCCAGACTCAATTCTAACTGAGCCTTGGTTTCCTTCACCTAATCCCTAGCTTCTCGCACAACTTTCCTGTATTCCTTTGAGGCCACCTCTTTCCATTTGCACTTTCTAAAAACTTCATTTCTTGCTTTGACTTTGCTTGGAAGCTTCTTATTCATCCATGAAGGCCTCCTAGCATTTTTGTCCAATTTCTTTCTTGTCAGGATGCATCTCTCCTGAGCTTGGAGGATGTGATCCTTGAATATCAGCCAGCATTCTTGTCCTCCTCTGGCTTCTAGGGCTTTATCTCATGGGACTCTACCTGTTAGGTTCTTGAAGAGGCCAAAGTTTGCTCTCCCAAAGTCCAGGACAAAGCTTGCAGTGAGCTTGCTGCATGTCCTTCTCCCTGCCCTGAGGATCTCAAACTCCACCCTCTCGTGGTCACTGCAGCCAAAGTTGCCTTGGAGCCCTGTATTCCACCAGCTCCTTCCTGTTGGTGGGTTCAAGGTCCAGCACGACACCACTCCTTTGTTGGCTTCTCAATCACTTTGTAAGGAAGTTTTCGTTGGCATATTCAAGGAACCTCTGGAGTGGTTTGTACCCTGTCATGTGATCCATCCAACAGATACCAAAGTGGTTGAAAACCCCCCTTGAGGATCAGGGCTTGCAAGCATGAGGCCACTCCTGTCTGCCTGTAAGGGGTTCATCCACACCATCCTCCTGATTGGGTGGCCCACTATAACAACCCCTGTCTGTGCCCTCCCTGTCTGTGCCCTCCCTTTAATTTTGACTCACAAACTCTCCGCTGTCTCACCATTCCCCAGCCAGTTTCATACACTCCAGCTGGTCACTGACATAGAGTGTCATGTCTCTAGCCGGTCTTTCTTAAAAAGCCTTAAGCCTTCCATTCCATTGCTCCAGTCATAGGAGCCGTCGCACCACGTCTCTGTAATGCCAATGATACCATAGCTATGCAGGTATGCACATGCCTGTAGTTTCTCTCCATATTATGTGCATTTGTGTGTAGGCATCTGAGCTGGGCCTGGAGAAAGCTAGCTTACTGACTGAAGTATCTGCAGTGCCTTTGCACTGCTCTAGGCATCCATTACAGGTGTTTGAATCCAACTGCAGGGTTGTGAGGGATAGGTGCCCCCCTTCCCTTGCCAAAGCAAATCTTAGCCCCCTTCAGCCATCTGGCAAGTACTGGACCAAAGGTACTTTTTCGTTCTTTGTCAAAGAGACCCCATCAACCCCCAGTAGACCAGGCTTGCCAAATCAAGTCCTCTGGTCTCAGTAACCACACTACTATCAAACACCACCTTTTCTTGGTTGAACCAGTGGCTAATTGCCTTATTTCTGGAGCAGGTTGTTTGTTCCAGTTAGCTCTGGCTATTCTTCTATGTGTGTGCTGGGTGCATTGTCTCATTAGTTTGCACAGCTACAAAGAATTTCTGGAGGGAAACGTCTGGCTTTGAAGGAAGCCCTTTTTTTAAGTTTGTTCCATTCCTCTTCCTTTTGTTGTTGTTGGGTTTTGGTTTTGTTTTGTTTTTTCACTGCTTCCCAACCCCCCTGTGTCAATGCCATCCCTCACTCCCTTCCTCCTTTCCATGTGTACTGGGGGATGAATTTCTGACCTGTCGTCAGCTGTGGTTTCCCACCACTGGAATTGGAACCGACTGTCCACCTCTGTCTCAGCCTTCCTGCTATCTCTCGGTCTTTTGATTGTCTCCTGCAGCTTGACTACCTCCTGGTGGAGGTAGTCCACCAGGACAAACCTCTTACCGTTCAGTGAACTATTCCTCACACTTCATCACATTCCTTGACCAGTTCCTCCTGCAGTTCTGCTGAAGCTTAACAGATCAAGCTTAACAGATCATCCACTTGCAAACGCATATCCTCTCCATAGCTCTCTGCCATCCATGAGAAGTTCAGACACTCCCTGCAGCCAGAGACCTGGACAGTTGTAGGTTGATAAGTGAGGTTTGTCTGGGTCACTGTGTTCCTTCTGAGAGTGGCTTTTGACTGAGTGGAAACCACAGTCCTCTTTTAGTATGGTGGATGATGACTTACTCCCTAAATTCTGTGCCCTACCTTTATGAACTGCCATTCAAACTGCTGTGCCACACATTTATGCCCTGCCACACCCTGTGTGCCTGCTCCATGCACTGCACTCCTGGTCACTTTCACTTCATGGGGCCTTTTATAATCTCCTGTGGATGCTCCTGACAAAATCCCCTACATTCCTGATTGGCTTACAAGAGCTCCCAGGTCTTAAAGGGGATCTGGGATGCTGATCAGGTGTCCCTGAGCTCAGGAATTCCTCTGTACAGCACAGTGCAAGAGTCACCCCTGAACTTAAACTCAGTCACCACTGCTGCTGCTTCTGTTGCCTCACTGACATAAATCTTAAAAGGTGGTCGTAGGCTATTCATCAGTTACCTGAATAAAAATGAAAACATTGCTTCTTCATGGCTAATGAAAACTGCTGAGAAGTGAGAATGGTTCTCTGACCTTATATCTGCTTTCCACATGGGTCCCTTTATACTGTCATGTGACAAGAGAAAACACATCAATATGTTATGCTGTTTCTTTGTGGAATGTTGTAGAGACCATTATCCAAATCAACATTAAACACTCACAAACATTGTATGTATAACTATAGATTTACATTTAGAACATATGATTAGCAAAAAACCTCAGCCTTTTTAAAGAATTCTATCAGGGGAATTTTATGCTTAGAGGTCTCCATGTTAGGATGTGATTTTTCTGTGATAAACTGGCAAAAGTTTTGAAATGTGCTAGTTGCGATTTTGAAACCTGTCCTGTTGTTGCAGTCAACAACTGCTTTTGTTGACTCAGGTGTTACTACATTTCTCAGAGATCATTCAGTTTTAAGTCCCATAACAGGTCTCTGAGTGATATTTAGTGATTGTGTTATGTACAGCCCACTTCAACAAAAGGAAAGCTGAAATCTACTTCTTTTTTCCTCCAGATAATTTAAGGAGAGTACTTTCTCAATGCCCATCAGAAGAGGGGAGAACTGTTTAGTTACACTATATAACTCAACACATCACCAACTATATCTATGTTGTTGAACAAAGAATATTAACTACTAAAATACTATTAAAATATGAAATACTAAAATATAAAATACTAACCCCAGTATTATGATGGATATACTTCTGTTATTATTAACAGTTCTTATTTTCTATTTTAATAGTCATCCAAACTCCATGTGACTTTGACCCTACCAGTCTTCAGATCTACTGTGTTACCAGTTTTTCAACTATAACTGCATCACCTAGAACTGAAGATTTTCTGAAACTCTTAGTTCGCTAATATTTTAAATAATACTTAGGATAGGGATGGAAAGAAACAGCTTAGCAGCTGATGGATCAGACTGAATTGTATGTAAACTTGTAACTAAAAGAATTAGAGGTAAGTGCAGAGTTTTCCCAAATAGATTACTGTCCATTTTAACTCTGCTGAATTTTATGCCAAACATATGAATTTTGAAAGGTTAATTCATGGGTCAAAAATAGCTTTTTATTTAACTAGCTAAGCAGAAAACATAACACACACAAAGAATTAACAAAGTGATGAAATTCATATGAATTTCACCTCATGTGAGGTGATAGCTTTTCAAGTAAGGTAGAAGGTTGAAACTTGTGTAAGGACTTACAGGAACTTACTATTCAATAATTACATGGGATGATGATAACAGACAGATCTATATTACAGATGAGTTGTTTTTAGAATCTGACTTCAAAATAGCTCTTTTTTGTTCGTTTAATGTTCTCATATTAATGAGAGTTTGGTGTCAATTTTGTGATTCATATTTCCATCATAATATGTACCTTTTATTTTAGAATTAAACCTAAATCTTTGGTTAAGCAACCCCTTCATAAGGTTACTCTAAAAAGACGTATCAGTGTTTAATTATTCTAAAGCAAATTAAATAGAAGCAAAAGAGTCAACAGATTGCTTAACGGAGTTATTAGACAATGAAAATGCAGCAACATTCCTTGTCTAACCTTCCCTTTTACAATTCCCCTGTCATAAGAGCTGTGAAGTTTCAACAAATCACATCAGCCAAACAGAATTGAGTTTGTTGCTAGTTAAAGATGCTTATATACGCAGTGTTCATTAATTTGAAAAATGTGATAACAATCAGGATAGAAAACACAGGGGATATGCATCACTAAGATTCAGGCTGGGGAAGTATGAAGGAATACAGAATACATGTGAGGTCATGGGTCAAGAATAGTAATTACGTGACAAGGAAAAAAAAGAAAAAGAAAAAAAAAACAAAGTTAAAATGGATCATTGGGAAGAAACCTAAATTAAGCAGATTATTGGTCTAGTTGGTGCTTCCTATTGCCAGGGCTTTTTTTTTTTCATTTTGTATGATCATGAACGTTTTCAAATCTGTACATGAAAGAATATTTTCTTTCCAAATGAAACTCATCTACATTTGATTATGTCTACAGAGCATCAAAAGTGTAATCCAATTGAAATTCAATCATCTGATCTCCAAGGACACTTCTCAAAATAAATAGATATGATATTATTGTGACATAATTCTCCTTTTAATAAAAATGTTATGCATCTCGCTCTGCTGAAAAGCAATGTTTCTTGTCTGGACAGTATTAATAGCAATATTTATGTTAGTTTTCCTAAGAGAAGACATGAAACACTATTGGACTATTGAAGACAAATGTTGATGATTTTTATTTTCTTGTTTTGAAGGTTATTGTTCAATAAATAATTATAGTTTATTTAATCATTCATAGTGAAAAAAATGAAATAATGACAGATACATTTTGGTTTTTTATGACCTGATGTTTGATGACTGATGTCTTTATTTTCCCGATTTTTTTTTTATTTTCTTTCTTGTATTTCTGTAATCTCAATCCTTAGAGTACTGTCGCGGTCTCATTTCTATGCCTACATTTGGCAAGTTCACAATAACTTGCAGTCACAGTGTTCATCTCTTGGCCTACTGTGACTGACAGCCCAGAAATAGCCATTTAAAATGTGTCAGATTCTCATCTCTCTGTTTGAAAGGTAAACAGTTTTTCTATCAGTCTGTATAAAGTCTTGAATTTTAACAAATCAACTGGTTTGGCTGTTGTACCAGCCTTTTGTCTCTGCATAAGTACATAATTTTATCTTTGCACACTAATGGCTTACTGACAATTGTTGCAGCTGTCAATTTACTTTGGGGCGTATGATAGCTCAAAGTAATTTATTTACCAAAATAGACCTATTCTCACTGGCCATACTCTTATCATATATTAAGTCGTTATTTTGCGTTTACTCCACGGTGGAATGAATGAAAATGCTCCATTGTCACGAACAGCACTCAGGTTTTTTTTAAAAAAAATAGAACAGTAGATTCAAAATCCTTGTAGAGAATAATATGGTCTCATCAGCTTTCATATATTTATCTAATCTTTGAATCAACAAATACTGTATTTGTATTACAATAGTTTTCTATGTGTCCAATCAAAATTGAAGCACCATTGTGCTGGACACTCTACAAGTCTATATGATGATACTGTTCTTGCCACAAAATTTTAACAATGGAATAGATAGAAGCTGCTAGAGAAAATGCAGCTGTTAATCTAGATATGAAACACTCGCTGCATATAAACATCCAGTTTCATGGCCCAGAAAGCATTAAATGACATTAGAATTGAAATCAACTTGTCCTGACCACTGAGTTGGTCACATTGTTATGGGCTATTTATTGTAAGTATTCATTAACACTTTGTAAAAATAATTATCTAAATGAAGGC
The DNA here is from genome assembly GCA_013397395.1 of Sinosuthora webbiana. NCBI lineage: Eukaryota > Metazoa > Chordata > Aves > Passeriformes > Sylviidae > Sinosuthora > Sinosuthora webbiana. The sequence goes on along the minus strand of VXBN01013886.1, from coordinate 12,756 downwards.
AAATCCCCAGACTAAAAAAAATAAATTCATGACACCTTTTCGAAGGGTGATTTCAAAGATGTAGGGGTGAGGAGGTGAAAGTTGGTGTCAGCTACAGATATATAAGGAGTGTGCATATTTTGACTCAAAATCACAGAATATCCTGAAACATCAAAATGCAAATTTATCTGTTCATGCAGATCCATCACATTTATCAGCTCTAAGAGTAGACAATTTCTGAATCTATCCAGGCGTCTGCAGTTTGGCAAAGTATTTATCATTTATTGCCCATTTTTAAATCTTTCTTATATATAGTACCACTGAGTAAGTGCTGGTTGTACTTTATATACACACAGACACAGACACACACACAGACACACACAGACACACACAGACACACACACACACACACACCGCCTTGAATTAAATTAGACTTAATAAGAAGAAAATATTTCCTCACTTAAGGTACTTTTTGATGTTGCTTAGGACTGACTGAAAGACTCCATTATTCCACACCTGTCCTACTTTTTTGCTCATCCTCTTCCTGAACTGCTATTTATTTACAACTGTTTTCTAAGAGAGCTCTAACATTAATCTTCCAACCTTACACAATGAATTACTTCACTCAGGTGTTTCCTAAATTTTGTTATTTTCTGAACTTTATTTACCTTTTCAGCAGCTTGCAATAAAAAAGAGATTTGATTTAGTATTCCCCGAGCAAAACAGAAAGCGAATACACTTTGTGACCTGATGATTTTCTGTTTAGCTGAAAAATCCACCACTCTTTTTTTTTTTTTTCCATTAAGACAGTCCACTGTAAACTTTTATTTGACTTCTTCACCATTATTATAACATGGACAATAATCGATGTGAAGATTTTGGTCTGTCTTTTGTAATGTAGCTTCTCATAGGAAAAAATGGAAGAACAAATTTGTCCTGACAGATTTTTTTCAGGTCACCCATGGTTATGGAGGAACCCTACTGTATTCCTTCTGCATATTTTCTGAACAGCTGCCATTTTATTTTCTCATATTCAGAAGCTAGAGACAGAAAATCTCTTTCACCAACTCAAGAAAAAATGCAGACAAGTAATTTAAAATCTCTTGCATGAAAATCAATTTGTAAAACTTTTAATGCAAATACATAGCAAAGTATATGGTCAGCTTGTGGAGAGGTGAAGTGCCTTTAAGTATTTTGACTGTGAATACCAAAATATTTTATTTTCATTGTTACTGACAAAACATTCTAATTTTATAGTAGGCCCTAAGTTTTATAGTAAATTCTAATTTTGTAGCAGATTCTTTATAGTAACATCCCTTCTGTCTGTGTTGTTCCTATCTGTGTAGCCACTGATTCAGGGTTGAATCTGAGTGTCTCACAATCTCTTAAAACAGCTGATTGTAAAACATGATACATAGTTAGCTTTCATAACATTTTCAAACCTAAAAATCATGGTCACTATTGTGAGTATTGATATCAGCTTGAACCATAGTAAGGATAAAATCAGAATGTGCTTAAATTTAATCATACAGGGGAATGTAGTGATTCTGATTAAATTCAGTCTGCTAAAGAATCTGCTGAGGATGAATAATACTGATCATTAAAGATTAAGAGAAGTCCTACTAAAGATATAATCAAAGAGGTTAAATGTGCTGATCTAGACACTGCACAGACATTGTAATAAATGTCTTCAGTTTTGAAATACTATGTTATTATAAAACTGGAAGCATATTACCAATTAATTATTCTGTGCATGGGTTAATATATAAAGGGAAGGAAAACTGTAACTCTGGCCTGCTTTATTTATTCTTGTGAATATATTTGTTTGCTGCTTTCTTATGCTCAAATTTGAAATCCTCAACAACATTAGATTCTTTTCTAAATTAATGAAAACTTTGGATTATTTTTGTGTTCTTTTCAGAGGGATGAGAAGCACCATACTGCGTTCTGTAGAGGTTTTTGATTAGAAGATGTTTAATTATACAGATTTGTATGTATATAGAAAAAAAAAAAACAGGAGTGTCACGGCCATCAAAACAGGATATTCAGCATAAAATCTGAAGCTCTGACCCTTAAAAACCTTAGAACCAGTTCAGAGTTTTTCTAGTGAAATTCCTTCAAAAGCAAGAATCAGGTATTACTGGAGAAAAAAGGCATGTATTGAAATTAAGGAAAGGCTGGAGCTGATTAAGGAATTTGAAAAGTCAATCTTGGGAAGCTCCCCTCCTTCCCCAGTAGAGATGTCTTCCCTGCACCCAGCAGGAAGTGAAACATTTATACTGTAGCCAGACCACAAGACATATGTACTTCTTTTGAGCAACAATCATCATCACAGTGAAATTTTGTTACCTTTTACCATGTGGATGTAGGGCTGCCTCTACAATCCATATGCCAGAAGGTTTATGGTGAATTTGGCAACATGAGTTACTGAAACATGTTTTCTAACATCTTTGAGAGTGGGTAACTTATTTCCAGACAGGAGGTGTAGTGTCCAATTGGGTGAATCATCAAGCAAAGTAGAGGGTTTTAAAGCAGTTTAACTATGTGACTCCCAGTATCTCAAGAGTTACCAAGCATGAGAAGGAGTGAGGGAGTGCTGAGAAATTCAAGGGTTCTTACTTTCCAATTGCATTGCTTTTATTGGTCAGTGTCTGTGTCTTGGGACAAATTGAGGTCCTTCAACATTTCTGTCCATTGATACTTTGAAGGAGAATATTGTTCAGAGATACTGAGTGGTGATTTGAGTGGAAACCCTGGGCAAAACAGATTTATTCCATGTGTATGAGTAATACTTACACAGAGAACATGGAACCATTTTTTTTTGTGAAAGACCAGCTGGCTGTGGAAATGAACCACAGAGCTGTTTGCTAGATTCTAGGAGTGTTGCATAGTGCACAAACTGTCTTGTGGTACAAATTCTGTGTTCCAGAATTGTACCCAGTGTTTTCAAACCTATATCAGGGTATGATTCATTATTGGTCATTTGCTTATTAAAATAGTATTTTCTTCTAGATGTCAGGCTTTAGAGCAGTCCCATAGAAGTCTACAGAACTTCTAAAGATGCCACTTAGTATAAGAAATATAGAAGCAGACATCCTTGTCTCATACCCACGCTGTTAAGAAGATCAAATTATGTCATATAATCCAAATAGCATTTCCCAAATTCCGTATTGTTCAGTGAATTGCTCCTTACTTGTATCACAACAGCAGAACATATGAAGCCGATATGTATTTAAGTTTGAGTGTTCTGGCTGCGTGCCTTGTAAAGAAGCCTTTTCTTTCTAACATATATATGTCCAGTACAAAATGTATAATCAGTCCTTCCAGTTTTCTTCACTAAAACATAGAAGTGAGATACTGAGTCTCTGAAGGCGGCCTCAAATGTTATATGTTTCTAGGAGAAGATTTTTACTTTCTATGTTTTTTGAAAATATCTGATTCAGTTTTAATAATAACCTGTTTCTCTGTGGAAATTATAAAAAAAAAAAAATAAAATAAGTTTGCCATTAGCCGAAATGAATTACTATAATTCTAAAAGTATTTACTAAGCCCTCTGTAGAGTCCTCTATAGGAATTTAGAGTATTACATGCTTTTCTTTATTCTAGTCATCTGTTGGTTTCAAGTTCACCAGCTTGAATCCGTGCCTAGATGTATCCAAACACTTTTATATATTTTTAAAGTATTTTGCATTTCCCACCAGATTTGATGCTTTTTTGAATGAAGACAAAGTTAAGAAATAATTCTAGAAATGGCAGAACAGGTTTTAAGGAAATCTTTCATTTCTGTGACTCAGTCTTAACATGAACAAACTTAATGAACAAAGCTCTTCATTAATAATCCCTGAAATAAAATGTGATTGCTTGGCACTTAGTTTTGTTAGAATACAAAAAGAAATATAAATCATCTCTTGATCTTAATATTCTAGGATGAGCTAGATTTTTTTTAAGTGAAGGAAAGAAAAAACCCAGAATGAAATATGGCGTTAGTTAATCTGAAAAGCTTGCAATGACTGTTAATATCTGTGGAGTGATTATTGCATTCACTGCTCAGAAAGAAACTGAGGCTTGTTTTTCAATTTTTAAGTACCACATATGTTTTCATCACATTTAAATTTTGGAATTTGCATGCAGATGTGAGGTCATTATGCTGTTTCAAGTCTGAGCACAAGTATCTCACATGTATAGTCATATTGCAGATGTTACATCTCTATAATTTCTTCTTTCAGAATTGCATGCTAAAATTCTTGTGGGAGTTTTACCCACAGTCATTTACCATGTATATTGCAGTAGGTTGGCACATTCCCACCAAATTTTGAGTGAACTTAGCTGTCCTTTTTCATATGAAAAGCATCTTACGAAAGGCAGAAAGCAGCAAGTCATCATAAATGTTTTCTGGACCTACATCTTGCAAAGCAGTACACACTCAAACATCTCTTAACTTCAGGGGTGGGAGTTTCATCATAAATGGTAGGCTAAGAATTGGAGAAGTAAATTGTCACACTCAGGAATAGTATTTTTACCACCAGATCTTACTTCTAGTACTCAATGCTGCAAGTAGTGTGTTTATCTGACGTGATAAAACAGAACCAGAACTGGGACAGCTATCAAATTGGAGATAAAGCAACCCATCCATCCACACCGTAACTTCATAACCTGCCATAAAATTTTCCTAAATTTTAATTTCCTCTGGTGTTAGCCACAGGCAGTGCACAGACTGACTTCAGACCCTTCCATGGAAGACCCTGGCATAAGGGGTGTACCAGCCATGTGTGGCTGAATGGGAGAGGTACTGCCCTGGTGCTGTTTGCATCAGCTCTGCCTTACAGACACCATGGCTGCAGGAAATTAACCAAAGCTGAGAGCACTAGTAATTTAAAGCAAATTTAACAGGAGGGGAACAAGGAGTTAATTTTGCAGCTAAAATGAAAGGAGTAATTTAAATTCTTACCTTTGCTTTTGGGAGATTGACAAATAGTTGCAGCTCTCTAGGGAGGTGGTTTTGAACAGAAGACTAAACACTGGCTGAAAGACTCCTCTGCTGAAAGAAAATTGGAAAGGGAAGGAAAGGAAAAGGAGGAAGGTTTTAAAAGGTACTTGTCTCTAAGAGTAAAAATACCAGGAAGATAAAAGCTTAAAACTCAATAAGTATCTTCTGAGCATTCATCTCCATATTTTAAGGAAATAAACATAGCTTGTTACACTACTGGTAGAGAAAAATATAGAAAGGGAAACCTTTCTATAACAGCATAAATTTAGGTACAGATGGAACAACAAAAATCACTTAGAATACTAAGGATACAGTAAAATAAAATCAATATAAAATGAATGTCTCTGTTCAACACTCCTAATAATAATAATAATGCTAATAATACTAATAAAGGTGCTGTTCAATTTCTAGATCATTCTGTAGGATACTGTCCTGGTTTTGCCTGCAATGCGTGTGCTAAATATGAGTTTTAGGTTTTATAGCATCTATTCTTTTTCTAGCTTCTTCTCTTGTTAATTAGTATTATATACACATCAAGAGTAAAGAAAACATATGTGCTTTATTGTAATAATTATTAAACAAACATCTCATACTGCCTGAAAATGTAGTTGTTCCCTTACTTCCCTGCAACCTCCAGCTGTGACCTTTCAGTCTTATAACCTCTGAAGTGTCGGCGAATCAACATGTAGCTGCTAGAATAAGTGGTAGTGTTAATTAATTGGTAGTTTCAACATTTAGCTAATACTCAGCACTTTGGTATGGTGCTGAAAGCTCAGTGCTGTTTGCCTCAACATCCTATTGTGCTCTAAAACACAGTAGGCTGGCTATAGTTATAGCCATGAATGGTGATAAAATCCATAGAACTTTTAATCAGTTACTGCACATGTGTTAGTTCATCTGCACTGTGAAAACAGCAACTTGGGAATTTCTTTTTGCTCTTTTATCTTGGTTTTCTAGTAACTAATTTTCTGCGTTGCTTGCATAAAGAAGACTGCCTTTTCAGGCCCTGAGAAGTTTGATGGCTAGTGATAAGAACAAATGCTAAGTGGCTTCCTTGTTCTTTCCGTGATAGAAGAAAATAATCATTTATTTCTCTGCAATGCTGTGTATGCTCAGCATAAGATCTATTCCTAATATCATGTTAAAATGAAATATTCTTGATTATGTATGTCTAAATTTTCATTTTACTCAGCATAAAATCTATACAGCACTTTATGTATCTAAGACAGACAAGTGATACGCATGCAAGTTGACTTCACTTACAGAGAAGGAGAATGTAATATTTGTCATGTGTGTGGAAAAATTTTTAAATGGTCTGGTTTGCTTTGAAGTAGGAAGAAAACATGATATGCAATAACCTATGAAATGAATCGGCAATGAATTTAGAAAATGTGACAGTTGTTTCAGCAACATGCATAAGTGTGTAAATAGTTCCATTACAGTCAGTTTCCTCAATGAGACTACTCACTATCTGTAAGTTAGACAAATTATGTAATGAAAAACTTCTAAAGCCATTGGAAGACAATCAAGAAATAGTTTTCTGCATGTGATTACTTAGAACAGAATACCCAGATTTAGGAAATATGGAGGATTTTTTCCATAATTTGTGCTATTATATGATGTTACAGAATGTTGAAAATGGATTTTCAATTATCTTTTTCAATGTGCAGTGGTTTAAATATTACGAAATACTGTAGAAAATAAGAAATTAATTATGAATGTTTTTAAAGTCTACTCTAATTTTATGGAGCTATAAAGATCAAACTGTACCCATTTTTCACTATAATGGATAAGTCTGCTTTCTGAAACACTTTGCAAAATCATGTTACATAAATAATAACTATTTAATTTTTTTTTCTTAATGGGAAAGAACTTTTAACTTGTAGTGAAAAAGATAGAAAGAATAAGATCTCAGAAACCTTCCATAGCTAATCTGACGTATTGAGAAGAATTCTCATAATTTACACTGTTACAGGCTGGCCTTGCATATGTTGTGCTTCAGTTAATTTAGCCTTACTACATGTTTTCCTGATGTATAATGGATATAAACTTTTACCTCACTCAGAATCATTAGAAAAATAGCAATATTGTAGGTGGCATAGCCTAACTTTTTAAACCCGTGGTAGTTTCTGATATCCTGCATTAAGTTTGAAGCAGGAAGCAATAACTTACAGCTCATAGTTGGCTACATTTTTGGTTTTCATGTAGAGTAAGATATTTTCTTAGGAATTTTTATCTCCTTTTCTGGAATAAAAATACTTTGTCCAAATTTAAGCAACATAAGAGTGCTGTGTGTGGTAGTCATTAAATTTCTTGGGAACATTTTTAGATTTTTATTTGTGAGAAAGGTGTTTCTGTTAAGCTGTTTTTAAACTGGTAGAAACATTTAAGTATGTGTAAGTATTGTCAGTTTTGAAGGCTTCAGCAGGACATTTTCTTGTGAAAACATTGGGTTTTTTTCTCTTTTAAATAATTAAGTTAGTAATAGAAGCTCATATAGTCTCACTTCCTGTCTGAGCTGCAAAGCATGATCAGCAACAGACATGGAGATTTGTGAGGTACTTGCTGATAATTTCCAAGATCTTTCAGATTTTTTAGTTCAGAGAGAGATTTTCAGTGTGTTCAGGCAAAAACTTTGTCATGTTTCTGCAGTTGTCATCACCATGATGCTGACTTCTGTGGAAAGCCTGCTGCTAAATCCCAAAGAGTTAGAGAATTAGAAAATGTTGGCCTGACTGATAATAGAGAAGCATAAACATTTTAGGACCAAAAACCAAGAGATTGTTTTTTCTCAAAGTTCTTGCTGGTGGTCTTTGAAGTTGTTACTGGGTTTTTAAAGGACCGTAAGATGTTAAAGTGGGGCTTTGGAGATAAAAGTGTTTATGGACATATACATGCAATAGGTCATGAAGGCTTAAATGTGTCATATTAAAGGTTAAAAATCAGAAAGGATGAACATCAGGGTGCATCAGAATAAATAGTTCAGACAAAATTTTTTCCAGAAGCACAGTATTTAAAGAAAGAACACACACACAAAAACTACCTGTGTATTAGCAAAATATTTTCCTCAGTTGCCAAAGGAGCTGGAAGGTACAGAAAAGACAAAATCAACTAATCCTTCTTTTTAGAACCCCTCTCACATTTCATTTAATGGAACAGCTTGTATTGTATCACTTAAAGTGATACATACTCAAATACTCAAAGTAGAATGTCATAATGAAATAAAAGCAGAAAGTTATTTAGCTCACAAAGATTGATTTTTAAGTGTTCTTCAGGTACAAAAAATACTGGATTACTGAAATACTTTTGTGTGGTCTGAGACTCATTGCCATGTATTTATTTAGTGGTAGAAATTATTTCTCAATTACCATAACATCTGAACAGTGTTTCTAAGGAGTACGTATAAAAATCTTCATGCCCACCTCTCCAGCCTACAGAAAAATAGTTCAGTCTCTTTTCTCTAAAAGAAATGACTTTTGTGTTGTAAAATGGATGACAGATGTTACTACTGATAAATCCAAAGAGAAAGATTTCTGTTATTGAAAGCATATATAGCCCTGGCACTCTCAGTCAATTGCTTACATTACTTCTGTAGCATAGGGCCTTCCACTGAGTTCCAATTCACCACTAGACACATTCACATCTTCTGTTATCAAGCAGTCTGTTTTCTTCATTTGTACCTTCTTCATGCAACTTAGCGGATGTTAAGTCTGTTGACAGAGTTGGTGTGGAGGTTTCTTGTGGTTACACTATTTTTGATGTACTTGACATTTCCAATGCTATGCTAAGCTGGCTCGGTCACACTGTATCTGCTCAAAGGCCAGAACTGGCTCTCCACAGCTGTTTGACTTCATTAACTATTCATTAACTATTCTTCACAAAACAGTTTGTGATGAATTTGCAAGTAACTGACATAACATGAAACTTTCTTCTTTCTCTGTTTTTCTTCCCCTACCCACCCCGCCTGACATGATGACTCTAGGCCCTTCTGGAACCACACTGGACTATCCAAACATTATCTCAGCATTCATTGTTCCAGCTATGCTGAACAGCTGCTTTTTTATGTACATGCCAGTGTAGTATTCCACCAGAACTGAAGCATCACTGTTTTTTGTTAACTAATTATAATTTTCATTTGCAGAAATTTCTTCTACAAAAAATTAGAACAAACCAAAGGAAGATCAACTAGAAACAACCAAGGCTCGTAATTTAAAAAGATGAGGGATGTTTGAAGATCTTTGATTAGATGGATAGAAGTTTGTGAAAAAATTAACAGAAACTGTGAAAATAAAAAGCTTGCCTATGCTGTACATAAAATCAGTTTAATATGTACTATGCAGATGTTTAAAAATATTGTGGACCACATTTTACTTGTAATTTAAATATATTCACTCAAACTGTAGACTAACAAATTTCAGTTTACGATGCCTGTTGTGGATTTTGATTTCATTACCTTTTCTGGAGGTAGCACTGAATTTCATAATTATTTAAAATAATGAAAAAGTAGTTAAAATAATTATTATGTGCTTAGGGGTGTGAACCTTGATCTCAGCATATAAAAGAGGGTTTTTTAAAAAAAATCTTTTTAACATCCTGTGTTCCTATGCCCAGCCAGGATCCTTTTTCAAATTGCTGACAATATGATGGTGGTTACTTGAATTAGTCAAGTAAGTTGTAGCAAGAGTTACAGCAAAAGTGAATAAATCTGGTATAGTTCTATGTTCAACATCTTATGAATGAATTACTACATCACTCCTCATGTACAGTTCTTTGAGAAATATTAGCTGTTGTTGCTAGACAAATGTGAAAGTGTCATGTTTAAAGTAATCTCTCTCTTTCAGTCGTCCAGAGTGCCTGCTTGAGTATGCTCCATTCAGCTCACAGTGATTCACAATACCGCTTTCAAGGCCATGTGAATATTACTGTGAAAAATGTGTTGAAGGATCATAGGACAGGAGCAAGCTCACAGCAGATGAGAGCAAGCGTTGCCTTGCATCACCTCTGTGCAGGCTCAAGGCAGGGCCTCTGCCATGCTTCAGAGCATGCTGGGGTCTTGAGTATTTTCTTCCACACGATAACTCAGAGTACAGACATTATCTATCATTTCTAATAGCAGCACTCACTATTATACCGTGAAGCATGTTCAATCACAGACTATTCCCACTGACTTCATCTTAGGGCAGCAGCAAAATTCCAGATAGGACTCCAAGTCACAGGCCACAGTTCTAAACATTGGGTTTGGGTGTCAAAATGAACCTTTGATGGTCATGAATCTTTGAGTCTTTATGAGATGAAAACCTTGAAATGTTGACAGCCTTAGCTATTTGTATACTATAAAGTGTTAATGTGACATTCTGCGTGACTCCATGCTCATTAAAGGTTTTTTTTTTTTTATCAGCAGTGGTTATTCACCTTACAAGAAGACTGTGAAAAGCTGGATTTTAAGCAGTGTGTTCATTTGCTAGAGAGAAGGCCCTTCTGTATCGTTCTAGACCAGAAGTCAATGGTGTTATTTTATGTGGTGAACTCACCCCCAACAAAAAAGTAATTTATACCTACACCCTTCTCTCCTTTTTCCTACACCTGTTCTTCTCTACTAACATACCCCTGTTAGAAGACAGGCATCTTCTCAGTATCAGTGAAAGGGAATGTTGCCAAAAGTGGTGACACACACAAGTAGTGAGAGGGATTCCTCCATCATATTCAAGCATATGAAGAGTGAAGTCTACAACACACCCACTCCCTGCATAGCCAAGCAATCAGAGAACTTCACCATCTACTCATAAAGGAGATACTTTATTTCTTCTGTTAAAGGTTCATACATTTTCAAAGATGCCATGTGTTTTAACTTCTACCAATAGTGTGGATTCTTTCTTTTGCTTACGTATATTATGAGTACATGATACAAGGCATTGTTTTATGTACATCTTCCAGTGTTTTCTTAATTGATAGACACATGTTCATAGTGGTAGAAAGACTTAAAATGAAATAAGCAAAGAACACATAAAAATGAGAAGCTTCTGTGTCTATTGCTTTTTTACAGTCACCTATCTGTAATCATGTAAGCATTATGAATGTTGCAAGCATGCTTTTCAGACCAATGAAGATGAATGCTGCATTGGATGTAGAAAAACAGTTCATATTTTGTATGAGTAACACTAGTACAAAACGGAATAGTACTGAATTTCAAGGGAAATCTTCTTCGACTGCATTTTTCCAAAGTTCATTTTCTGTTCTGACAAAAAATAACATTTTTCTCTGTCTTGTCAGCTATGATAGGACGTCCATTGGGTTTTTTTCATACTTACGTTTGCTGTTCATTGAAATGATGCAGTAGCATTCAAATTGTTACACCTGTACAGATGCATTGTTGTGCTGGGCACCAGAAAAGCAGTTAAAATGCATAGACACTACCTTACTGTTTAATTCACTGCACCAAAAGTGCTTTTAACATCTTGAATGAAATATATTTTGTTAAAGCTCAAGGGATACAATTTCATAACCCTTATTCCTCATTCCTTTCTTTTAGGGGGCTAAACATTAGGTCTTTTGGGGCATCTATCTAACCACCTACCAAAGTGAAAATATCTCCTTCCTCTTTCTAAAATGTACAAGTTTGATGCCGAGCTAGAAATGTAGAGAATAGTGTTCTCCTTTAAAAACAATACTTAACAAAGTTAATGGTTTTGGCAAGTTCCTATGTCAGGTTCTTAAATTCTGCACCTGTGACATTAATGCACATTGTAATGTATATAATATATGCATTTCTATAATGCATATAATTGACATTGGGCTACAAAGTATGTAGGCTGCATTAAAAAACATTGAGGAAGAGTATGGCATTGAGGAATCAATTCCTTGAAAGCAGTGTAACATCAGTAACAGAAATGGCCATGATAAAGAAAAAGGGAGGAGCAGACTATATGGTCTGAGAACTCCTAATTTCCTCTTTTCTCTCGCTCTTTTGAATGCAAGAAAACAAAATGATTCTACCCCGTCCTCAAACTAAGATGTTGTAACTTGATTGCCATGATTTATTGCTTTATATTCAAGAATGAGTACAAGGTTACAGAAAGTTTCATATGTATTTATAAACACAGAGTACTAATGAGTAGAAGGGAGAGGAAGAAAAGGAAAATAATGCTTTTATGTTCTGTCAGTATATTCAGGCTACTAACAAGTGCTCTGGTGTACATATGACCCTTCTGCTCATCTCTTTACTTACCTCACCACAAAGCTGTATGTGATGTGAAAAAATAAAGCTTAAAGAAAAGACTACCTGCAATTTACTGCTTTCCCCTTTATTTTTCATATAGAAGTAAGGAGGATGTAAAAGCACAAATACTAGTATGTTAAAAGTATTGACTGGATAGACCAAGCATGCTTTTTTTGTTTTCCTAATCTTGATTCTTGGCAAGCCCCAATTTAACCCCGATTTAGTGTAATCTAAATCCTAACCCTCTCTGGAAACTAAGCCTTAACTCAGAAACAGTAATCAGGGAAATTCATATTGCTGCCCTTTGCAGTCCTTTTGTTTTACATTCACCAGTGTAAAATATATCATATTTTCCTTGTGAATATTTGTATCTGGAAATACGTGGGATGCTGTATCCTTTTTGCTTCAGAAGTTTAGCATTTCTTTTCCTAGATACATGATACCCTGCTTTTAAAACACCACATTCTCTGGCTTTTTTTCATTACCTCAGACTCTGAGTCCTCTCCTTATGTTAGATAAGGGACATCTGGTAGGGATGCTTGGATTCCCTACCTTTTTCTCTCTCTCTCTCTCT
>VXBN01013883.1:104182-140827 GCA_013397395.1 Sinosuthora webbiana | reverse complement strand
GCGGGCACCCGCCCTGCGGGAAACCTCCCGCTTCTCACCCGGGCCTTTTCTCCTGTGTCCGCGACAGGTCACGGATGCTCCGTCCCACGAAGGTCGCCTTTCCGAGCAGGAGCCCGCCTCACCCAAGGCGGAGAACGACACTGTCTACCTCGTCAGGGCACAAGGGTTCCCGTTCTCGTGCACCGAGGAAGATGTCCTTACCTTCTTTGATAGTATGGGTGTTCATTTTCCTGCCTGACTGTTCTGCATGCTGGTATTGAGCCCATTAGTTCATGACTACTTAACGGAAGGAAAATTTAGAGCTAGCTGGAGAAAGATGAGGTCTTATTTTTGCTGCAAAATTATTCACAACTGACACACGTAAAGGGAATAATCAACATCCAGACTGTTGGACACTGATTAGAAGCTCATCCTTATGGTCTCTTAAATTTAATTGGAGAAGTCTTTCCCTTCTTAATCAGTGTCTCCACAGCAAAAGCAATCCAATTCAAAGTGATGCTCTTACAGGCCATTATGGCTGGCCCAAACTCCTTTCTTTTTAAGAAACTGAGGTTTTTACTACTTAGTTTAAACTGCAGTGTTGTTCTTCTGATCCCAGTTCATAGCTTTTACATACTTTTGTAGGGCTGATCCTCCCTACTGTCATAAGATGCTGCATTCTCCCGGGGGCCAGATGCAAGTTTTTTAATTACTTGCTACTTACAAACTAAAGCAAGTCAGTTTGAAGTTAGGCTTCCTGTTAGAAATGCAAATGTTCTACCCTTTGTTCTGCAGTGCTGAGGGGATGAGCCCTGAGCACTGTAGTCAGGACAGAGATCCCCATGTCTGACGCAGTCCTGTACGTTCCTGTGTCGTGTGTCCCTTGCTTTCCAGGCTGTAGAATTCGAAACGGTGAGAACGGGATACACTTCCTGTTAAACAGGGATGGGAGGCGCAGGGGGGATGCCTTGATTGAGCTGGAGTCCAAAGCAGACGTCCAGAGAGCCCTGCAAAAGCACCTGAGGTACATGGGCCCACGCTACGTGAAAGGTGGGTTTGGAACAGGAGTTACTGGCAGTGAAACTCCCCAGGGAGTGAGGGAGTTTAACTCCTTGGTTAGCCAAGGGGTGGGACTGAGCAGTAGGTCAGCCAGCGAGGCACCGCTGGGCCAAAATGTCTTGGGCTGGCCAGGGAAAGCAGAGGGCAGGACACAGCGTGGGGTGCGGGAGGGAACAGGATGGGGCTTTGCAGGGGCCAAAAGCTCCTTAGGAGAGTGCCTGCAGAGCGCTGCCCTCCAGTGCCGTGTGGGGAGACGCTCCGTGGCCGCGTTCCTTGCAGTTTTTGAGGTGCACGACAGCGATGTGGAGGGCCTGCTGCAGAGCCTGCGCGACGAGACGCACGCCATGAACGATGGAGTGGTGCTGCTCCGAGGCCTCCCCTTCACCTCCACCGAGGAGGACATTGCAGATTTCTTCTCAGGTAACTCAGCTGTGCTCTTCCTTTACCAGGCATTCACTTCCTTACGTTGATGCTGCTGTTCCTCAAGGGGCGAGGCAAAGCACGTGCAGCCTCAAACACCTTAAACACCACAAGGAGTTGCTGTCCCCCAGAAGTCACACAGGCTTTCTGAGCACCCTGCAGTTTCCCTGCCCCTCTGACCTTGAGCAGGTCTAACCCATGACCAGTACTTTCAGCACTCAGTTTGAGGCCAGGAGAAGCAAAGGAAGGGGACCAGGTGTTGTGATCTGTAGTTGGATTGCTACCAGTGCATAATTTGGCAAACTTGAGAAGGAAAATGCCTTGAGTGATAGTTAAGTCTGGGTGAATGCAATGTGGGTGCTCCCAGCTGTGGCATCAGGTGGGTGGGTCACATATGCCAGTTGAATCCTTGTCCCATGCTCAGTGCTGGAGCAGTCCAGGTCCTGGCTACCCAAGGTAACATTCTGCAGCACAAAAACTGAAATTCACTGAATCTGACTTGAGTTTTAAAAAATGCAGGGAAAAATTACCATAATAAAAGAAAATTTCAAGAACATTTGTGCTCTGGATCTACCTGTTGTCCAGAACCTGGATTCACTTACTTGAAGTCTCAAATTAATTCCTTTTTTAATTAAGCCTTCTGTGAAAACTGCCTTAAAACAAAAAAATTGGAGTTTAAAAAACTCCAATTAGGCCAGCGTGAGCAGTTGTTTCGGAACTATTTAGCTGCCCACTTAGCTTGTCAAAAAGGAACAAAATAAGGGGGGGAAAAAAAAGGCTTTCCGAGCTCTAGCACAAGTTTCTGCCACAATCAATGCCTTTTCCTCCCCTGCCATCTCTAGGTTTGAAAATAACAGACATAGCTTTCATTTACCGCGGAGACAGAAGAACAGGAGAAGCTTTTGTGCAGTTTGCGACTCCTGAAATGGCGGCTAAGGCCCTGCTACGGCACAGGGAATACATGGGGAACAGGTAGGTGCTTCCCTGGAGTTCAGGGGTGGGTGAACACGGTGTGAAACTCCAAGTGTGGGACTTGGAGCTTCCTGCCGGGTGCAACAGCTCATCTCACACTCACAGTCCAGTTATGGGGGCAGAGGCACCTGCAGTGCTCATACTTTGGGACACTTTGGGGCCTCTCAGAAAGTCCTTCCAGATGTTTCCAGGTTTTCCTGAAGACATTCTCATCCCAGTGAAAAGGGGATGGGAGCCTCCAGGGTGTGGAACACTAGATAGACGTAGTCTGCCCGAGAGGCCTGTGCCTCCTTCAGACATGTGATCCTGCCAGATTTCCACCAGGTTCCTCCCTGCTTTGGGCAATTTTTGGCAGCTGTCCTCCTGCCCTTCAGCCCAGTGCCCGGCACAGCTGGTGCTTCCCCTCAAGGAGAGCCTGTTTGAAGCATGGCTGACCTGGCTTGAGTCCACTCCCAGCAGGGACTGCTGGCCAGCACTGCACCATCTCCCACTTCTTTGGTGACCACATCCCCTTTGGGAATTACACCATTTTATTCCAGGGCACTGAGCCCACACACTCACCTCACAAGAGCCTCTTTGAAACAGAAGCACAAGGCCACCTTTTGTCAGAGTCCATGGTATCATTTAGGTTAGAAAAGGCCTTTAAGATCATTGTGTCCAGCTATTAACCTAAACACTGCTGAGCCCTGCCCCAAACCCTGTCTATAAGCACCACGTCTGCACAGCGTTTAAATACCTCCAGAGCTGTGCTCAGAAAAGAAAACCCAAACAACCAAGGCTGCTTTTCCCTGCTGAGTTTTCTGACTTCAATAATCTATAAAACTTTATCTGCACCCCACATAACAAGAGTTTTCCAAGCCTTACCTCTCTGCTGCACATCAGCCTCCTTCCTTTTATTTCCTTACTTCCTGTTTCCAGGCTGCATTTCCTTGTGTTTGTCAACCTCCCCACTCATAGTAAAAGCAAACAGCTGCTCCACAGGCAGAATTCAATTAATGAATTAATTTATTAAATTAATAGGACTCCTCTCCTCTTTAGTAGAGCTCAGTTCCAAATCTACCGTTAATTTTTTTTTGCCTGAACATGAGCTGACCTGACTCATCCATCTGGCTCAGACACCTCCATTTCCATGTGATTGGCCAAGAAATGGAGGGATTTTCAAAACTGCTGGCAGCTTGCTCCCATTCTTTCTTCCTGGATTTATCCAGAACTGGCCTGCAGCAGTGCCCAGTGCTGAGTGGGGACTCGGGGCAGCTGTGCTGTCAGCTCTGGCAGCCTGTCCACAGGGTCACTTCCCTCACCCTGGCTGCTCCCTGCAGGAAGGGTGGAAGGCCCCCTCCCTTGGATTTCTGTATTTCCTTTTCATCACACTGCTCCATCAGTGCTCTGGAAATCGCCTGATTTAACAGTGCTAGTGAAATCACATCAATTTCATAGGCATATGGAAAATCTTAGGGCTCCACTGAAGTATTTCCTGTGACTCTGTGCATCTTGTTGGTCTGCCTGTTCCAGGGCCTGTTTTGGGGTTGGGTAGGGTGTTAGATTTGGGGTTTGTAGAAACTAGTGCAGTTTGCAGAAGCTCAGCAAGGGGAAAACAGCCTCAAAGAGAACTGTACCAGTGAAATGAATTAACTCTTCAGTGCCTTGGCCATGGCAGGGCTCTCAGCCCCAGTCCCTGGGCAGAGCCAAGGCAGGAGATAGCTGGAAGTGCTTTCTCCAAGCCCTGAGTGCCAGGTGTGCCACGTGCTCTTTCCCTGTGGGCTCCAGGTACATAGAAGTGTACGTGAGCAGAAAGCACCAGATGCAAAGGCACACGGCCTACGGCAAGCAGGTGATGGCCTATTCCAAAGCGAGAAGAGAGGATGAATCCATCTCTGAAGACAGGGGCTGGAGAGACACCGGAGGGTCCTATGCCGAAGGAGAGATCAGTGAGTCCCTCCCTGTCATGAGTGTTCCTCGAGGCCCCTTTGTGTCACCCCACGTGCCCACGGCCTCCCTGTGAGGGAGGGGGGCACTGCAAGCACAAGTGATGGTTTTTTCCCTCCATTCCACAGAATTGTGCAGGCAAGGAACAGAAAGCTCCAGGAACGATTTAGAGTCCTAGAACGCCTCACCACCACCACCACAGCACTTTGTCCACATGAGGGGTTTTCCTCTCCAAGCCAGTGCCCAGGACATAATAAATGTGAGTAACAGGCTACGGATGGAGGGTGGTTCTCTCAGTAGCCATGCAAACCCTCAGTTAATTGTTACAGCTGCAGGAATTGCAGGCTGTTAATTAATTAGTGTCTGTTAGTTCTCAGTGCTGTGTGCCTTTGGAGAGCTGTGGCCTCAGGCACAACAGGGATCTGCTCCTCTCCATGAATAAGAAAGGAAGTAAGGCTTGCTGGGATGTGTTAATATCCATCAGTAGGCTTGAGGAGCCACTGAGAATCTAAAGCAAGATTTCAGAGTAGCTGGCTGCACAGTGCATGGAGCTGCACTGATGTGTACAGAACATGAGTGCCATGTGAGGATTTCTGTTCCTGGCAGGAGTTTCTATGCCAGGAGCTCACAGGGGGTGGGACAGGTGACTGGGGAGTGCCTCAGCTTCACCCACATGGATCAGGGAGACTTCTGCTGCTCAGGAGCTCAGACCCCCCATGGACTGGCAGTTTTGGGAGTAAAAGCATTGAGTTTCTGAGGAATAGGGTGCATTGCTGTTTTTTCTTCCTCACCAAACTCCGTCCTGCTTTTCAGTTTTTTGCTCCGCTGAGGCCCACGAGGATCTTGGTGGAATATGACTCCCATGGAGATGCCACAGGAGAGGCAGATGTACACTTTGAGAGCCACGAGGATGCAGTCGCAGCGATGGCCAAGGAGGGGTCACAGATGGGTAAGTCTGAAAAAAGAGAGGGGATCCTACAACCCTGGGACCCAGACCTCGGGGCGTTTGGCACAGCCCATCCAGCTACTGTTGCACCCTGTGTGGAGAACCAAACCACCCTGCAACACGTGCATCTGAGCTCAGCCCAGCTCTCCTCCATTCCCCAGAGCGCTGTGCCATCGAGTTGTTCCTGAACGAACATCCAGAGGGAAAGAACTGCTAGTGACAGCGGCACAGGCGCAGGTTTGGTAAGCACATGCCACCTCTGTCCTTCCTGCTCTCTCTGTGTGCCCCAGGCTCACAATCCATGGTATTCCAACCAGCCCAAAGGGGAAAACATAGAGGGGATGAAGGGAACCAGCCCCCAGCCTGACACAGGTGTCCAGCCTGGATCCCACAGCCTGCACCTCCATATTCCACAGGTGCCATTCCTGCAGCACAGAGGCAGCATGGAAAGCTCTGATGGGGTTAAATTCCCTGGCAAGGAGAGGGAACATGGCTAAACATTTCCCATAGATGTGGCTTCATAGTAACTGGTTTTTTGGATGGGTTGGGGTTTGGTGTGGCCATGAAGGATGGTGGACTGCTTGTTCCATGAATTCCCCTCAGAAGGTGGGGGGTGGTGGTCACTGCTCCCCAAGCCCTGGTCCCTGCAGCAGGGAGGGCAGCCCACCCATCCTGGGTTTGTAATCCAGGCCAGGGAGAAGTCCTTGGAGTGGGTTCAGGATGTGCAGCCTGACCTCTTACCTGCATCTCACGCTTCCTTGGCAGCTCCCTTCTGTTGGTGCCTGTGCTGGGGGAATTAAACACCCCCACCCTGTGAGCCTGTGCTGCAGCCCCACCTGAGGGCATGTCCCACCTGGAGTCTGTGACATTTCACTATTGCCCAACTGTACTATTTAATTTCAACAGAGGATTACCTGGGAATAAAATGCAGTGGGCATTGGAGAAAAAAGGAAAACAGTAAGCCAGAGTGAGGGAGTGATTTTTATTTTTCCTCTTCTCCTTGTTTTTAGGCCAAGCAAACACATTCCGTGGGTATGAGCATGAAGATCAGGTCCAAGAGTCACCAGTCAGCAAGGAGGACAAGCTAAGATTAGTTCAGCCATGTGTAAGAGCTTGTAATAAATGCGATGGGCTGTGGGGAGTTGCTCCAGCAGCAGCTGCAGTGGGAATGGCCAAGGCTGCAGGGTGGAGCAGTCCTGGGCTCCAGGTGCATCAGGCTGCATTAATAAAACATCAGGATTGCCATTTAACACCAGGGTGATCTAAGCCCTCACACTGTTGCTCTGAATCTTTTCACACCTCCAGCCCAAGAGGAATGGGAGGGAAAGACAACTCAGGAGGCAGGATATGGAAGATGAAGTTCTTTATTGTGTGGAACACAAGTAACATCAGAAAACTTGCACCCCCAATTCCCAAGGCCCAGGTGTGAGCCGACCCTGGCGTCACACGGAGTACCTGAGCACCGAGGGAGCTGATACCAGCACGGTCCTGCTCCCACCTTCCAAAAGGCCAGTCCCACGGCAACCACCAGTGCTGTGCTCTGGAGGGGCTCAGCCACCTCCCTGCTCCATGGAGTTTAATCCTCCAGTTCCAGTTTAATGCTCCCTCTGCATTGCCTGGGCCTTGTTTTCTCCGTGGGGGATGAGTCACACTGGGGTCGGGTGCAGGAGTTCACACTCTTGGATGTGTGCAGTACGTACTCAAAACTACTGACACTGAATTCAGTGTTTTCTCCAGCCACCTCCAGTGTCTCGCCCCTTCAGAGAACTCAGGAATTCACCTGAATTCCAGGCTTTTGGTATTCCAACACTGTTTACCACTCCTGCCATACTTCAGGGGATAACCAGCAAAGAGATGGGTCAGGAAGCTGCCCTGGGGGGCAGAAGAGCAGAGAGGTGTACAAGTTGGGTGGCTGAACATGCCAAGTCCTAAAAGGATCTAGGGGAGATGATTCCTGGTACAAAGCAGTACCTACCATGTCAGTACCTCAGCCCCAAGAGGCTTTTTCACGTGGTTCCAGCCAATCTAATGACCAGAAAATCCCCTCCAGAGAATTAACCACTACCCCCTACCAACATCTGTACAAACCCCAGTGCATTTGTCACGCCAGTGCATCCCCTTCCTATGACCTACAGGACATTCTGTGGTCTCAGAGGCTGCAGGAGGTGCCAGTAGGAAAAGGAGTAAACACTCCTGTGACACGAGAAAGCCACCACCGCTTTCTGGACTGACAAAATTCCTTGAGGGAACAGTAACAAAGAAAATGACGTGGCACGAACCATGAAACCTCTCTGAACTGTATGTGCAATTAGAATTTCTAACAGGTGAGAATGTTCCCCTTTAGTTTTGATCCAAGGAAAAGTGAAATGCCAGGAGTGGCGTAACAACGTTTCCATGTGCGCCAGGTGGAGAGGTGGATCCTAAACCTCTGTCTGATGGGGATTGGGCCCAGCCCCTCAGGCACAGAGGGGGAACAGAACATTCACAGCTTGCTTTGGGGTGTCCCTGGGCAGACTAAGGCCCTGGTCAGAGCCCCGAGCCAAGGAAACGCAGGGAGGACGTGTTCACTGGTGGCCCACCTGCCCTGCTCACACCCGGGGCTCCCAGGATGAGCCAGCCTGTCCAGGGCTAAAGGAAAAGGGGAAATGGGATTTCAAGTGCAGCCAGACATGAGGAACACCCACGCTCCTGTTGGGTTTTGGAGAGCCTTTGCTCAGCAGCAGCAGCAGCCGCCCACACCACACACGTGAGGGTGAGAACACTCCCAACTTCCACATGGGGACAACAGCTCTGGTTTGGCAGGGGCCCCCAGAGCCCCGAGACTGCTCAGGGACACCTTGAGCCCGCCCCATGTGACATTCCCAATGCAATTCTCCACAGAACAGGCTGATTTTGGTACAGGGAAGGGCTCAGACTGTTGTTTTAGTAACAGGAGATCCTAAACACCAAAGAGCTGCTTCGCATCCAACCTCCAAAGCACGTGGGCAAGCGTCTTCACATTCCCCCTGAACAACTCCAGAAACACCATCAGCCACAGCCCCTGTTTGTCACCTCTGTGCCACCTGCTCCCTACAAGGGGCTGCTGGAGTACTGCTGGATGAGCCGCTGGTGGCAGGGGTTGCAGACGCGCTCGGGGTTGATGCTGGACGGGAGGGGCAGCTCGTGCACGGAGCAGGCCTCACAGAAGGTGCCCCCACAGTTCTTGCAGATGTTCTGCAATGCAAAAAGAGAAGTCAAGGAGAGGTTCAGGTCTTGGCAGATCAACTCGGGGAAAAACACTGAGCTGAAGGGAAGAAGCTGCTAAGGGGGAGGGAAACCAAACCACTGAACAGGGCAGAGCAGGGAACCGTCACCCCATCAGCATTTAACTAAGTTCTACTAAGGGCAGAGGGGCCTGCAAGGGCTCATTTCTTGGTACAAGTCACCAGCAGGAATCTATGATTCCACAGCAGAAAGCAGAGGGGACTCAGTCACCCTGTGTGGGAGATGCCAGTTCAAGTCCAGGCCTTACCTTTCTTTGGCTCCGGCTCTCCTCCTCCTGGCACAGCTGGCACATCTCGGCGTGTCCAGGCCCTGACAGCTGCTCCTAAAGCCCAAGCCAAAACCAAGACTCTGCTTTACATGGCTCCTGTGGCAGAGCTCAGCAGCAACAAGGGGGGAACTAAACCAACAGAGTTTTCACTGGGAACAAGCTGACAACAGCAGAAATTCCCAGTGGACAAGACAGCACAAGGCATCCCACTGGCACTCTGGGGGTCTGGCTATGCTTTGCCAGGCACACAGAGGAGAAGGAGCAGATTCTGATCCAGCTGATTTACAGGAAAAGAGCAAAACCACCAAGAAGGAGAATCACCCACCTGCTCCTCCTGCCTGCCACTGGGTGACCTGCAAAGGAACAACAGCATCGCTTGGAGCAGGCCTTCCACCACCAGAGCCTTTAAATAAAACATCTGTGCTATCAGGGAATTCCCTCATCCTGTTTTTAAAACCCTCCCCAGATTTTTGAGTAGCACTCCTAGTTCAAGGGGAAGAGGAGAAGAAAAAAAATCCAAAATGCCTTCAGGAGAGCAGAAGAGAGGGAGCATGAACATAGAAAAGACAGTTTGGAACGGGCTTTAAACGTAGGGTTGATCCCTACCCCTGCAGCAATAAAGTACCACAAGGCCTGTAAACCATAATCTTGACCCTCACTTGCTCAAACACTTCAGGTGAAACAGGGCAAAAAAAATATATATCTTAGGCCTGGAAGGTTTTTTAGTATCTGGCAAAGCAGATTTGAACTGCTTTATGCTATTTTTTAGAGGATATTTTCCTGATTAACTCAATGGAGAGTACCTCTCATGTGGCACTTGAGACAGTGCAGCAGAGCCCTGACAGTCAGAGCACTTCCAATGAGCTCTTCCATCCCTGAGCCAAAGCCTCAGCACTGAGCTGTGCCCAGGGGCTTTGAAAACACCTTGTAACTCCTGAAACCAAATACTAAAATCCTGCAACAAAAATCCTCCTCTGTAATAATTCAGCTTGGAAACAAGTGACCTGAACCACAGTTTTACACAGCCTTCTCAGAATCTCACTTGAGGTTCCCCAGCAGCTTCTCTTTAGGAAGTCCAAACATGCTTCTCCTTTCCCTCACCAAAGATACTTTGGACATGAGTTCCAAAGGTCTTGCATTTTGGCTTACCCAAGGATTCTTGAGTCAGAAAAATTAGTAAACAGCAGATTTAGATAGAAAAAAAAAAAATTCAGAGGTTAATGGGAGAGACACAGAGCTTTTCCCATCTGAAAGCACTGATGGCAAACAACAGAACCTCCTCCTTCCCTTTGAGAGCTATGGAAAAGCAGCAGAGGCTTTCCCATGAGGCTGGAAATCCTCCTTAAAAAGGGAAGTTGCACTATTCCAAACTCCCTGGTGGTACAGAAATTGGAGAAGTGAAAGCAGGACTTGGCAAAGGAGAGGCAGAGGTGGGATTTGTTTCCTTCCTTACCTGTGTGGTGGGGCACTGTTCTCTCTCAGCGGCTGCTTCAGTTTAGCGTTTTCATCCTGGATTTTGAGCTTCCCATCCTGCCAAAAGGAAACACTCACCCATCAGCGGCACCAGAGGGAAACTCCGGTTTCACCCCTGCCACATTTCAAGGGGAGAACTGTCACTGCTCTTCTGGGATACTGCTCCCTCCTTGGCACAGAGGGGTGTCTGGGTCCCAGTTTCCCCTGGGAGCAGCTCTCGGTGCTTTCCCTCTGCTGTGAACAGAGGGGACTGTGCCTCTCGGAGGTGGGCAGGGGTCCCATGACCTCCTGGTACCAGAAGCAGCTCAGTCACCGGTTCTTATTTGCACAGCAGAGGTTGAGAACGAGGATGGGCTGAAGAGGTTTTGTAAAAGCTGACCAGAGACAAACTTTCCCAGCCAGCAGAGAATCCTCCCCTTCTCCCTGAGGGTCACAGCTGAGCCATGAGGCCTAAAGCACTTCCCTGAAATGGTGTAATATTGGTCAAAAAAGACAAAACTGCACCACTCAAGCAGACCAGGGAGAGACAAAGAACTGCAGAAGCCTTCTGTGTTACTGCACAGTTCTCACTGCGACTCAAACTGCCTGTTCAGAGTGTATAAAACTCTTCCCAAAGCTCCTCTGGTTGCGGCACGTGAACAACAATCATTTATTGCCCGAGAAAGCTCAGTGAAAGCAAACAAGCCAAGGGAAACTGTCCCTCAAACCCGAGCCAAAACCCAAGTCACGTTACCTGTCTGAGCCAATTCTTGGGGCCTTTTTTGCTTTCTTGGCTGCGCTGGTGACTGTGAGACCATCTGTCTCTTTCCCGCCTTAGCTCCAGCTCTAGGTGGCTCCTGGAACACCAGGTGGAATTGTGAATAAAGGATGGTTTGGGGACACTTGGCATTGACAACTGACAAACTGTCTGATCCTTTCTTCACACCCCTAACTCAAGAGCTAAAAGTGCCTCTTGGAGCCCAAAGCTGTCTCGCAGTGTGTTTAGCCATAATGTGTCAGGATGAAAAACCTTCAAGTCCTTCATCTAATTCTGGCACAATTTAGCATCCAACTGATGCAAAACCATTCCCATTTGCCTGTGTCCTCCTAAGCTCACCCATGCACACCCAGGACCTCACACCAGTTGCTGACCAAAGCCATTTTCTCGTTGTCAGAGCAGCATTTTGAAAAAGGAAACAAAAAGCTGGGCCAGGGAGGGAAGAAGGGACAAAAACCTCCGTGCATCCAGCAATGCTCTCACAGAATTCATCCCAGTGACCTTCCAACAAGCCACAGATACGTCAAGGCTGCAGGAGATACTCTTCTATTTTAAGGAAAAGAGATTTGTCTGTGTCCCTGACACTGCTCAAGTGATGAGGCTGCAGGGGAAAATGTGATGGCTTTTGTCAAGGTCTCTGTTTGGTTTCCACCAAAACTAAGAGCAGTTTCAAATGGGGAAGAAATCCCCATCCCAGTACTGTGTGTCAGGTAAGACAACCAGAATCACTGCCCTCGCTCCAGCCCCTTCAGTGTTTGCTCCAGGCAGAGACTTGGCAGCTCAATCCCCACCCGGGAGCAGCAAATTGTTAATGTTAGCTTTGGATTCCAAATCATCACAGAATCACAGCAGGTGTGAGCTGGAAAGGACCTTACAGACTACCTTGTTCCACCCTGTGCTGGAACACCTTCCACTGCATCAGACCAAGCTCCGTCCAACCTGGCCTTGAACACTTCCAGGGATTGAGCACCCACAGCTATTCTGGGCAGCCTGTGCCAGTGTCCAAGTGCTGCTGTTAACCAAGGATTTCCCTCCCTGGAGTTACACCTCGTGGCATCTAACACACGACTTGCTCACTCCCTCTGCATCCCCTGCTCCCCTGTGCCACCACCCTGCCTGCTCTCCCCTAGCCCAGAAAACGGGTTGGAAAAGCGTCTCTTCACCGCTGCCTGGAGAGCTCTTCCACTTCCAGCTGGAGGCTGTTGATTTTGTCCCCAAACTCCTGCTTGAAGAGCCGGTTGTCCTGCTGGGCCAGCTGCCGGTCCTTCTCTGCCTGTCGCAATCTGGATTTGAGCCACATGAACTTGTGATAAAAAACAAAAGCCATGGTGGGGGAGGAAGACCGAGTTTAACCAACCAAATAAAAAACCCAGTGAAAAGGTAAAGCCAAAAATAAGAGAGAATGGTAAAAACGATGGAAAGGAGGAAAAGAGTTTGAAGCAAAGCAAAATGTAGGTGAACCAGGCAGAAACTCTCGTTTTCAATAGTTTTTATTCTATCACTACAGTTTACAGCCATTAGATGAGAAACAGAAAACATCACTTTTGTCCAGATTCGAAGCAAACCTCAAGTACACAGAATTTTAGGTCCAACTGGAGTTTAATGTACGTTACATCTCAGCTTTGCACAGGTAACTGGAACTTGCAACATAGGTTGTAGCTACTCTATTGAGAATTAGTGCATGTTCCCGGTCTCTCCCTTGGATGGACACTTCGGGTCAAGCCCCAGGCATCAGTACACCATCACATCCCCACTTGGGGCCTGACATCAGAAGCAGCCAGATCCCTAAACCGATGTGATTTCAGCACAAATCTCACCATCCCACCCCCTGTTCCTACAGCAGAACTGCGCCAAGGGGCAGGGGGGGCTTCCTGTCCTAACCAGCTGTTCACACACCTTGATCAAAGCTTCCTCCTTTCCCTTAGGATTATTTTTTTCTCCAGGGAGTTAGGATGAGTTTCTAGTAGCAGGTTACTGCGGGGTGAGTTGATAGGTTCAAGCATGCGGCTCGGGCATGGCAGGGAGGCTCCCAGCAGGGCTGTGCTGGGAGCCCGGGGGACAAGCCCCACAGTGGCCCACGCTGACATCTGCAGGGAGCAGGCTGAGCCCCGTGCACCTGTGAACACACCGAGGTGTCCCCTCCCGTGCCGGTCACGTTGGCCACCCGCTGCCCCAGGGAGCGCCGCCCCGTAGGCCAAAGGGAGAGCTGGCATCAAAGAATTACTACAGACGTCTCACCAGAGAAAAAAAACCCTTACTCCACACAGAAACTCCCCAAATCCGACCTTCCCAAAGAAAAAAGGAATCTTGAGGAGTGCCTATAAACCTAAAGCCTGCCAGAGGCCAGCACAGGGACTTCAGTGATCAGAGAATGTTAGTTTGTAACAGTTCAAGCTACAGTTACTTCAGATTTTGCACCAGGGTGTTAAACTGGCCGTTATTTTTCCTATTGAGAGGCATTTCCAAGCTTTAGCTCTTGTTCCCTTAGCAAATTCCGTTTGTTTTGAGCAAGGCAAACTCAGAAGAAAATGCAAGAAGTGTAAAAGGCAGCTCTTCAGCCACCAACTACTCGAAAGGACAAGAAAAGGGCAAGGACCAAATTTCCATCTCCGCTCCCCGCTGCTGCACACTGGGTTCCTTCTCCTTTTTTATTTTTAACGTGTTTTTGTTTCCTTTAAACAAAGATCAGATTATTTTTTATAAAACCGGTAACTTCCCTTTCTGGGAAGGGGAGAGACCTCCCAAAACACCTCTCCTCCACTTCCTTGGGTCAGGAAGGGACCACAGGGTACGTCTGGAGGGATTCCTGGCAGAGGTAGAAGCAATGCAAAGAGAAGGAGGTTTCCACTGAACTTGCCACTCTACCGTGTTACTCTAAGACACCTACAGCTACTAATTCTGGACACATGAAGTTTAAAGGAATAAGGATAAGTCCCCAGCCTCCCCCCAAGTCCCTAAGGCAGAATCCAGGCAGGCTGGTTACGAGAGGGCCGGTCTTCCCGGTGAGGGGCCGGCGCCGCGCCCGCTCGGCTCGGACTCGGGGCTGAACCCGCGGACCAGGAGAGAACGGGGAACGGCTCGGGGGGTACGCACACAACTACTGTCAACGACTTCCAGGGATGCATTTCTCGTCTACTTCACAAAAGGGCAATACGGAAAAGGAGCTGACCGTCCCGAGCTGGCCGCGGTGCCGGCGGAGCCCCGCGCGCCGAGGGCTGCGCTGCCGCCCGCGGTGACGGCAGCGGCCGGGCACAGCCACCCGGCCCGCTCCTGACGCCTTCCCGGGCGCTTAGTGGCCAGCTCGTTGGTACTCGGACACGGCTTAAATGGGAGGGTTGGGGATTTTTATAGCCGGCTAAAACTCGGCAGAAAAACTCACTGATTTTCAAAAACTCGGCAAACTCCAAATCAACTTTAGGTGACAATTAACTTTTTAACAGTTGCTTTTAGCAATTCTCAAGTTCTCCCCTCATAAATGAGTTCTGATGTCAGAGCTGTGAGGTGGCCAGACATGAAAATGTCTAATGATGCTTCTGGATCAGTTTGTTTGCTGCACTGTTTAAGGTTTTTGCCTGTTTCACCAAATCCTTTTCACTGTATAAGTAAGTCGGAATGAGGATGATGAGAAAACGGAAAAAAATAAGAACAGCAAGAGAAAAAGAACACGTGAATTAGCTGAGTAGGAACCATGAAACATTTTCAAACACACACTTGTTTTGTAACACCACCCTGTTTCCTAAGACCCGTTCCCAATAGAAACCCTAAAACGAAAGCATCCAATGGAGTGCAATGAGTTAACTCATTAACCAAGCCCCAAAGGTGCTGCTCACACTGCTCCCCCCGGCAGCTCTGTCCAGCAGAGCACTGGGACTCTCCCCTGGTCCATTCTGGATCTGTGGGACACTGCACTAAAGGACACACCAGTGGATCGTGGTTTCCTGTTTTACCTTTGTTCCAGCTGTTTGATGGTGGCAGCCATCTGATTTGTTTTTTCTTCCAAGCGGCTGTTTATTTCACTCTTCTGTTTCACTCCCATGTCTGAACTCTGGGAAGAGGAGCAGTGGGGATTTGTGTAAGGAGCAGTAAATCCCAAACAAACCCCCATCAATCATTTGACTCATGAAACAACAGGGCAGAAGGCAAAGAGGCAGGAAAAAGTGCAGGAAAAGCAAGTGCCAGGTCAGTATTGCGAGGACAAATGTATTCAGTATCTTAATATAATTCAGCTGCTTTGAACAAAGCCATTGGCTCAAGAAGAGCAAAAGCAACTCCTTCCTGTTGTCAAGTTGATTTTAGGATCTATTCTGAGTATTGTGTTGCTCTGTGGAGAATCTGCTTGTGTCACCAGACAGGAGTTACACCAGGGGCCCTCCACACCAGATTGTGCTGGAACACAAGCTCCCACAGCTCTCTTCCCACCACAAAACCACACAAGACGCTTTCCCCTGTCTCACACACACATTTCTGGACCATGATGGATTTTTGTTCAGAAGAAATGGCACTTGCCTTTACCCTCCACCACGTTCCAGTGGTCTCACAAGCAGGACAGGAGTGTGCTGCACAGCCCCTGACCCTTCCACACCCAGCATCTTCCCAACAGGCAGGAGAAATAAATGCACAGCAGCTCTCACTTCCATCTGGAATTCCCTGCATTTCCTTAGCTCCCTACCTGCAGCTTGAAAGAAAGTTCATGCTTTAGAGCCCTGAGATCATCCAGCTGCTGCCTGAGTGCCACCAGCGCATCCTGCTTTTCACAGACATCCTTCTCCAGCATCTTCATGGCCAGCTCCATCTCCTGCCGCATCCCAATCTGCGCCTCCAGCTCCTTCTCCACATCCTGGAACACAAGGAGCCCTCAGCATTTCCAGGACCCAGGGGGTAACCCACCCTTCCCTTCTGCCCACACCATCCCTACCCAGGAGTGTGCTGCACCGCCACAACTGCAGAGTCACACATCTGACACATGCCCTAAGCAGAGTAACTCCCCACTTTTCAGTCCAGTATCAGAGCCAGGTGTGCAGCATGGCTAGCAGAGAGTCAGGGAATTCTGCATGAACCTGTCCTTGGGATGGGGGGGGTCTAAGGAAAGATTTTATTTCCTAAAGCAGATTTTATTTCCTTAATACCTTCAGGTCAGGCGTTTTTCCCCCCACGCACGTATGGAACAAGAGCTCAGCGTGGCAGTGACCCCTGGCAGCGCAGTGAGGTGAGCCCCGAGCCCCCCCAGTCCTCACCAGGCGCAGCTGAGTCTCCTCCTTCAGCTGCTTCCGTGCCTCAGTCAGCGCCTGCCCGTCCGCAGTTCTGTCTTTGGTGGCCTGAGGTAACAGACACGGTTCACTCGGTGCTGCCAGCCCTCACCTGGCCTCCTTATTGGCTTCTCCCCAACACTTGGAATTTTGCAACAATTCAGGACAAACCAGCACCACTCCTACTTCCTGATTTTCCTGCCCTCCCCCACAGTTAGTCCCCCTCCCCTCCTGTCCCCTGACACCTTGCCTGGCGAGCCATGAGCTGTGGGAGCTCCCAGCTCCATCCCCATGGCCAGGCAGGATTCCCTGCGGCCAGGGCCCATCTGTTCCCTCTGCACAGGGCCCCCCTGCCCTTCCTCTAACCCACCGTGGCATTTGTGTGAGACACACAAGGAAACAAACTCTGCCCCAAACAAGGCATTCAGGGCTGGGCCTGCCCCAGGGCTCAGCAATCACACACACACAGAACACACCAACCTTACGACTGGACTCCAGGATGTAGGAGCTTTCTTCCTTAACCCGCTCCATCTCCTCCTGCAGGGTAATGATCCTGTTGTTGGCAACTGCAAGCTGGGAACAAAACACAACAGTAAGGCACCAAAAACATGCTTCACTGTTTTTTTTTCTCTCTTGACCCCACCAGATGAGGAAGATTTGGCTGGAAAGGGAGGACGAGCAGCACACAGCACCCTTAGGGACGGGACACCTGGCTCAGAGGAATTTCCAGGGATGACAGCACTGCAGACCAACAGATTAATGCAAGTGTGTGGTCAAAGGCAAAAGGAACTTCAGAAACTCCTGTTGGCTTTGTAACTCACAACTCACACAAGGCTCACGCACAGGAGCAGCTCAGAGACATTCCAAGGGATCAGCCGTGCTATCCTGTGACAAACCCAAACAGAACTCCAGGATGCAAGTGCTTGGCAGAGCTCAGGCCCGACACACACACAGAGCTGTGACGTGTGACACAGCCCATCACCTACCCCCGCCTGGCACAGCACGTGTGCTGTCACCACAGCCTCACTCTGCACACACCACAGGCTTCCCTGGGCAACTTCATTACCAAACCCCAAAAACACTGCAGTCACCACTGCAATTCATCTCCTGGCACCAGGCCACTGTGCAGGTAGTTCACCAAAAGCCACTCATTCCATCAGGGAAGACCTCCTGCCACCCGTTTGCCAGGGAACTGACCCCAACACATTTTATGACATTTACACCATCAGTAATGAGCTGCAGACCCATGTTAAAACACAGACTGCACCACTGTTTCTCATGCTCAGGCTGGACATCTCACTTATAATGACATGCTTTCCTCTACTTTTCACAAATTTACACAAACATGCAGTTGATTTTCCAGCTTGTGATCTGTGGCGACAGCCAGTGACATTCCTTGGCAGGTCAGCTATTCCAGTTCCATCATTAGACACCCCTCATTCTGTACACCAGACATCTGAAAGGACCCCCTCCCTCCGTGGTTAATCCCCCGACTCCCAAAGGCCAAAGCAGCCCAGTGGTTTTCCATGGCACTTACCTCCTCGGTCAGCTTTGTGTTGGATTTCTCCAAGGCATCCACCTTGGCCTGCAGGTTGTTTACTGTAGCACTGTTGAAGAGAAAAAACCCTTCAGTTAATTCCTTCACTCTTTTTAAAATCCTGGTTTGTCTTTTCTTCTACAAGATAATGAAGAGCCACCAGAACACGTTTTACCTTAGATGTCTATTGAGTTCTTCTACGTAGTTCTTCTGGTCCAAAATAGCAGTTATCTGACCATCTCTGGAAAAAAGAAACATGGCAGGCCTGGAACACGTGAATTCCAAAGAGGGGAGCAGCAAGACAACTGTGTGTGCACCTACCCCTCGCTGCCTTTCGTGCTGTTCCCATCTTTCAAATACATGGAGAAATCGATAACTCCGACCTGGAGAAGAAAAACAATTGCATTTTGCATTAAACTCTTGGTTTGTAAGACCAACCCACTGTTGCCAGGTGTGGAATTAGAACAGGTTTAGAGTTAGAACATCAGCACCTGCTGCACTTGAGTAAGGGCTCATTACATCAGTAAGCCATGCAAAGTTAATGAATTTTCCAGTTCAAATGAGCAGAACAAACCCATTAACTGAATACCCAGTACCTGGGAGTCCAGGTCCTCTCCCTTCATGCAGAAGTTGGCATCAATGACGTTCAGACCTACGAGGAGGCCAGCGATGATGGCACCTTCCTCTTCCATCATCAGTGCATTGGGCTCGTAAAATTCACTGTGGGACGCAGGGCAAGAGATACAGAGGAGTGAGATGGGAAAGATGATCAAGATCTTACAGGGCAGCAGAAGTGAACCTAACTGAGAATGAGTCCAGCACTCACCTGAGAAGATCCTTTCTGTTAATCAAGGCTTTCATGTACTCTGAAAGTTTCTTCTGCATCAGAGCCAGGCGAAGCCAAGCTCTTCCTCTGCCCACAGGTGTCCTGCAAAGGCCAGAAACAAACATTTCCAGACACCCTGCAAGGCACAGTCACCAACAGCTCTAGTAACCCCGCCCCACCTCGAGTTTCTGCACTTCAAGGCAGAGCTGGCACTGGTGCAGAGATATACAAGGTATGTAAGCACGAATCAGTCCACACCGATTAAGCCATCACTGTCTCTTCACTCATGATGTTTTTGTTGCCATACTGAAAAGATTTCCCTGGCTTTACCCCTCCTGGATGCTGCCACACAGATCAGCTGCTTCAGCTCATCACCTTCTGAGTCACAACCGGTTCTGCCTAGGTCACATGCACAAACCAGCACAGCTGCCCAACACCACTCCTCGGGGTGGGTCAGGCTGGGTAGGAATCTGGCCAGACAGCTCAGTAACACCAGCTCAGTTCTGCTCTCCTCAGGTGCTTTGCTCCTGAATGCCCCCACAGGATGCCTGCACAGATCTCCAGGAAAAGCACTTGTCCGTGCCTACATCACTAAATACTAACCCAAAAGCAATTTACTGAATTTATGCACCTATTCTTTCAGCAAAGATGACTCCATCCTTAGTCCTGATGCTCATACAAAAGCTTCCTCACCCACTTTTTTCTATTCCAAGCTAAAAGCTTCTTACAGTTTCTCCAACATGAAACAGGCAAGCCTGAATGGGATGTCTGAAATTCCCTCAGAACATTTACAAGTAATACATGCTTCCTGTGGCTTTTCACCTCCCCTCTTTAACACAAACTACTATTTTCTCTAGCTTGGTGCCTGAGCTTTCCTCTCACATACACTTTACCTGAAATGATTTAAAAGCAGAATTACCTACATCAGCCTCAAAACTATTTAAACTGTTATAACCTTCCTGTAATTTCCTTGCTCTTGAGTCTGACTTGGTGCTCAGTAAAGGCTGTTGCCATGCCTGAGGCACAAGCAGTAAATGCACTGCTGCCCCTAAACTGCCACACTCTAACAGAGTAAGAATATATCCTGTGCTCTCCTGCTGCAGATCCTTGATGCAGAGAGCAACGATCCATTTTTATCTGCACAAGGTGACAGGTGTATCCCTGAAGGTTCTGTTTGCCCTTCCTTCTCTTCTTCAGGATCCTTCTCACAATAAAACCCATATTATGTACTCGTGCAATAAAAGAATGTACTTACTTCAGCCCTGGGAGGTCCTTAACACTCGCTGTAATCTCTGCAGCCTCAGGAACAAGTTTTTCTACTAATTCTAGAGGTCCCCAAAATGACTTATTTTGCCCAAGGAAAGTCTTTTTGGCTAAAAAACAAAAAGAAATAAAGAATTAGCCCGTTAGACCCGTGCTGATACAACACATACTCAAACAAGTGAACAGATTAGCCAAGTGCTGCCAGAATATCTCTGGTGGGGCTGCTGCTGGGCAGGCCCTTGGTATCCTGGAATCTCAGGATAGTTTGGGTGGGAAGGGCCCTAAAGAGCAGCCGCTTCCAAGCCCCTCTGCTTCCCATCTCCAGCTACTACCACGCAAGGGCAGCACCTGAAGGACAATCTGCACTTGGCTATCTGAGCTGTGACTGAGGATTTCACAGCCAAACACATGCCCTGCTTCAAAAGCAGCTTCAAGCCACGGGCTGCGCACAGCCCAAACCCTCCGCTCAGACAGAGCTGTTGAGAAAGGAGCTCCAGGGTTGCAGCTCCTCCTCCAGCAAGGGGATGCATTCCTAAAGCACAAGGAAAGGCAGAAAAAGGAATCAGGAGCCTGCCAAAAGCCAATTTCACCCCTGATCACTGACAATACCCGGGACAACCCAACTGCTGTTTCAAACGCGGCAAGCACCCGCAAGGCCTCAGCTTCCCCCCGCAGCAGGTTTTTGTGCCTTCCTTTGGCTGCCCAGCCCACTGCGACCGCAGTGACCGTGCCCAGCCTCTCTTGGGTCGTGTGCAGGCTGCAGAGCTCTGTTTTTACCCCCCTGTGCCCAGCCTGAGCTACCTTTGAGGCCGTGCTTGAGGCAGTGCTCCATCACCACGAAGAACTGCTGCAGGGGCGCGTAGTCCGAGTCCAGCGTGCGGCCCAGGTTCAGCGCGGACTCGATGAGCCCCTTGATGCTCAGCTTGGCCATGTTCATCAGGTTCATGCGCTCGTTGGCCATGAGGTAATTGGGGTCTGCAACAAAGGCGGCGAAATGCTGGTCAGCAACAAAAGCTGGTTTTGTTATAGCAAGCACTGCACCTTGCTCTTTCCTTCCCCCCCAGCTTTGAAGGCATTTTTGGGGCAGCGAGTTTCACAGGAGGCACTCTGCAGGCCTTTTGTGGAGAAAAATCAACGTCAACCAGCAGTTCAGGGCCAAAGCCCCAGTGGCATGGGAATAGACAATGTATCATACTGAGGGTGCCTTAATACTTGAAATAACTACAGGAGCTCCCTATTTTCAAGGAGGACATTTGGAGCCTGGTGTTCACCCTGTGCTTTGCACCTTGACAACGTGTCTCTGACCATCACGGCCATCACGGCTCCAACTCACACCCCCAGCTACAAACCAGTAAGAGTCCTCCACTTGTGGTTTGTTCTTCTGTCTAAAGATCAGCTTGGACCCCCTCACACTTAATCAGGCAACATGTGTCTCTATACCAACTTCCATCTCCCTTCCTCAAGACTATTTTTGTAAGCTTAGATGTAACATGGAGCCAACTTCCACTTCTCCCTCTTGGTTTTAACACTGACACTGGTTTTTGCACCCGTGAGGACCTGATCTTCATGGCTCCTGACAGGTCATACTAAATCCCCAAAACTCACAGATCTCCCAGGATTATATTCTTCCTCTACCACATTATAAACTTCCAGACCTTCTGACCTGCCACTCATACCCAAGTTTTGAGCTCCAGTTCTTGGCTGCAGGCAGTTTCATCCCTGTAAGGCCCTTTTACCCAGGGCTGCTGCCAACAGCCAGGGACCCTTGAACCCAGCTGCCGCCTCCACGAGTGAATCAACTTCTCCTGGCAGCAGAGACCTGGCCAGAGGACACCTCAGACTACAGATCTAAGCAAGAGGCACCCTGTCAGCACCCACCAGCCAGAAAGAGAGCCAAGAGCACAGCTAATACACCCACACCCGAGAGCACGGCACTGTGGGCTGGGAAAAATCCAGCACAGGGAGAGGGAAGAGCTGGGGCAGTGCCAGCATCCAAACCTGATACCACAGCTCCCTTGCTCAGTCCCTCCAAAAGCAGCTCAGGACAGAGCTCCTCTCATCCCCCTTCTCCTTCAGAGTGAAGCAGCACCAGAAGTCTCCTTCTCTACATTTATCTCCGTAGTCTAGAGAACTTCCAAGTGCTCATTTGGGAGTGCAATGCTCAGAGCAGCACTGGGCTGCAGAGGCGTTTTTATTGCCCTTCAGGACTCCTGCTGCCTGGAGGTGATGGGTCTGCCTGGTCTGGAGGTACCCTGAGCACGTGGCCTGCTCTGGATTTCCAGTGTGTTTTATGACCTGCAGTGGAGCTAACAGTCACATCACCGGGAACGCAGGCTCAGGACAAAGTCAGGCACACAAAGTGTGATCCTGCTGTGGGCCTGGCACGTTCCATCTGAGCTGGTCCCTTCTCCAACTTCCTTCTGCCTCTAACTGCAAAACCTCTGCCTGACCTTTCCTACACAGCCCACACCATAAACCTTAAAAAGTAAATCCCCAGCCCTTGAACCGTGCGTTTCCACAGGGCCTGGGTTTCAAACGAAGGAATCAAACTCTCAGGACATTTTTTTATTTAAATATTGCAGCTTCTTACAGAGCAGACATGTTTCCTAACCAGCTGCTTCCACGATATTGTTTCCAAAAGCATTCAAGAATCCTGTAATTTGTTTAACAGGTACAATCTGTACCCAGGAACCTGACATAAACCTTAGAGTCAATGCAAGACAGGATCTCAAAGGGTTAAGCTGTGACTGGTCTTGGCACGTCTCAATTGGTGACAGTAAGTTTTATCACTCCTCAGACTTACTCTAAAACAAGGAAGAAGCAACTAAAATGAAGCTCAAACTTGGATCAAAGGCAGGGAAGGATGAGACACTGGAGAAGTGAACAAACCCACTGAGAGCAATGCCAATTCATTCGCATTTCATCAAGGTTCTCCATCTTACCTCAAGAATACCAACTCGAAGTAACCTGAAATTTAGCACGGCTGAGAATCGCCCCTCACCTGACAAAATAAACGCGTAACAACTCACACCATGTTTTATGAAAAAAAGAAGTCCCAAGCCCCTCTTTTTCCTTAAAGCCTGCCCTGGTAAATGCCCCTCTCTGGAAGCAGCAGGGGCTGTTGGGCAGGTGGAGAAGGGCACTGCCTGTGGCTGAGGAGGCTGCGGGCACACCCGGGCACAGACCCAGCACAGCAGTCACAGTCAGCATCGTCACGGTGGAAGATGAGCAGCGAGGATCAGCGTGCTCAGTGCATGAGAACATCAGCCTTTTGTGCTGCAAACACCTCAATCCCAAGCAGGACATCACTTAATCATCAAAGTACAAATCTGCTTGACCACGTGCTACATCGGGGATTCAACTATTTCATATCTGCATCCTTTTTAAAAATCTAGAAGGAAGCACTATAAATAAGTTTCTCATTTAGTACTTCATGAGTTCTAACGAAAATCTGCAATACAAGTTTTAGAACCATTTTTTTTTTTGCCAAGCCTTGGCAATTACTTCCAGGAAATCAGAAGTATCTAGACAGAAACGCTGCAGAAAATCTGAAGCTTCAGGGTGATTTCTGAAATATTTTTTTTTAAATTCAGCTTCCATATGTTGCTGCAATCTTTTAAGCTGTGCTTCTGCCAGGCTCAGGAAACTACTGCCTCTGAAGGCATTTAGGAGAAGGCAAACAGCCCTTGCTGATTCACTTCTTCTACCTCCAAGTCAAAACAGTAAAAAAAAAACCCTGCAAACATTTATTTAAGCAACACCAAGAAAATGCAAGAAAGCCACAGCTACTGGCACTGGAAAGGAGAACTAACTGCATTTTGCACTCAGGCTCAAAGCAACAGTGCAGAAGCCAAGGATTAGCACAAACAAGAGCTGTGAGAGGTGGGTGTGGAACGCACCTTCGGAATCATCATCGCGCAATTGCTCCACCACATCTGTCAAATCCTCCCAAGAGTCTTTGCAAACAGCAAAAGGAAAGGAAAAGAAAGAAAAACGTCATGCAAGCCGTGATCTAAAGGAAAGATTCAAAATCAAGGTGTAAGAAAAGCATAACTGAAAGGGAGATTTGCATCATACAAAAGACTTAATTCACAGTGGCAAGTTAAAAAGGTTCATTAGTCTGCACAAAGCAATAGAGCAAAGCATTTTTCTCCCAGAGTCAGACCAGGGCAGGCTTTAGTAAAGCTGCAGAAGCTTTGTTTCTGCATTAACACAAGCAACATTTCTGTGAAGCACATCCTAAAAAGAAAAGCAACAAAAGCATTACTTGATTTGTAAGATAAAAGCACTAAACTCGTGGTGTTTATGCAGTGTCAGCTTTTGGTTCAATTTCCTCATATCCAGCCCCAAGAAGAGCTGCTGGCAGGCAAACAGCCACACGTGGGGAGCAGGCACGTTCAGGGAAAACAGACACTGAGGGCATTTTAAAGGCTCAGCAGAGCTTAAACTGCGTTATGACCCTCACCCCAAAGGACAGACCCCACAGAGGTGACCCAGCTGAGCCCTGCACAGGTCACGGGCTGATGATGATCCCCCAAGGACTCGGTCAGGGAAGCACCTCTCTCCCTGGCAGGACGAGGGAGGTGTCCTGGGAGAGGAGCAGCCAGGACAAGGAGAACTGGTTCCAGCACACCCACTAGGTCCCTGCTGCAAACCCAGGGAGCCGAGGCAGACAAACACCGCGGGCATTTTTCACTCCCTGCTTACACACCCGCACTCGGCAGAGCGTCCAAAGCACGGGAACGGCTCCGTCCCCTTCCCAAGCCGACTGTGCCGAAGCCCTGAGCAAAGTCCACAGGCTGCCGGGCCCTCCTCCCTCCCTCCCACACACAGGGGCCAGCCCTGGCCGGAAAACTGCTCCAACAGGGCTGGAACTACAGCCGGGAGCCCCGGAGCCACTTCAGCCCACACAGAGCTGAGCCCCTGCAGGCCCCCACCCTGCACAGGGATCCTTCTTAACCCTCCTCCTCCAAACCAGAGGCTTTCACCAACCTTCCCCTGGGACTGAGCACTACTGCAGGACCAACAAGGACTTTCCCTGCAGGAAATCCCTGTTGTATCAAGGACAAAGCCCTGACGAGGCTCTCCCCGACAATCCAACGCTGATGGCTTTTGGTCTCTCACGACAAGGGCCAGCAGACTGAACCTCACTGTGGTGGACAGAGCTGTCTGTGATGATTCCCGGGACCCTGCTGCACAAACGGGACTCTGGGACTCAGATCCAGATGCTGACCAGCCCAAAATCCCTACCTGCACACAGGAAGGGAAGCCACACACCACCACTGCAAGGGCTTTCATCTCATACTGAGGGGTTGGAATTTTTTTCCTAACACAAAGCATAAATAGGGAAGAACATACAACCAAAACCAGTACCTGGGTACCAGNTCATCTCATACTGAGGGGTTGGAAGAACATATAACCAAAACCAGTACCTGGGTAAGTAACAAGGACAGAGAGAACTGTCAGGCTCCATTTCATCTCTCTCATTTATTTTTAACCCTTAGCAAGTAACCCACATAAAGCTCCTAGAGAAATATCCAGAGGAGTCACAAATATTTTCTTCTCTTCTATCCCTACAAGCCATAATCCCATCTTCCTACTAGCAGGAACTGCAGGAATTTAAACTGGGACTGTGGCATTTGCATACATTTAAAGGCAAAAGCCCACACTTAATTAGCACTTTCTTTCCTATTTTCACTCATTCTCCATGCATCCAGTTGCACTTTGCATAGAGTTCATGTCTTCTTTTACCTTGTACATTTTCCCACTTGTCTGGAAATTCCACCGACAAGCAACAGTGGGGAAAAACAACTGGCCACAGAAGAATCACAAAGACCTGAAACTATAGTTTCCATGGTCCTTGTGGGGTGTGCAAAATTCAACGCTTTTAATTATGATGGAAACTATTTAACTCTGTATGTACCAAGTTTAGAAAACAGGACCACCAAGGCTTTCGAGTCTCCATAACACGATTAACTCATTCCAAGCAGATTCCCAGGAAAATTAGTATTATGGAACAGAATATCCCATTGGAATGAACATTCAAGCCAGTTCTTCAGGAAGGGACTGGAGGACTTGTCTCTAATATATCAAATCACAAAAATCCCATCTGTTATTTGGACAAAGGAGGGGTTTGCAGTCACTCTCTTCTGCTGACGCAGCAGCAGCATCTCCCTGAAGGAGCAGGGATATCTTCCCAAGCCAAAGAAAGCTTTTACAAGTAAACCCTGGGAGAATGGAACAGCATCAGAATTATTTCACACTGCTGCTCAACATTTACTTGGTTTTTAAAAGCTGAAGTTATTGGGCTAAAATAGAGTTTATAATAATATAAAATAAAATCACCTCACACAGAGCATCTTGGCAGAAGAATCTTGTTCCTCCGAAGACAGATGAAATAGAATCACAGACTGCCTTGGGTTGGGAGGGACTTTGAAATTCATCCCATTCAACCCCCTGTCTCTGTCCCCTGCACGGGCAGGGACACCTTCCCCTAGCCCAGGGTGCTCTAAGCCCCAGCCTGGCCTTGGACACTCCCAGGGATGGGGCAGGCACAGCTTCTCTGGGCAGCCTGTGCCAGGGCCTGCCCACCCTCACAGGGAAGGGTTTGTTCCATCAGGAAGAAAAGGTCATGAGTTTTTAAATAGGTCAGGATTTTTTAAATTATTTTTAAGTACAGAAATTTTAAATAAGGAGAAGGTGAGCTGTCAGTAAAATAACCTAAAAAACCCCAAGGCAACGGTTTTGGGAAGTGAAAACTGAGCTTGATATAGAAAGCCCCGAGTGATGGTGCCAGGTCAGCCCTGCTGCTGAGAAAGGCTTGGCCCAAATTTGGGCAAATATTCCTTCATGATGAAAGGGGAACCTCTGCTCCTATTACTACACTTCAATTGCATTCTGATATTCGTTACCCTAGGAGTACATTTAATAGCAAATAAAGAGGTCAAGGAAGAAAATGAGGTAGATGCTGTTCATGTTATGGGAGGTACGTAACTAATTCTTTCAGATTGGGTTTGCCAACGTGATGGGTCAGGAATTGCTGACGAAGAAAAGGGACCAGCAAAGGGTTTCAGCATCATGTCCAAACACCCTGCAAGCCCAAAATCAGGGAAGCCCCCAGGCAGTCTGCAGCCTGGAATGCCAGGAACCATCTACTCAGGACAAAGCAGCTTAAAAAACCCATCTATTTTAAAACCCACTGCATAAAAATTCCATCTCTAAATACACACATACACAGAGAGCCTTGCATACAGAAGAAAAGAGCAGTCGAAGATCTGCAACAAACCAAAAGGAAATAAAAGAAAATAAAGAAGAACAGACAACCTGGAAATTCCCAGCCCACTCTCCATGACACCTATGGGACAAATAAACAGCCAGTGCACATCCCATGAAGCCACAGCTCAATATCACCCTAAATCTTACTCCCATCTCCACATGACTACTATCAAATAATTACCCACTTTCTTTAGGTTGTAACAGTGTGCAGCTACATGGAATATTTCTGCACAACCAGCCTGTTTTCAGAGGGAAACACATGACTAACTGCTATGGGAAATTTCTCTTTCTATTTTAGTCCTTCATAGTTTACACCAAGAAAAGAAAAACCCAAACCTTTGGGGTTTTTTTCCCCCATCTTTCACTTTCCAGTTTGGTTGACACCCAAGTGGTTTCTCTGGAGCAGTCTGGACTCACCACCTCTGAGGGAAATAAACCTGCCCCAAGTTCCCCAGCTCTGACTTCATTTAGACTGACACAGCTTTAAAGAGCAAAGAAAACAATTACTCTCAAGAGCAATTTCTGAACTGAAGTCTGGATTACACAACCTAACTGCAATTCCCAAGATTTATGACCACAAACACGCTGTAACTCATTTAACTTGCATTGACTGACTTCCTATTTCTTCTATTAAATCTGGTCTTCAGCTCCTTCAAACATCTCATCTGTTCAGGGGTTTCTATCACCAGATGTATTTTAGGAGGTTTTATCC
This sequence comes from Sinosuthora webbiana, assembly GCA_013397395.1. Classification (NCBI taxonomy): domain Eukaryota; kingdom Metazoa; phylum Chordata; class Aves; order Passeriformes; family Sylviidae; genus Sinosuthora; species Sinosuthora webbiana. The sequence goes on along the minus strand of VXBN01013883.1, from coordinate 112,904 downwards.
AACTGCAGAGTCATCTCATGCAGGTTTTTGCCCACACCTGGAAGGTCCCTGACACTCTCAGTACAATTCAGATTTGTTTTGTAACAGGAAAGGCCCGAAGCACTGAAAAGTTCTGCCTCTCCCATGACTTTGCTGTTCCTATTCCACACCACTAGAGAAACCCTAAACCCAAGTTAACAGTTGCCAGTTTGCAAAACGAAAGTACAACCAGTAAGGCTGTGCTGCTTCCCTAAACCATTCTGAGGTAGCAAAGAAACGTGGGTAAAAAAAAAACCTCTTGGATATAAAATGGAGAGAAAAGGTAAAATCTGATGGATGATTCAATAACCGCTGCAACAGAATAAAGGGCAGTAGGTTTTAACAAGAACATTTGCTTTTCCTGAAGAGCTCTACAACTCCTTGTTCAGGGCATTCTATGCAAGTGCATGTCACAACCTAAAATTTTCAAATTACTGGTCAAAAAAAGAGAAAAAATCTGACCGTAGCTTCCACCCCACAGAAAAGGTAATTTCATCTTCGCATGTTATAAATTCTAATTGCAATTGCTCCTCTTAGTGCATTTGAGGAAGATCAATAAAAAGAGGAATACTGTAGCTCTTGAAAGTTCTCTCAAGTCAGCATATGTATTCCTTCTGGACACCATTACAAGGTAATCCCATGAGGACAAAAATTTCCACAGCTCTATCGTGAAGCTCCTCATGATTATTCAAGACAGAAATTTAACATCCAGTGAAACGACCTAAAAAAAGGCCATTTTGTGTGACTTCTCCCCAAAGATGAGACCAGTGTTCACTGCCATCCACGCACACAGTGTTCAACATTCAACAAAAATACAATCCAGGTGGTTTTTTACCCCCATCCCTAAAGCTGCCTCAGAGATCGTCACACGCATTGCGAGCAAACGAGATTAACAAAGACCAATGTCACATTTCATTTTGAGGGGCCTGCAGAGAACAGTGAGGTTCTCAGAGTCTTATTAAGAATCACAGCCTGTTTAGAAAAAACAGTTCCTTTTTCTAATCCAAGCAGATTTACGGTAAACAGCAGAATCTGCTTATTTTCTTATGCACACAGAATTGTTTCAATCGACTGAAAAAGTGTATTAATTGCTTTTATTGTTAAATTGAGCAGCCATGCTGCAGGTTATATGGAATATACACAGTTGCAAGCAACTCAGTATCTGCTGCTTGCTTTTGATTTGAAGAAAAGTTTTGCTTAGCTGCTCTCAAGCTCCAGCTCTGTGCAGGACTGGAATTGCTGTGGCTGGCTCTGAAGGCAGGATGGCTGCTGAGGGCTGGGGGCAGAGCACATCACAGGGTGAAGAGAGGCCAGGGACAAAACTCTCCAGAAGCAGCAAGAGCTGAGGGACAGGGAATTGAAGGCTTCAGATCTTTATTCCAACAAGCTGTTGGATTCGGTAGTTACTGCAATATATATTTTACATGTCTTGATTTCTAAGGAAAAAGCTGTTCCCCTCTGTTATGCCTTTGGCAGAATTCTACAGCTTTTGTTTTCTTCTTCTTCATAATGCCTACCTTTGCACATCGGTGTTTTTTTTATGGAGACACTCCCAGGGACGTGAGCCCAGGCTCCTGTCCCCATGACCTGTGCACACCCTGCAGACACAGCAGCAGTGCTGATGCAGTGGCACCAGACCCAACACCGGCATACAGCTGTGTCAGCTTTCCTATTGTCAGTGCTTTTCCTGACCTTCCCTGCTCAAAATACCACTTGGATAGAGTCACACCCTCCCAAACAACCAACGAGCAACCCTAATTCAGGCATGCATAAAGATCTCCAGGGAGGTTGTTACAGTACTGCTCTTTTGCGTTCATTTTTGACATATGAATTAAATAATAGGGTAAAGAAATGAGCAAATGCTGTTTTCTAACCCCCTTCTGGTATTCGCCAGAGAGTGACTGTAATTACACCTTGAAAAACACTGGAGTGAGACCAAGGAAGGTCTCAGTGTCACACACAAGAACATGGGAACTGGAAGACAACCGAATTCCTGCTCACCCTGTCCTCACCTCCCTGAACCCCTGGGATACGCTTCAGAGGGAATCTGAAATTTCTCCTTTTGAAACCTCCCACTGCGTGACTAAGTCCTTGGCAAGCCAAATCCAAACCCAAGGGCTACTGTCACTGAAAGCAGCTGTCAAATGGAAATTAAATTATCCCTTGGAAATTTATTTTAGAGCTTAAATCCCCACCACAATTTCACTCGCCTCATTCAGCGAGACAATGTAAGACACTGCTGACTTAACCAGGCAGCAGTGAACGGGTCAAGCGAGACTGCTTGGTGGAGTCAGGCATTTCAGGAGTTACTGGAAGAGTTACTGGAACAGGGTCAGGCATGAGAAGCTGGGGCCTCCTGGCTCTAAAACCAAAAGGTACATCCAGCAAGGGCGCTCAGAACATCGGCACCCACAGAAACTTATCACCTCTCCTTCTTCCCCGCTCGTGTATTGGCAGAGCACTGCGCAGGTGTCCTCTCATGATTCCAGTACTCTCAGAGCACTCAACCCTCGTCCTGCTATTAAACTGCTCATCAGCCCAGATGACAAATCGTTTTCCCAGGGGAAAGCGAGATGTGCTCCATCTCCACGTTTCAGGCTTCCAAGCCATTACAAACAGCAGCGGGCTCATCAGAGGCGAGCTGGGCCGCTGTGATGGCATCGTCACCTGACAGCGGGCATCGCTGCGTAATCGCCGGGGCTTTCCAAAACCTCCCCACCACCAGGCACTGTGCTCCCCCGGTGCCGGCTGGCAGCTCACTAACAGAGCTCCCAGCCCCGCTCTGAGAGCAAAATCACGATTAAACCTTCTCGCTGGGCACGCATCCTTCCTGAGACACACCAACCCGATACAGCTAAAAAGATAACCCATCACACATCTGCCTGAGGGGGCCGGGTGACAAATGCTGAGGGCAATCTGGAGCAGCAGCTGGGCCCCCTGCTCTGCCCACGGCTGGCTGCCCAGGCTCTGCGGGCAGGACACGGGCATGTGGTCCTGGAGACGCCCCCTCCCAAGCCGTGCAGCGCCGGCCCAGCGCCGGCCCGGGCTCCCGGGGCACAGCCGCACCGTACCTTCGTGGGTCGGCTCGGGGTCGGGTGTCAGCGAGATGTCATCCAGCTCGCGCAAGCACAGCCACTCTCCATCCATCGACACGCGGAATTTGCAAAGATAGATGGTCTCCATGGCAGCCTGAGTGATCTTGTCTGTGGTGGGGGTTGGCATGTCGCTTTGAGGCGTCAGAGCAGACATGATGACTCAGCTGGTACAACAACAACGGGGGCAAAATAAGGACTAAAAACAAAAGCTTTCTGAAGAAGAAAATCGGAAATACCTTGCGATTTAAAGGACAGATTGCTCAGGATCACAGAGGCTGCTCTGGCCTTTTCATAGATCAAGCAAGGTAAAAACGCTGCTCCTTCCCGCTTAGCTCTGCCTCCCTCCTTTCCACCGACTGCCGTCGTCTCCAGCTATGCTAGAGGCTATTGATCCTCAGCATCCACAGAAAGCCTGGCTCCTGCGCCAGAGGCAGCAGGGAAAAACAAGTGAAAAAAAATATATATATTAAAAAAAAAAGAGAAAAAGGCAGCAGAAGCGAAAAGAATGTCTTCCCCTGGCGATGACCGCAGGAAAAAAACAAAGGGCGGGCGGAGAGGCAGCGTCCCGGCGTGCCGCGATCCGGGCGCAGCTCCCCTCTCCCGGCGCACCCGGGCAGCGAGTGCCGCCGGGATTGGCTGCGGCGGGGAGCAGGGTGGCGACCAAAATGGCTGACTAATGAACGGGGCCGGAGCGCCCGCCTCATGTGATCGCCCGCGATTCCCAGGATGCCGCCGAGCCGCTGCTGCTGCGGGGCCCGCGGTCAGGCGCTCCTCGGCACGGCACCTCCTCGCCGGGCAGCGCACCGTCCATCGCCCCCGGAATACAAAGGAGCGGCGCCGGCGATACAAAGCCACATTTGTATTCCGCTCGCATCCCTGCGTGCCGCCGCAGGAGTTCGATCGGCACCTTTGTTTTCACAGGAGGTGCGCGAGGCGCAGTTTGGGTTTTGTTCGCTGTGCCACCTTCTCAGGAGGCGCCTTGGAGCTAAAACTCCCCATGTACAAAAAAAGGTTAGGATGGATTTAGTGTCCCAAAGTAACTGGAAGGAAAAAATGATCTGGGTCTAAGCACTCCAGTGACTGAGGATGAAGCTCTTTCAGCAGGGCATGTGCACATGGAAGGACAATAAAGGAGAACACCACAAACACTGTGACCCAATCTTATACTTTAAAAATCGCCTCTGAAAATTGTACTGCTCAGGTGAGGCCGACAAAGAAATATTGTCTCTCGGCCGGAAGAGAAACAGGCTTTCAAGCTCTCAACAATAATATAACAATAGTATTTTATAATAACAGCACCGCATTCCCTGTCCCTTCCTGGCAGGCTGAACCTCGCCTGTGTCCCCAACCCACACAGGACAAGAGGTCCCAAGTCACCAGCCAGGCTTGACCATCCCCAAGATGGATGTAGTGTCAGCACCCACTTCAACAACGCTATCAGGCACCAATAAATCAGCTCGTCTGCCTTCACTCCTGTGTGGCTCCAATATATTTGAGGAGAGCACACATGTAACACCCATCTGAAATGGACGGACAGTCAGCCTTGGGGAAGGCTGCCACCAGAACAACACATTGATAACAACATGTGCCCCGTGTCTGGGACCTTGATGACTCTCCCTGCTTTTCGCTCCCCTCACAAACACTCAGAAGGATGTACATCTCTCTTAGGGATGTGAAATGCCAATACAGATTGCGGGATGCAGAATTCAGCATGCCGATGCATACGGCTTTTGGAAAAAAACGGCACCCATCATGTAAAGGGAAAAAAGGATTAAGAGCTGCTATTTCTGACTGCCAAGAGGAAGCAGTTGCTTTCGGTGAAAACTTCCTGCTTAGTGCAGCACATTTTGACTCAGCAACTCTTTCCCCATTAGGCCAAAACCAACCAAGCACCACGCAGCCTGTTCTGACAGCGGCGCAAAGGGCAATTATTCCACAGAAAACAAGAATTGCTATTGTTTCTTCTCCCCGAGAGAACAGAGTTTATAAATCGTGCTGACAGCATCTTAACTCGTATATTTATACACCCTTTCAGCAATCACAGCCTCGAGCTGCAGCATCCACACCGCACCACCCCAAACTCCAAACACAGTGAAAGTGGCCATGTACCAACTGCTAGAGAACAGCTGCTGGCCCTGGCTAACCCTTGGGCAGGGTCCAAACGAACAGCACACGGTCAAAACAAACCCTTTAGAATCAACACAGCACCATGAACTATTGCTCAAGCTATTACCAACAGCTCCCATTAACAGATAGATTTAATGTTCTTTGTTTTCAAAGCAATTAGAAGTACCAAGAGCACTGGGCGTAACCCTGCAGCTCCCATTTCACAACACGGGTCTTCAGCTGAACTCGGCACAGGCAAGAGCCCCGCACATCAGGATCACAGGGAAGATCTGCTAAAAAATTAGGAATGGTTCAGCTTCCATTGGTTTTAACATGCAGAAGTAACAGAAGCCAGTCATTCCCTTCCAGATGAGTTCTATTTTCAGGCTCCTTTATCCAACGATCCTGCTGTAAATGCTCCAAAGGGATACTTGAAGTACTTGGAAAACGTTCTTTAACTTTGACTTATTTCCAAAACCAAAAAACAAACGAACAAACAAACAAACAACCCACTACACCCAAACAGGAACTGTTTAAGTTACTGACCCGTGACCTTTTAATCACCACCTGAAAGCCACAAGACAAACCTTCCCCTATCCCCATCCTGTGCCCCAAAGTGATAAAAGCAACAGAGCATCTCATGAAGAAACTAAAGAAAGGTATCAAATACTTGTGTTTTCTAAAACCTCTCATACAACTCCCAGGCGACCCAAGGGCACCTGATAAGGCTCCATCAGGGTGCCAGGATGGTCATGGACACAGGAAAACCCAAACCACGGATAAATGCAGAGGAGTTTGTGCAGGACGAACCACTTTCACCATCTCAAACCAGTCAGGCAGCCTTGACTGGTCCTACAAACCCTCCTGTGAGCTACACTTTGGCACAAGCCCTTAGAAGCTTTGGCTACATTGCAAAACAGAGCAGGGTTCTGCCAAAACATTTTTAAGATTAAAGAGTCACACACTGACTGCACTGGAATTTTAAGACCAACCACCTGAACACCAAGCACTCCCCCAGCCACCAGTATTTGGGAGCTCAACTGTACTGCACAGCATTTTGAGTTTCAAAGATGAATGAATTACAATAATCTACGCAAAGAAACCCCAAACAAATTTCCAAACCACCCTTAGGACTCCAGGGAGCACCTTTGGGTGTACTTTTATTTTCAGAGCCTGTGAGCAACCTGTGTTTCCATCATTAGGAGGAAGTCTTCCCCCTCACCGTGTAGAGACTGCAAAGCAAAAAAGGACAAAGCCATCTCTGACATGGAATGCAATCTAAAAAGATAAAACTAGCAACACAGCATCTACATGGCAAAGTCTGCTTCTGACTGCCTCTGTCAGCACAGATATGCACATCACCTCAAACAGCAGCTACTCCCAACCCCACAAGCTCAAACAGGAATGGCAAAAAGGAAGTTTAACGATCCAAAAACCAGTAACAATTCCTTAATTAAGAAGTGACAAATAAGTTTTTCTTTACCTACTGTGAAACAAGGAGATATTATGTAAGGATTGAAGTAAATCTCATAACTAAAGGAAAAGGAAGGAAAAGTCTACTGCTAGTATCATGGTATTGGGTAGGTTTTCAGTGGGAGCAAGGGAAGATTTGGGGTTTGGTTTAGGGTTTTTTTAAGGACAGCCTAATCAAGTTGCTTTTATTGCACTTTAAGGTTTTGCTGCAGGACAGCACGTTTAAGCACATCATCCTGTTCCTTCTGTCTGGAAGCACAAGTAAGCAGGTGCTGCTGCCATGAAGAGCTTTGGCAGTCTCCTTCCCTAAGCAGCTCTGGCCCTCACCTGATGTTTGGAATCAATTGAGAATACAACAGTATAGTTCACGGACTGAGTCGCAACAGGAGAAAAGAAAAAAAAGACTTGAACTAAACCTCCAAAGTACTGTGAAATACCGACTGTTTGGTGTAGTGGCCACTGCCTCCCTGTAACACCTAAGGCTTTGCAGCAGGACTGCTCCTGCTGCTCTGTGAGAACAAATGAAAGATGCTCTTAGAAATGTGAGAACTGGAAAAAACCACGACAAGAAAAAAAAGAGGTGGTGGGAAAAAGGGATTTACTGACAGAGCTTGCCCCAGAAGAAACAAGAGTGCAAGACACCGTGCAAATAAATGCTGATGCCTGTTCCCTCCAGACACTGCTATCCCTGCATCAGTCAGTCCCTGAGCGGGCTGTGACACACGATACTGCACAGGCAGCTCCACCCCACAAAAACAAGGGGACTTTTATACGCATCTCGTAAAGGTTTCTCACAAAGCTTACATGAATAAGGATAAGGCTGACGTGGATAAAGCACTGCTCAACCACTGAGCCCTTGTGCACAAGTGTGCTCATCTCAATGCTTCAGTCTCCCCACATCCAGGTAAGAGCTCCTCACAAAGTTTGAACAGCTAAGATTTGACGTTTTTTCTTTAAGCCTTCTCTTCTATCAGAAGTAGCTCAACCCCTTGCATGCACATCACAGGGTTTACTATGGGTAAAGATCTCCTGATTAGGGAAAAATTACAAGCAAAACTGAAGGTTTTGACAGGGGCCTGTCATTTCAAACGCCAATTCAGTAGAGAGGGACTTTGGACATAAGTTGGCAGTCACAGACAGTCCTTCATAGAGCTCAGAGCAAAGTCAGGGCATTTCACCTCCCCTTGGCACTACAGACATGGATTTCTTACCTCACTGATTCTAGCTCTGCTGAGTAATGCCTTCAAGTACATCAGCTTCCAAAGGAGAAAAAAAACAGATACCGGCTCCAAACAAATCAGCTCCTGTGTGAGTGAGTGAATGCTCAACTGGGACAGGAGGTGACAAAGCAAAGGCCAAAAGCTCAGTCACACACACTCTGGTGCCAGCCCAGAGAATAAAGCTGCTGGTTATTTTTAGGATGGATAGAAAAGAGAAGATCTCTTCTATATATGCACCCGTGCATGTACTTCTTATTCGATTTTAAAACACACCCAAGTACTTCAGAGTACTCCAGCTTCCCCAAACACACCACAAGAACAACATAAGGAATCTTACAAAGGAGAACGCTATTTGCCACCCAACACGCCCCACACAGCGATGCACTTCGGGTCTCCAGCGTGCAGTGCCCTGGCCTCGGATTTGCTCTCCGCACCAACACCACGAGGAAGCCCGAGCGGGGGTTCCCCAGCCCCAAAGGACACCCCGCGTCCAGGAAGGACAGCCTGTTGGATCTCCAAGGGCGGCACCGATTGTCCTCACAGGGCTCCCTCCCTCTGGGGCCGGTTTTGCCGAGCTGTGGGCCAGCACAGCTCAGCCCCAGCCCCCATCCGCCCCCTTCCCGCCCCGGGGCAGCCGCGTCCCCCCGCGGGGCAGGGGCAGGGTCGGGGGGATGCCCCGAGCCCGGGCGCGCCCGTGGCTGCCGGAGCCGCGCCTTCCCGGCCCGGAGCGCTCGGGGCACGGGCGGCCCCGGGAGCGGAGCGGCGCCCAGGGACCCCCGCCCGCCGCCCACGCCGCCCCCAGGGAGGCTC
>VXBN01013883.1:30631-103859 GCA_013397395.1 Sinosuthora webbiana | reverse complement strand
GGGCCGCCGGCACCGCGGGAGGCGACAGCCACCCCCGGGGGACTCGGACCTGTGAAAGCCAAGCCAGGACACCACCGCCTGCCTCCCCTCGGCTTCTCCCGGCGTGAGAGCTCAGGCACAGCAGCGCGTTGAGATCCTGGGACAAAAGGGGACAAAGTCCAAGCATATTCTTTAGTGTTAAATCTGTCAAATACAGCGTACTACTGGGAATTTCACTTGGGAGATTCTTTCAGAAGACGAGGCAATTCATGTGGACGGTGGTGTTGTCAGCAGGCAGGAGGCACATAAATCTGCCAGTTTTTAAAGAACACCCTGCCTTCCGTGCACTTGGGTTAAGCTGAAGCACGTTGCTGCTTTCTTTTTTAAATCTCACATTAAAATTGCAAAAGCAAAGCTGTAAAGGCTACTGATTTCTGGAGACTGATTTTCCAGCACTGCCCCAAGTCATGCAACATGTTGCAAGTAATTGAACAGATGCTTTAACCCACTTTACAAATCTCACAGCTGAATGTTTGAATTTCTACAAGCTAACAAGAGTAAAACAATGCCCAGACTGTGTGTGATGGAATATTTTGGAACACAGCTAGGAAAACCTACACAGCTAGGAAAACAGCAGCAAATGTATTTCCATGTGGGTTATTCAATATATTTTCCTTGCCCTGTATAAATAGAAATTTCAGGTTGTGATGCAGAAAGCATTGTCCCCCCTCTCTGCCGCTGTACTTTTCTGCCCAAGCTTCCTAAGGCAGCCATCTGGATGCTCATCACCCCCCAAGGATTATGTCTTCCAGGTGCAGAAAAACAAAAAGAACAGCTCAAACCTTGGAGCTTTCTCCCCTTTGCCCATGTCAGTTTAAACATGAATGATTAACGTGGAGGTGGGGACAGGACTGGCTGTCCTTTGTCGTGCTCCAAGCGAGAGGGTGGAAAGGACCCAGGGCAGGGACTTGCATTGCTGTGAGGGTGATGGAGCTGAGACAAAACTGTTACCTGAGGTGAGTCCCCACCTGCTTTAGGCGCTGCTGAGGCTGCCAGCCCTCTCCAAGCAGGACGCTGGCAAGGACAAGTGCCATCTCATGGCTCAAGCATTTCTCGGCAGTGTCAGCACCTTCTCCAGAAGCAGTACTGGAAAAGGGAAAAAGCAGCATTAACCAGGACTTTGATCCACTCCTTGCTTCTTTCCCTGATCACCTGTGGTCCTTGCTTGATTTCATGTGTCCATTTCCACAGGGATTTTCAAAACCTGTTCTCCACCAGGAATTTTCCTTCAACACAAAACATTACTCCAAATATTTCTTAGAGACACTGTACAGTGTGTCCCCCCTCTCCCACAGCATTAATAATCACAGCATTCCCATGATCAGCCATACCTAAAAGCACATGGGAATTATGTTTATGGCTGTGTCCAATCTCTGAACTAATCAAGTGCACATAATGCCTGGTTAATCTCCATTAACCCAGGAGCTGTGCTGTGCCATCTGCCGGCAGGCAGGGCCAGGCCCCTGACACGCAGTGCTCCCTCCAGCCTAATCCCAGAGCTTCTGGGGAATGTCTGTAATGGCACACCGATTTGTTACTTCCCTTATTAAGTGCTCAGACAGAAGTCGCCGGAATTTTGCTTGCCAGCTGCTCGGAGCTTTCCAAGGAAGCACAAAGCCAGATCCATGAATGACCGTTAGCCCTTCATTTTCCTATCAAGTGCGAAAGGTGCGCGAGCAGGTTCTGGAGTAATGAGATCAGGGAGCATCTCTGCTGGCTATTTTTCGACACCCCATGTGATGATGCCTGTTACACAATACCATCCCTCCCCAGAAAAAGCACCTAAGCTGCTTTTTTGCCCAGCATCTTACCCCTTACTGACCTCTTGGCAGAGCCTCCGGAGCATAGCTCAGCGTTATCAGCGGGCAGTCTCCAACCATGATCCCAGTGGGGACTTAAAGGTGGGAAAATTCCACTTCCCTCCTCAGCAAGTGTTCTGGACCCTTCTCCCTGGGAAGAAGGAGCAGCCAACGCTGTTGCTCACAGTAAGGGCAGGTGACTAGGCACAGATCGAAGGAGGAGACCTGTTCAGTGCACCTGAGACGAGACTGTTCCCATCTGTCCAGCTTAAGCTTATTGTGTTCCTACCTCTCCCTTCAACAAACAGCCTGGAAAATTACCAAAATGTTCTCCAGCCAGCAGTGACCAGCGTGTTCCTGTCAGGAGGAGGTCTGGGGTGACAAGGTTTACACAGGAACCCCATGAAAGCACATTTCACTTGCAGAGCACAAGCAGAGCACCTACACTCTTGTATTACAGAACCTGGCCTGTCACAGGATCAAGAGCACACACTCGTCTCTTGGCTTCCCCCAAGACCATCACACACTCAAAACACCCCCATGATGTGTAGATATTACTAAATAAAGCAATTATTCTCCTGAAATAATGTGATATGGAAAACTAATACCTTTCAGATGGTATGGTACACAAACCAAGGCATGGGCTCCCTGAAACCTGTCCCAGACACAAGTCCAGGTTTACCCGAGACAGTTTTTGTTAAACTTCAGAAAAATAATCACTCATTCCTCTTTCACAGCCCAGATTGGAACTGATCACTCAGAGTCAGCTCCTGGCAAGCATTTCAGTGTGGGGTTAAAATGCATTTACCCACCAAAAGGCACGGAAGCAATCACATCCTCAAAGTTTACCTGCCCACTGAAGACTTAAAACCTCACCCATCTGTAAGGTGCTCCTGCAGCAGCAGACAACGTTTACTGTTTATCATAGGGGAAGTTAATATGTTTATCACATATATGGTTATAAAATCCAATCAAGTCCTTGCTTTGCTTCTCACTGAATTCAGGAAGGGAAACAGCATTTCAGACCAGGTGGGACTAAGTAATTTAAAAGTAATGCCCATACATTCAAGAGCTAACAAAGGTGTAAATCAGAACAAAAATTAACTACTATTGACCACGTCTCTGCAGCTCAACACAGGAACAGGATGGACCAGAACAAGACAGCAAAGCAGAGCAGGCAAGTGAGAGCTGCTGAACCCCTTTCTCAACCCGCCCTCAAGAGGTTGCTCCATCCAATCCCATCTCCCATCAGTCCCACAGGGCCCCTTTAATTCCCTTTGCCTGACAGATTCCTTGCAATCTCTCAAGGCTTCCTACACGCCAGCATCACAACAGAGGAAAATACCATCAGACGTGGGCAAGGCGTGGAAAGGGCCCTGTGCCACTCGGAGATGGCACCTTCTAGAAAGCACCCTCTGGAAAAGAAAAACCAAATACCACCCCACGTTTCTTTAAGAATAAACCCCACGACATCACGTATAAAAGTTTTATTAGATTCAGTACTGCTGCTCTCAGCCCTGACAACAAGGTAACTATCACTTAAGCTTCCTGCTTTTCTTAACCCCGGCCCGAATGCCGGACAGCTCCCCGGCATATCTGTGCAGCTCCCTCCGGACCTCGCGGACCTGGCCCTTGCGCCGGATTTTGGCCCGCCGGAACTTCTCCCGATGCTTGACCCGGGGGTTGCGATCGATCTTCCTCCTTTTGGGCGTGAGGCCTTTGTTCTTGATCATCTGATAGGTCACCCCTCTCTTTTTACCGGGATCCTCTCCTTCCGACGCCGCTGCTTCTTCAAGCACATCTTTGTCTCCAGCTCTCTTCCTCTTGAGCGCCAGCTTCTCCTCCATCATCTCGTAGTATTTCAGGGCAGCCTCCTCATCCAGCTCCGACTCCTCCGACGCTTCGGCGGCAGCGGCCTGGCCATTAACAGGCGCAGAGGCACGTTTTGGTTTGTTTTTCTTGCCATCCATGGTGAGAAACACTGAAAACTTGTTTTCCTTCCGTAGCTTCTCTTCCTTCTTGTCGTAGTAGTTCCTCAGAAGCACGCGGACCTGCGGGGACAGCTTTTGGTCTATAACGGCGAGGTCGTTGATGATGTTCCTGTACGCCACCAGCCGCTCGATGACCGGGTGACTGTGCACAGGGATCCTCTTGGACTTCAACACCAGGTAGAAACTGATGTTGGCACAGTAGTTCAGGTACAGATGATACTTGGTCTGCAAATAGCGACTGCCCTTCCCCTGGGGGATAGTGCCCTCTCTGACCATTTGCAGCAGCGGGTGCAACTCATCCTTGATCTCCATGAGCTTCACCTCAAAGTCCTCCATCAGCTGCAGGAGCTCTGGGGACTCCTGCTTCAGCAGCTTCAGCTGCTCCTTCTTGGAAAGGGCCTGCAGATCCTTATCAACTTTCTGCCCCTTGCTATCGTGGGTTTTCCGCTGCTCAGCCAGGTAGCCCTGGATCATATCCAGACCATAATCGTCCTCCCCCAGATCCCGCACCAACCGTCTCTGGATGACTTGAGCCTCCTGCTCCTCTTCCTCCTCCTCAGCATCGATTTCTTGCTGGCTCCGCTTGCCCTTGGCCTGGGCATCACTCCCATAGTCCGTGTCATAGTAGAGCTGCTTGCGCTGGCCCCAGGAGAGCTCATGGGGGAGCTTGGCTTCCGGATGGCGCTCCTCCAAGTCGCTTTCCATGGACAGGTCCCCCTCTTCATCCTCAACATCATGTTCATCTTCCTCACCTTCTTCATCTTCTCCATCCTCATCTTCCTCTGCGCTGTACTCGCACCAGGGATTCCGCTCCTGCGCCTCCTCCTCCTCATCATCATCATCCTCCTCCTCATCATCCTCGTCCTCCTCCTCCTCGCTGTCCTCGGGCAGCTGCAGACCCAGCACCTCCTCCTCCTCCTCCTCCTCGCTGCCCCCGGCCTCGTCTCCGCTCTCCAGGGCGGCCATCACGGCTCGGAACTGCTCCTCGTGGAAGCGCTCCACGTCGTCCGCCAGCTCCTCGGGGCCGGCGCGGCCGCCGGGCACGTCGGCGGGGTCATCGTCGGGCTCGGCGGGCTCGGCCCGCGGCCGCAGGACGGTGCCGCGCCGGGTCCGCATGGCTCCCACCGCCACCGCCGCTGCCGGCTCCGCTCCTTCCGCTGCGTCCCTTCCGCTCGCTCCCAGCCCTTCCTGGGCCGGCCCGGAGCGCCTCCACGCCCCCGGGAGAGGGTGTGCCCCGGGCCGCCCGCGGCGAGCCGGCGTTACAGCCGGGCCGGCTCTCAGCGAGCGCCGATGCCACGTGGGAAATAAAAAAAAAAATAAAAGAAAAAGGCTTTTGTTTCGTCCTCAGGGTTTGTTGTTCCTCTAGAAGCCCTGCCAGCACAGCTGCTGTCTGTGCGGTCATCTTGCGGCAACGAGGGAAAAGAAATACCGATGGAAAACGCACCTGACACCTGTGCCCTTGTAACCAAAACTCGGAACTCGGTTCCCTACGACCAGATCAAACTCGGAGAGAAACAGAAGTATTTGCCAACCAACCTCCTTGGACACGTCCGAGGTTTAGACATGAACTCCCCCGAGCCTTTCCCGTCCCCGAATCGCACTTTGACAGGGATACAGGCAGCCCCCGGCAAGAGCCAGGCCCGTTCCCGGGGGCTGCGGGGCGGCTTCAGGCTGCACAGCGCGGCAGCTGCCGCTGGCTTCATCAGCTCTGCACTCCTTGAATCTACCCCCCTCATGCCAAGAGATCCCTGCGTCCCAGAAAAGGAGCAGTTCTGCTTTTTCAACACCTGGGGACCCCTCACTAGGAGGGCTTTTAATGCAGCCTCTCCTCTGCATTGTCATCCTGTGTTTTTGTGTATCTGTCACCCCTGACAGAGCACCAGCCCAGCCTCCCACCCTTCCCAAGGGAAAATTGCATTAATACGGAGCCACAGGGAAGCAGTCTGCTTTTGTGAGCTGCAGGCAGCCCTGCCACAAGAACAGAGGAATTAGACACAGGGATTAGTGTAGTCCAAGCTGAGAAACCCAGAGCCTGATAAATGAGGCATGCACACGTCCCAGCAAGAGCAGTTCTGCACACAAGCGCAGGGGCTTTTTCCTCACCACAGAACAGGTGCAGGTGTATTTATAAATGCTCCCGTCCACCTTTTTGTGGGAAAAAAACAGGTCAAGCAGATATTCAAATCAGCTGAAACAGAGTGGGGTGCAATGCTTTACTCACTTTTTGGTGATTCGTTTGGATTCTGATCAATCTGATGGAAAACAGGTCTGAGTTTTGACTTTCTGACACTCTCAGGCTCTTCACATGGTTGCCTCTGGGTCAAAACTTTCTTGCACAAAGACAGTTTTTGCCTCAGACCACTCTTCCAAATCCGTCCCTGCCGGTTTTCAGCCATCACCTCCCTGGATACAGGCCTGTAGAAGAAAGAGCAACAAGAATAACTTGGCTCTGGAGACACACAACATCCATTACATTTGTTGGCTCTGCCTTGGTGGAAATCCTCACTTGATACTTGGCCACTATATACAACTGTCCTTGGGGACAAGGGGCAGCCTTGCCATCTGGCTGCTCAATCCTGCTGGCTTTTTGTGTGAATCCATTCAGAGACATCTGCAGCCAGGTCCTGCCAGGTGAAAATTCCAGGTAACTTTTGCAGCTGGGACTTAGAGAAACCCAGGCCTTTCTCACGTCCCTGACCTTGACAGTTTCCATCTTAAGTGTCCTGTTTTTTTTCAAGTCTGCCCTTTCAAAAATTAGCATACTGATTTCCATTTGGACTCTCTTGGATTCAAATGGAATTGACATGTCTCCCAACCCAAAGCTAATTTCCAAGAGCAGGAAACATTCTGTGTCTATTCAAACCTTCTCCAGGACTTGGTGAAAACATCAGTCACTAGTGATGAAGCTGGAGATGATCTCCAGCATGAGTTAGTTGATCCAGTCAACCAGGAGCTGCTCAAGCCAAACCAGTTTGCTGTAAGCATGGTGGAATCACTGCTACCAAGACAACAATCAGGGGCTGCTGCTGGTCTGTTTAGATGCTCCATTCTGTTGGCTTCCAAGGGGGAAAGGAGGAGCAAAGAGCAGCACAGGGCAGACTGCTCATGGATGGTGTGTTATGTGGAGAGGCCCGGTGCCTGGTGCTGTCCAACTCACCTAGCACAGCAACAACAATTTTCCCTCACTTCACTCAGGCACCTGCCCAGCTTCCTACCTGGAAAATCCCAGTTCAGCACGTCCAAGGCCAATTGGAAGCACAGGACATGTGAACGGAGCCTGAAACCACAGGGCTGGTTCCCATTTCTTTTCCAATTCTCAATTATTCCACCTGCAGGGAGGTTGGGAGTCCAGCTCCCTGCACAGCACATCACACCTGTTCACCCAGATAAAATTCCAGGAGTCATCCAGTAAAACAGAGGTAATCCATAAAAATAACAGTCCACAACATAAACCTTCCTCTCAAGAGCTTGTGATCTAGCCAGAAATCCCCAGAGACATGCAGGTGGCTGAAGGGGCTGAAAATAGCTCTCGTGGCATCATATCCAGACCAAGGCACTGCACACACACGTGTAGATTTAGCAACCGAAATCCAGATACGCTGAGCACCAGCAGCCAGGGAGAACCACCCGAGTCAACAGAAAGACACAGATATAACTCTGCTCAGCCTCTGCCTTGACATTTGAAAATCCTCTCCTTGCATGTTCCCAGTGCCATGTTTTTGTTGGTGCAGCTAGGCAAAGCAGATCAGAGCCAGCCTTCCTTGCATGTTCTCTGTCCTGGTGACGGCGTCCTCCCTTCTTGTTTAATTCTGAAAAAATTCTTACACAAAAGGGTGACTGAAACAAACAGGACTTTAGACAGACATCCCTACCAGCACTGGTGAGCCAGGTTTATTTTTTACCTGCTGCCAAAAATGGGGCAGAGGGATCATCTTGCCCCTGTTTCAGAGAGAGGGCTGCATAAAACTGTTGTGGGATGGGGAAAGGAAACAGCCCCACATTTTTTCTCTGCTACAGACAGATCCCTAAAGAGAACACAAGGTTTGTAAATAGCTGTGGAAGAACCCAGTGCCCTGCAAGGAGCTGGCTGTGACCCATCATCCCCCCCAAGTCCCACGCTCCCCTTGCACATGAGCACTGCTGATGTAACCTGAAAGCTCATTGCATCATGCAGCTGCAGGGTGAGGGGTTTGTGCTTGGGGAGAAAGCTCAGAGCACACAACCAGGGGCTTGGAACACTTCTGGGCTTAGAGACCCAGCCAGCAGGGTCTGGAAAAAGGGGGACATCCTGCAAGGTGACAGGAGCCAGGATGCTTGGCAGCACTGCCAAAAGAGTTCAGCCTCTTGAAGAAGCCTGGCAAGAGCAACCAGGCCCTTGCTAAGCTTGGTCTTCCCCTGGAAAGTGGCTTTTTCTGTACGAGACACATGGAAATGCTACAGAGACAGCTCTGGCCATTATAGGCTACATTTGCTCTTCAGAAGTTACACAAATGATCCCAAATCTGGGGGTGGGGAAAAAAAAATTAAAAAAAAAAAAAAATCCCAGGCCTTCTCCAGTACCACCCTCCTTCAGGAAAAGTCTGCATGCCCAATACCCCAGGGTTTTCCTGGCACCTGACTCAGGACCTCTCATAAACCCCAAATCCCATGGTGTCCCTTTTCCATCCACAAGAGGATGAACTCATGAATGCACTGGGCAGAGCTGCAGTGGCTGCACCTCTTTCACCCCTGTCCTGCTTTGACTGCAGGCTCTCTGGGGGCAGGTCCAGCCCTTAATTCAGGTCTGCACACAGCTGGTCCAAACAGGATTTTGATTTTGAAGCCTGAAGTGATTTTTTTTTTTAATAGGACTCAAGGGATTTTTAAGTCTGATTTCTCAAAATTAGGAGTCAGAGCTGTGGCCCTTGGACTTTCTGTACTGTCCACCAGCCCTGATGGCAAGATGTCCCCTCAGGGCTGGGGTGGTTTTGCCTGTCCTTGTACTCAGCAGCTCTGTTGCCTGATGGTGAAGAACAGAGAAAAGCAGAATAAAAATGCAACCCCCTGCTCCCTTCCCCTCCGAAAGCCAGAGGTCTTGGTGCATTAACACACCTGGTTTCAGTCCCCAGCCACACTTTCCAGGGTTGGCTGGGCTGTTTATTTTAGGAAACCAATTTGCACACGCCCTTATAGGCAGAGTCGGGCTCTCCACTCACATTCTCCAAAAGAAGGGAAGGCAAGATGAGGAGCTCTTTGTCGCTGTGCGTTGCCTTGGCCGTCTCCTTGGGGACCATCCTGGTGGCAGGTAGGTGAGCAATGAAGAGATGGAAAACCGGGATTAAGACATCAGTGGCAGGTTTTGTGTCATTTGCCCTGAATTATTCCACCAGTCAGAGGTCAAACCTCAAAGCCCGCTCAAGCAGCCGTGCTTCAGTGGTGCTTGGACACCTCGGGCTGTTTCTGCATCAGAGCAGTGTGGTTTTAATTGCTGCCTGGAGGATACAGTGATGGCTAGCTCCAAATCTAACTCTTGATAATTAGCCCTTTTTTTTATCAGGTTTATGAAGCAATAAACTGCAAACGTGCATGCTTGGTTTTCTGCAGTCCTAGGGAGCTTCCCTGCTAGATCTAAAGTCTTCCTGGTAATCCTGCCATAGAGCTACAGCCAACTTATTCCTGTTAAATTGTAGCTTATCATGGAACTCCACTGGATTTCTGAGAAACTCTTGATTTCAACTGAGCTCAGCCTGTCCTCCCAGCACACTCCTCAGTGTGGGTCTCAGGTCTCTAGGCAGTCTGAATCCATCCTGCTGCACGTGGTGGATCTGGTCTGCAGGATCAGATGGGTGCCCAGGGATAACCAACTCAATGGCATGGACAGCTGCATCCCTGCATTTCCTGCAGCTTTTGGAAGAGGGCATCTTATGGCTGACCCCAAGCAATTCTGCTGGGCTTCACAGCGTATCAAAGGCCAGTGCAGTACTGGAAGATGAGAAATTTTGTCCAAAACACAGCCACATAAGTATTTGAGGAGGGAGGACCAGCTTAGTGCAGTAACTTGGGCACCAGCAAATCCAGCCTGCACAGCATTAGCAAATTTTGCATTTAAATACCTTCTCCCCAAGGGGACTTCACTGGGTGACACGTGGAGGTACTGCAGACAAAATCACATTTTTTTTTAGCATTGTAATCTCAAATGAAAAATTGATGGAGCACCAGTAACTTTAACAGCGAAGCCAAGAGCACAGCAAGGAATTAAATCAGGGCAGTATTTTTAGAGCAGGCAGAAAAACCTGCATATGCATAAGATTGTGTTAATCTAATTTTAGAATTAAAGCCTGCTCTGAGAGGTTTGGGGACAACCCGAAAGCCAATAGGATCTGACTTGAACATTGGCTTTGGATGAAGGGTTTGGAAAGAACTGCACACAGTGTTATGTGGGACGCAGCACAGACAGCAGAGGAAGGAAGAGCTGTGTGATGGACAAAAAGCCAGAGACTTCCCTTGAGCCAAAAGAGAGGCCAAGACAAGGAGCCAGGCACTAGAGAGGCTTTTCTGGGAGGCTTCTGCATCAGAGGGAAGAGCTCATGTGGAATGATGAGTTGGCAGAGAAGAAGCTTGGAGAGCAAGCTAGGGAAGTGATTTCCTTCCCAAGCTAGGAACTCCATGGAGAATCTTATCCAGCAGACACTCTGCTGCCAAAGGCCACAGAAACAGCACTTGTAACCAGCAGGTCAACTCTAGGGTCACTGAGGCATCATTTTACACAGTATTGTAAATTCTTCTTCACAGTCACAGTGCCTGTAACCATCTCAGTAAACCTTGAATGGAAGCAGAGGAGACCGGGATGTTATAGGGGAAGGAAAGACCAAAGCTTTTAAGTCCAAGTAACTCCAAAATCCTTTACAGGCATGATTAACCCAGCTTTTTTTCAGCCTGTTTCTTTATTCTCTCTATGATTCATCCAAGGGACAAGCAGAGCAGGCAAGTCCCCAGAACTGAGATCCATCTGAGCCCAAAACAAACTGTCCCCATATGACAAAAATCACTGGATCTGGTACTTCTAAGCAGGCTGAAGGTGCTGTAGCAAGAATGATGCTGCCAAGTGATAAACTTGATTTCAGCAGCATTTAGAAACAAAGAGGGATGTAAAAACAATACATAAAAGCAAGGCTGGTTTGTTATGGGTGAAGAGACCCAAGGGTCTGGGTTGGTGAAAACAAAGCAGCCAAGAATGAACTATTTCAAATCCATCTACTCGGAGTAAGGCAGCTTTGGGCAACATCAGGAACACCCCAAAAGCCTCTGAGTGACACCTGGCATGTTTTAGCCTGCTTTGACTGAGTTTCATGTCAAATAGCATGCTAGAAGCAGCACTTTGGAGAGGTAAATCAGGACTGGAGTTTTCCCTGCAAACCACAAGCATCATCAGGGCCACCTGCCTTTCCCTGCCACGTCAGGGGCTGCCTCCTTGCTGGGTCCTGCTGTGCTTTTTGGCAGCTGTTCCCCCAAAAACACCTGAAGGACAAGATACCACTCAAGGAAAACTGACATATCTGCCACATTGGCAAGGTCAGAGACATTTATTTAGAGATCAGATCCAAGCTGGAGTAGTCTTGGTGCACGACAGAGGAATTGCATAACCAACCCCTAGTAAAAGAGCACTTCAGTCACCAGGTGTGGCTGGGACTTTCTTCCCACTTTACCAGCAATCCCTGCATGTTTGTCCCTCACCAGCCACAGTGAACAGGGTCCTAATCATGTCCTTCCCAGTCCCACCACGCCTCCCTACATCAGCACACTGAGCTGAGTAGGAAGACAGCTGAACTGATCTTTAAGATCAGTTAAGAGACTCACTTGTAGCTGCTGCAACCTCAACTTTAATCAAGCCAGGTGCCATAATGGTGCATTCCTGGCATTTTTGTCCCTTGGCTATCTGCTAGAGCAGCTTTCAAGGATTTTGTTCTTGATTCTGGGATTGCCTACCCTGTGCCTGCAGGTTATCCAGTGAGCCCCGAGGAAGAGGAGTACGTGCTGGTGGATAACAAGTGTCAGTGTGTAACAGTGACCTCAAAGTTTGTACCCTCCAAAGAAAACCCTGAGGAAGAAGTCCTGGAAAGAAACATCCGCATCATGTAAGTGGCAGCCAAGTATTTCACAGAGATGGTGATGCAGTGTTGTACGAGTTTTCTTTGTGTTGTTTCTTGTGTCCCAGCACCGATGAAGTGAACAGCTTTTGGCGTGGGCTGCTTTCTGTGGTATCCTGAGTATTTCACTTGGCTGAGTGCTTGTCTGCCTCGTATGAAGCTCTCTGGTGTTTGTCCCTTCAGATACAAAAAGCACAGGGTTCAGGCAGACCAGCAGTAACTTCACAAAATAGGCTGGGGGAGTAGATAACCTGCCAAAAGTTGATCTAACCTGAAACCAGACTGGGCTCATGACACTGGTTTGACTTCCTGACCTGACAGAAAACCTGGGAAAATAGTTAATGATGGTTAACTATCAGTTAATGCCTAAACTGTCTCCCAAGAGACAGAGCTCACTTCAAGAGGAGCAGGACTTTGTCCTGTCCTCTCCACTCACACAAACCTAAGAGAAGTGTGTGTGTCTCTGGGAAACAAGGACCAGCTTCAGTGCCAGAGCTGCAGGAGCGCTGTAGAGCTCACAACAGGAGAACCATTAATTAAACTTCCCTGTCCATCAGCCTCAAGCATCTGCTAGCTCGGAGTTTAACAAAAATTAACACTCCCAGCCCTGTCACCTTGCCAGTGGCACTTACATCAATTGCTGCAGTCCTCACGGGGAGGGTTGTTGCCTTTGACAACCAAGATCTCCTTTTCCTGGGATTTGATTTGGAAAAGGGTCAGAATGTAAATAACCTGAAGAAGATGATGAGAGTGTAGAACTGCTCACAACAGAGCAGACTCTGTTTACTGAGCAGTGTTTGTGAGAGTGACTCTCTTCCCACCTCTGCAGAGTCCCCCTGAAGGCTCGGGAGAACATCTCCGACCCCTTGTCCCCGCTCAGGACCACTTTTGTCTACCGCCTGAGTGACCTGTAAGTAGTTTTGTTTCCTAACTTCACTTCCCAAGACTTAACCCACAGCAGCTCCAAGAGATGCCTGAGGGCCAGATGTTCCCCTGGAACACCTAGAAAGGTTCCAGCACTCTCCTGGCTCTGCGTGCAGACGAGCAAGAAAGATTTGGGGTTCGGCAGGGGCGTCTTTTCATCCAACCTCTCACACTTGTTCCGTTTTCCACCTCTTCCAGCTGCAAAAACTGTGAGCCCACAGAAATCGAGCTGGCTGGGGCGATCCACCAGGCCCAGCAGGACAACTCGTGTGAGGAGCCGCAGACCTGCTACACCTACAACAGGAACCAGTGCTACAGCTCCCCTGTGCCGCTCCTGTACCGCGGGGAGGTGAGGCAGGTGCCAGCAGCTCTGACACCAGCCTCCTGCTTCGCTGAGTAGCTCGGCTCTCGGCTGTGCCAGAGCCTTGGAGCACCCCCCCTCCTATCCAAAATGTATGTAGGGCACCACAGGACCTGGATGACAGCACCCCAAATGCCGGCTCCTACAGCAACCCCGCTTGTCCCTCCCCATCTCCGACCTCAGGCTCAGGCCATCTCCCAGGAGCAGCTCCTGGCTGTCACTCTCCCTTCTCACGTTCCCTGGCACGTATCTGCGATGCCATGTGGTGTCTCAGACCCTACAGAGCAGATCCCCAGCAGGTATAAGGCAGTCATCCCCCTGAAGTCAAGGGAACAACACTGATTTACAGCTCTGGGGAAGCAGTCCCCTGCGTGCCTCCCCCCTGCATCAGCAGGAGTGTCTGTGCCCTTCCCTCCCCGAGCAACCTAAAGTGACCTGTCCACAGCCTTCATACAAGGCATTTGATGACATTAGCAGCATTTATGCCCTTAGCAGAGAGCTGTAAAACCATACTTGAGAGAAAAGATGAGGGACCCTTCTAGCACTCGGACATCTGCAAGCTTCCAGTTCTCCCAGATTCAGAGAAGATCAAAAGATGCCGCTGCCCTGAAGTGTTTTGCAAAGTTGCCAAGGCCTCAGCTGTGCCGGGAACACTCAGCTCTTCTGGGAGATGTTGGGCATTTCGCTTTCCCCCCACTGCTTCACTGCTGCCTTCTTCCACCCCTGCTCCTGGTTCAAGTGGTAAAAAAAAAAAAAAAAAAAAAAAAATCAAGTTGGCTCAAATTTCTTTACTTGTTCCTCATCTTGCATTTAAAGCCTCAAAAATTCTATGGAGGCAACATAAATTGCAGGACCCTAGTTCGGGGTTCAGAATTGGAGGAACGCAACAGCAAAAAATCCCGCAGTTGTAGTTTTGTTAACGAAACATTCAATAAACGTTTTTCCGCATCAGTCTGTGTGTTCTATTCCAATTCAATAAGAAAGCATAAAAGGAAGCCAAACCTATAATCATAATTCTTTCCTCTTTCACAACTAATCAAACTCTCCCTAAATAACTGCTTATATTTACAGGCAAAGTCTCCCAAAACACCAGAATAGAAACGTTTCCGTGCACTTGCAGAACCTCTGACAGATTGAGGCCGAACTGGTTTATCATTTTAGGATCAGCTCTGCATCACTGAGCTGCTTTGATTGCCAGTCAGTGCAGGATCAGAGTCTCAAAATCTAAACGTCACCTAAATTAACCCTTGAATCTGCAATCCACAGATCAGAAGAAGTTTCCATCGCCCCTGAATAAAGTACTTTTGGACAGGGGACCTGGGGAATATTCCTTCATGTGCAAGGTGTCTGTCCTAAAGAAAAAAAAAATAAAAAAATCTTGTGGGGGCAAATTTTGAAGAGCAAAGGTATAAAAAGGGATTGACACAAATTATTCTGATCTTATACCAGAATTATGAAAAAAAAACTTGTAAAAATGACGATTTGCAACAATTCCTCCCCTCGGAGGAAGAAACATTTGCGTTGCAGGCAAAGGAATGCCACAGCAAGCAAAGCTGAGGCTGGAAAGCCTCTGGTTCCACACAAACACCTCACATCAGCACCATCAGCTGGGCTGTTCCTCTCCCCCTGGAGCTGCAAGTGACTGTGCATTTCTCAAGCCTTTACGGGAACATCCCCCTGTTCCCTTGAACAAAACAACACAGTTCCTATGCCTCGAATCTGCAAATAATTTATGAGTCATGACCCAGAAATAAATATTTCTGTTGGACTTAGAGACTTTTTTTTTTTTTTTTGACCATGTTCTCAATTACAAAATTACAAGTATTAAGACCAGGAAGACAAATTCCCTACAGCCATTAAGAGCCAGGAATTGACACGGAGTTTAAACGAAATGCTGGCAATCAAATACATTAGTGTTCAAGTAAAACCTCTGAGACATTGTAAAAACTTCAGCTCTACAGCTAAAAAGCTGAGGCTGATTGCAGCAAGAGTGAGAGAGAGCCAAGAGCTGCCCGTCTCCAAATTCCCAGCCTGGGAATTTGTGCGATTCCACCCCATCCATGAACTCTGCAGCGCCAACTACTCCTGAACTGACAGAAAAAATATAGAAATGCAGTGCAGAGAAACACCTTAGTGCCCTAACAGCAACTTCAGTAACAGCTTGCCCTTTTCTCCAGTTTCTAACAGAGCCCAATTTACCTTAAGAACAAAACCCAGTTTTAGGCAGTTGCCTGAAGGAGGCATAAGCTACGCAAATGAAGAGGCCAGCTTTCTGTTCTCTCGATCAAAGCGAAGCTTAAAAAAGACTAAACTAGAACTGATCCTTTTTCCTCACGGAGAATTCCCTTCTGATCCCCAGCACTTCTATATTTGGGATGTGAAGCACCTTCTCTCCGAGTAGCTGAGGTGGGGCGGACGGTGAGGGCTGCGCTGGAGCGGCGCGGCCCAAGCGCTGAGGGGCAGTGCCCGGGGAGGCTGCGGCGGGCCCGGGTTAAACACAGAGCGGGGCAGGGAGCGGAGCGGAGCTGCTCTGTGCCTCAGGACAGGGGCTGCGGCGGGCTCGGGGTTAAACACAGAGCGGGGCAGGGAGCGGAGCCGCCCCGGCCGCAGCCCCGGTCCTGAGGGAAGCCATGAGCCGCTCGCTCTTCCCGCCGGCAGCTCCCGCCGTCAGGGAGCGCCCCGACGGCGCGCGCCCCCCGCACAGGTTTGTCCCTCGGCGGCGGCCGTCGGGGGCGGGCCAAGATGGCGGCGGCCAGCTGAGCGGCGGCGTGGTGCGCTCCCGGTGCCGGTGCCCGCAGCCATGTCGGGCCGCCAGGGCAACAAGCTGCCCAGCAACCTGCCCCAGCTGCAGAACCTCATCAAGCGCGACCCCAGATCCTACACCGAGGAGGTGCGGGCCGGGGGAGTGGTCGGGGCGGGCTGCGGGACGGGCACGGGGATGCGGGGGTAGGGGCGGGTGTTGCTCAGCTGTTCCCTCCCTGTGTGTGCGCAGTTCCTGCAGCAGTACCACCACTACCAGTCCCATGTGGAGATCTTCACCTTCCAGCCGGACAAACCCAGCAAGGACCTGGCCGAGCTGCTGATGTTCCTGGCGCAGGTGAGCCCGCGGCCCCGGCCCCGCAGCCTGTGCTCGGTACCGGCCTTCAGCGGCTATTACTGATACACGATTAAACGTTCTGGTTTTGTACCCCTCGTGCTCTAGAGCGTTCATTTGGCCCTGTCCCCCGCAGGTTGCCCACTGCTACCCCGAGCACATGGCCAGCTTCCCGCAGCAGCTGAAGGAGCTGCTCTCCTACCACCACACGGTCCTGGACCCCGAGCTGCGCATGGTGAGAGCGCGGCTGGGCTCTCCCTGCCCTCTGTGTGAGCTGGCAGCTCGCGGTTTGTCAGTAAGGAGAGGCTGGAGAGGAATGGGGAATGTGGGTTCTCTTACAGACCTTCTGCAAGGCTCTGATCCTGTTGAGAAACAAGAATCTGATCAACCCCACGAGTTTGCTGGAGCTCTTCTTTCAGCTGCTGCGGTGTCACGATAAACTGCTGCGAAAGGTAAGGCAGGCTGACAAAAATCTGCATCTCCAGGGGGTTTTGACCAACTTGCCAGAGGTAATGCCAGAATAGGCAGCTGTTTTCTGCTTGGTGGGGAGAATAGAGCTCCAATAGGCAGGGCTCCAGCTCTGTGTTGGACTAATAACCGAGTTCTGCTGCTGTAAACACCGTGCTGATGCAGGTTGTAGGCTTGTCCTGTTTGGGATTGAGCAGTTTGGTTGTGTCTGCAGGTGAAAAACCTGCCTGTCAGAACAGGCCTGAATGAAGCAGGGGCAGGGTTTGAAGCAGTATTTCATGCTGCTCATTGTCCTGCTCTGCTGTACTGTAAATTGAGTGTGGTTCTCCAACACATGAGCCTTCACAGGACACTCTGCAGTTGTTTTTCCTGCTGTAACTCAGGGATGAGCAGCTGGGTCCCCTGTCAGTGCTGGGGCACAGGTNTTTTCCTGCTGTAACTCAGGGATGCTCTCAGAGGTGAGCAGCTGGGTCCCCTTTCAGTGCTGGGGCACAGGGNCCTGCTCTGTAAATGGAGTGTGGTTCTCCAACACATGGGTTTTCACAGGACACTTTGCAGTTGTTTTTCCTGCTGTAACTCAGGGATGAGCAGCTGGGTCCCCTGTCAGTGCTGGGGCACAGGTTTGCCCCTGTGTGTGTTACTGTGCCATCTCTCCCCCTGCAGACCTTGTACACTCACATTGTGACCGACATCAAGAACGTCAACGCTAAGCACAAGAACAACAAAGTGAACACGGTAGGTGCTTCAAGCTTCCATGTGTGCCTTGAGCTGACCTCCTGCTCTTGTGGAAGGCCTCTAAAAATGTGTTTTCATCTTCTCTCTTAGGCACTGCAGAACTTCATGTACACCATGTTGAGGGACAGCAACCCCACTGCTGCCAAGATATCTCTGGATGTGATGATAGAGCTTTACAGAAGGAATATTTGGTGGGCCTGGCAGGCTTGTGTGGATTTGCCATTTGTTGTGGGGCACATGGACCTCGTTTGTGGCGTGCAGTCCAAAACATAATGCAGGAGATAGTGATTTAAAGAGATTTCCTAATTGTAGTCCAGTCAGAGTTGTAACTTGTGCCAAGGAATTTAGCTGAGAAGAGATAATGTCTTGTGCCAAATGAGTTATTTATATATTTGCTGAGAACTGATTTTCTGAGAGTAATGTGAAATTGCCAGACTTGAAATAAAAGATGTGGTTTGGTTTTTTTCCAGGAATGATGCCAAAACAGTCAATGTCATCACAACTGCCTGCTTTTCCAAAGTGACCAAGGTGAGGACAGAATTCACTGATACACTGGATGTTACCTTGGCTACATTTTTCACTGGGATGTAACTCGATATGTTATTACAGCAAACAAATTTCAGTGATTTGTCTGTTATCACCTCCTTGATATCAGCACTGTGAGCCTTTGATTCATTGAGGAGAGCAGCTGTCCTCCCTGGGGCCTGACTGAACACTGGGCCTTCTGCATTGCCTCTGGAGGCTTTAAAAACTTGTACTATGGCTTGAGACAAGTTTGTACCCTGTGAAGGTCCCAAAAGTGATTCCACTCAATAAAAGTCAGCCAACCAAAACTAAAAACCTATCCAGCAAAACCATCTGAATTAATGCCACTTGAGAGTTCTGAGCATCATCTTGGCCCTCACCTGTGTAGGGCCTCCTGACAATGTTGCCGTGGAGCAACTAGATGGAAATGATTTTGCAGGATGACAAAAATTGGATTGCCAGCTTTGAATTTGCTCCAGGAATTGTGACAACTCATGTGCTTTTTGGTTCTGATTGCCTCTGAGTGATGCTGGGCAGCTAAAATTGGGTCTGTAAAACACTTGTGGCTTTCAGGCTGTGACTTGGTTTATTTTCTGATCAGATCCATGCCTATAAAAAAACCTGGCTAAGTCTTTGCACAGCTTAAGGGGTGGGTGTGGGTTGGCTGTAAATTCTGTCAGCTTGTCCCATGTGAACTCCCTTTACTTTTCAGGTATTAGTTGCTAGTTTGAAGTTCTTCCTTGGGAAAGACGAGGATGAGAAACAGGACAGCGAGTCAGAGTCTGAGGTGGGTGTTGTGACCAAATATTCCCTCCTCTGCTTTTCAGACCCGTTACTGGTCCTGTCCTCCTGGTGACTGGCTCTGCCAGTCTGTCTGCCTCTGTGCTACTCACTGTCCTGTCCAGCTGTCTCCAGATGTTTCCATGATTCACAAACAATTTCAGTGTCTGGCAGCTGGCCCCAAGTGGTGACGGGATGTCTTTGCTGTCTGTTCAAAGGGAAATGCTGAGAGCTCTTTTCAGATAGGTGCTCCCTGTGTGTTCTGACACGTAGGAAGGGGGGTAGTTTTCAGAGCACGTGGCATTGACAAGTGTTGGTGGTTTGTTTGTGTGACTGCCCTTTGAAGCCTGGGTGCTGTGTTCCCTCCCCAAGGACGACGGCCCCACGGCCAGGGATCTGATGATGCGCTACGCCACCAGCAAGAAAACCACCAAGCGCAAGAGGAAACTGGAGAAAGCCATGAAGGTCCTCAAGGTGAGGAGAGGCCTGTCTGTCTGACCTCCCATCATCTTGGCTTCATCCTTCTGGTAGAAAAGTCCTGTTGTTGCCCTGCTTGTTTAGCTGCAGACAGCAGATAACGCTGTGAGGTTAAAAACGGGGATAGTTTTTAAAGTCTTCTTGGAGGGGCAGCAACCTTGAAACTGAAGCATTTTACTCATAGAAAGAGAGAAATGTCTTTTACTCTTGTTTCCATGCAGAAGCAGAAAAAGAAGAGCAAGCCAGAGGTGTTCAATTTCTCTGCCATTCACTTGATTCATGATCCCCAAGGTGAGCGTGCAGTGAATTCTCTTAGTGCAATTTGCATTAATCTAACAGCACTTGGTTTGGTCTTCATCTGTTCCAGTGAACCTCTGGGGATGTCACTTTCTCAGATCAGACCAAAATGTACCTAAAAATTTAGTCTTCGGTGCTGACCCAGCCCTTGTGGTGTGGGGAAACATCTGCTGGTTCCCTCTGCTGCCCCTGTGCACAGCAGGCCCTTTAGGTGTGTGAGGAGTGAAATTACCCATTGGAATAAGTGCTTTGGTCACCTTGAATTCCTTCTGTGAAAGGACACTGGGGCATCAAAATAAGAGCAAATCAAACTGCCTCTTTTGACCATAATCCCGTTTGTGTTCTGTGCTTTGCTATTTTGGTCAACTGCAAATCCATCTTTGCTTCTTCCAGACTTTGCTGAGAAACTGCTGAAGCAGCTGGAGAACTGCAAGGAGAGATTTGAAGTGAAGATGATGCTCATGGACCTGATATCCAGGCTTGTTGGAATACACGAGGTATGTACTTGGATAATTTTATGGTGGTCAGTTGGTAGCCAGCCTGGTTTGGGTGTGGGCGTGTTCTGGCCTTGTGCCTCTGGAAAATAAAGTTTAATTTTTTTTGTGTGTCCAGAAGTGCGTAGGGACCGTCAGGGAGTTGCCAGTTGGCCTCATGGAATGGCACAGAGGTACAGGCTTTGTGGCACTAAGTGAGCTCTCCTAGAGAAAGGTATTGGTGTGCAATAGCTGAGCTGAACCTGAAGGATAGGGGAGAGCTTGGTGCTTCCAAGGCCTTCCTGGGAAGCTGCTTGTGCTGGCCACAGAGTTGTCAGTCAGGTGCTGCTGAACAAGAGGGGAACTGGCAGCTCCTGCACTTGGAGGGGTTTGTGTGGACTATCCAGTAATAAAACATTTGCACTGGATTAAGTAAAGAGTAATCCAGTCCAGTTCCAGAGCATATAAGGATTTCAGTGCATATAAGGACTAGGTGCAGAGAGACTGCAGCTGGATTTATCTTGGTACAGTTCATTGTCCCACAAATATCAAACTCAACATAGGGGACAATATTCTGCTGCAAAATCTGTGGCATTTGTTGAGCAAACTAGAATGAGATGGTTTTACCATGTATCAGCTTATGAACGTGATCTCAAGTTGGAAGATAAGAAAATAATAAGTTGCAATTTGCCTTGCAGCTTTTCCTTTTTAATTTCTACCCCTTTGTTCAGAGGTTCCTCCAGCCCCATCAGAGGGGTAAGTAGCTACTCTGGGTACTGCTGGTCCCTCATGTCCAGGCATTTGATGGAAGTGGTAATGAAAATGGGCAGGTAGCAGTGGTTTGGTGGGAAGAGCGAGTAGTCCAGTGTGGACAAAGGAAGAACAAGTCCCTGACTGCCACAAGTGCCAAGTGCTTTGGACTTCTGTGGAGGCTCTGTTCACTCAGGGCTCCTTACCTGAGGATTTGAGAAGCTCCAGCAAAGGAATAAAAGGAATCTGAGTGCCTAATCCTGATTAACTAAGCCAAGCATGCCTGCCTTATGCTGCTCCCTTTTACTGGTGTTTGACTCCAGTTCTGGAGCATTTCCTCTTGCTTTAGCTGGCTATGGCAGCTCTGTGGAGGCCAGAGGAATTCCTAATGCTTGGTGGGAGGGGAGAAACAGTTGTCCCAAAGAAGTTCAGGCTGGATGGTTTGGGGACTGACTGAGCAGCTTGTTGAGTTTTAAGGGACGTGTTCATTGGCTGTAGCAAGCTGCAGCAGAACGTTTTGGCATTTTCTTCCTGCTTCTCTTCCAGAAGTGACAAAGATTCTTCTGTTTGCTGCACAGGCTTCACATCAGCTGGTACCACCTGAGGTCAGTGTTCCACCTGTGATGGATGTTAAATGAGCAGCAGGCCAGCATGGAAATGCAACTGTGTGGGTGTGGGGAGAGGGAAGGGGAATTGGTAAGATTGTTTGGAAAAGCTTATGGTAATTGCAGCAATTTTTGCAGGTTCTGTGGCATGGTTTCATAAGGTGGGGCAGGGGGGTGGCGGGGAAGATGTTAGTTTTATTTTCTGCAAGAAAATTCTAATTTAGAAAATATTTGTGGGCTGTACTGGCACGTCTTGATGTGTCTTTCTATGAAAAAGGATCTGTCTGTTAATAACATCTAAGTGGTTTAAGTTTTTATTAAATATGCTGGTTTTTCTTATTTTCAGATTATCCAGTCAGTGCTGATGACCATTGCCAACAACTTTGTCACAGACAAGAATTCTGGGGAGGTCATGACTGTAGGGTGGGTACACAATTGGTTTGAGTCGTGTCAAACTCCAAATGTGGTAAAATATATTTATTTTTTTAAGCCACTTGCAACTTAATTCCTGTTAGTTGTGCTATTCTTTCAAGAAGCTGCTTGAGTTAAAAGTATGTTAAGCCTCAACTTTCTGTATTTTTGCTGGGAGTATTTTATGTTGTGCTCTTACACCAGATGTTGTATAAATGCTGTATATGGTCCTTCAAGTTTCAAGTAATTCAGTCTGTAAGTGGCACTTTCTCCTAACTGGTGTTGAGAAAATAATTAATTTCCCATATTTTCAGAATCAACGCAATCAAAGAAATCACTGCGAGGTGTCCCTTAGCCATGACTGAAGATCTGCTCCGAGACCTTGTTCAGTACAAGACACATAAAAATAAAAGTAAATATTGCACGGATATGACTTTACACTCCTTTTTTCCTGTATTCTGTGGTCTTCAGTTACAGCTTTCATGGCAGTGCTGTCCTAGTTGGTTTTTAGGGGCTGAGACCTTTTTCATTGTTTGGGTTATGTCTATTTGGAGTGCATAGCTATGGGAGACAAAAGAGTCAAGGGTAGTTGTGGCAGGGGAGCTAATTGACAAAAATAAAGCAAGGAAAGGGGTTGTTAAGAAGAGTTAGCCCTAAGGATGTGCTGTGTTCTGTACCAGAGAAATCGGAGGGAGCCAGAACCTCAGAGAAGATGTGAGGCTGTAAATGCTGGTGACCTGTGCGGGCTTTTGGTTTGCTCAGAGTTCTGCTCTTTTCCTGACTCTCTCATTTTCTGGGCAGATGTGATGATGTCTGCAAGAACTCTGATCCACCTGTTCCGCTCCCTGAATCCAGAGATGCTGCAGAAGAAGTTCAGGGTAAGTGTTTCACGTGTTTTGCACTCGCTAAAAACTGATGTGCTCAAAAGGGATGGGAATTGGTCTCAGTATCCTCTTGGGAAGGTGGAGTGAAGTCTGTGAGTCTGTGTTCTTCCTCTGCCTGCTGCCTTTGGACATGGTGTGCCATCCACATTTCCTTAGTTCAGGTTCATGGTTAAATCATGCTCCTGGAGTTGAACCGTTTTCCGAGACGCGTTCAACTCGAGTAATTAAACTCTGCCACGTGAAATAAGGGAAGGTCTTTGGACCCACACCCTTCTTTTCCTCCAGTTATTTTCATGGATTGGTGGGTATTACAATAGCTGCCTGCTTAATGTGTGTTTTGTTAATGTACAGGGTAAGCCTACCGAGGCCTCCGTGGAAGCCAGGATTCATGAATACGGAGAACTGGATGCCAAAGACTACATTCCAGGAGCAGAAGTACTGGAGGTTGAGGATCAAAAGGAAAAAGGAGGAACCCAAGAGGAAGGTTGGCCTTTTTTCTTTAAAAGTTCTA
This sequence comes from Sinosuthora webbiana, assembly GCA_013397395.1. Lineage (NCBI taxonomy): Eukaryota > Metazoa > Chordata > Aves > Passeriformes > Sylviidae > Sinosuthora > Sinosuthora webbiana. Next base: position 80,609 of record VXBN01013883.1, on the reverse strand, counting down.
GTTTGGGCATCACTGGCACTTCAGATTTTATGTGGATGTGGACTGGTGTTTGTGCAGTTCATTTCCTGCTTGTCTCACACATGTCAGTCCTTGGGCAGGTGCAGTTTGTCAGTGGGCTTTGGTACCGTGTTGCTTTTCATGATCCACACTGAGATGGGGAAACAGAGGGACAGGCAGTGCAGCTGTGAACTTTGTGTTCAGCTTCTCCTAAATAAAACCTTTTGAATATTACAGAACACCTAAATAGGAGTTGGATGTAATACTCTGCTCGTTTAATTCAGTTCCTGTGTAAATGCTTTACGCACCCCGAGACCCCTGCCTGAGTCAGGGAAAAGAGATAGAAGAATCTTCAAAAGCAAGGCAGAGTCTGGTGAAATCTGAGTGCCTTGAAGGTGCTGCAGGAGCTGTGCTGGAGGAATGAAGGCCCTGATGGGACAGGCTGAGTAGTGACCACTGTAACACTGGGCTTGGTTGCTGAAGCTGCCAACTTCAGCCAGCACTAAGAGCAGTGCTTAGACTGTCTTACCTAGCACAACTATAAATCACAGTACGTCCTGGTTTAGGTGCCTGGGAGTGGGGAACACTGTTACTGAGGAGTGTAATCAGTCTATTAACTCCTGTGGTGCTTCAGGCTGTCCCAAATACACCCTGTTTTCAGGATCTTGCCCTGGAGATGAGAATTGAGCTTTGCAGAGTATAGCATGGATCGTGTCCCGGCGCAAAATGCAACTGGGAGATGGGTGAAATAAATGAAAGGCAGCAAGAGTGGGTGATCCAAGCATCAATTATTGCCAGTCTGGGTAGTGAAGATGAATTTGTGTTAACAGCTCTGTACTTGTTCTGTGAGCAGATGGCTGGGAAAGTGCCAGTCTGAGCGAGGAGGAGGACAATGACGACGGAGAATGGATTGATGTGCCCCACTCCTCAGATGAGGAGCAGCAACAAGTGGTGAGTTCCAAGTCTCTTCTATGCCAAATACAAATGAGTCTTGTTAATCACAGACCAGATCCCCTTGCTCTTCACCTTCATGTAGCTGCTCTTAAATACCTACCCAGGCCTTCAGAGCAAGGTGTCCTGAAGCAGTGAGGCTGAAGTGCTGTTCAGCAGTGCTGCTGAAGTACACATGGTGTTAGGGTGGGAGGGGAGGAGGAGGAGTTACCATTCAGGGCTCAACGCTTTCAGAGCTGTGATAATCAGGTGAGAGCTGATTTTGTACTCCCAAAAATCTGGTGTGCATGTACTCCATTCGGACACTAGATGTTGGATATGAGACAAGGAAAAATCCTGACATCGGGCTGCAGCATTTCCCAACAATATTACCATTGCATGATATGTATTTGGGAGGCACTGATCGTGGATTTTGGCACAGGAATGGTTTGCAAAGCTCTGATTCTTTGGTACCTTTTTCTTTTCCAAAGGCAGAGAAAGTGAAGAGCATGCCCATGGAGGAACGCAAAGCCAAAGCTGCAGCAGTCAGTACAAGCAGGCTGCTAACTCAGGAAGACTTCAAGAAAATACGTCTTGCCCAGCTTTCCAAAGAACTTAATTCTGCCCCTGGCAAAGCTGCAAAGCGGAAATATATTGAAATAGATGATGAGGAGGAGGAGAAGGGCAGGTAGGATATGGGCTGTAGAGTGCTTTTTCTTGCCTTTCCTCTACTGATGCAGCTCTTCACTGCAGCGGGGCACAGAGCTCTGCTGTTGATCAGTATTCCCTGGTGACAGCCAGAGCCTAGAATGGATCCTGGGCTGGGGATTTGCTTAACCCTGGGGGAAAAAAGACATGAGGAGCTTGTGGAAGGTCTGAGACTGTTTTTTTGACTTGTTCAGGCCAAGAGGCATGAGAGGGGGGGGTTTGTAGCAGTAGCTGTTTGGTTTTAGCACCAGTGTTTCTTAAACTTGGTGAAAAAGTAGGGCTTGAAAAATAAGTGGGTGACTTTTGTAATGGATATCTCACACATGAGGAACATGAGGGAACAAGAAACGTTTGTGTCTAAATTCATGGTGAGACTGTGGCCTAAGATGGGTGAGAGACAAAGGATGAAGAGGGCACCTTGTTTTCCTTGCCAGATGAAGTTTTGTGTGGTGACATTTCTTGGATTTGTGTGTAGGGGGGAGTTGCTTTCACTCAGAGATATTGAACATCTGCATAAGAAGCCCAAGTCGGACAAGGAGACGAGATTGGCAACTGCAAAGGTGAGGAGCTGGCATGTTCTGTATCCTGTCCTCCTGGGTTTGGGTTTGTCTTGTGCAGGAGGAAATGCTGAGGCTGCATACCGAAGATAGGTACCCAGCTGCCGTGTGGGTTTTCACAGGTGATTTATTTGGATCTTGGCTGTAACAAATAAACAATCTCCCGCTGGTCACATGTGACCATGAAAATGCAAAAAGACCAGATTTTCACTGTGACTTAATAAATGCAGCCAGTATGGGAGAAGGCATGTATGAGCACAGTCATCCTGAGGCCAGATTTGTTGTTACTGCCACAGAACCTGTTGCCATCAGGCAGGCGATGCTGATGGTAGGCGAAGGAAAATGACTCCCTGTTGCTCTATCACACTGTCTCTTCTAGGCTGGAAAAACAGACAGAAAAGAATTTGTGAGAAAGAAAACCAGAATTAACCCATTTGCCAGCTCTTCCAACAAAGAAAAACAGAAGAACAAGAACTTCATGATGATGAGATACAGCCATAGTGTCCGGACCAAGAACAAGCGTTCCTTTAGGGACAAGCAGGTAATGTTTCATGTTTCATGTTGGAGATGGATGGGGCAGTGTGAGCAGCAGTTTGTGATCCAGGTGTGGTGCTGCCTGCCCTCTGGCCTGAGGTGTTGCTGCTGTAACCCAGACAAAGCCTGTGGCTTGGCATGCCCGAGTCCTGCCCCAGAGGAAGAGCTACTTTGCGGATTGTGGTTCACTCTCCGTAGTCTCTCACCTTTCTCTTTTTACTCTTCTATCACAGACTCATCTGTCCTGGCCTAGAGGTCATCTAATAGCTTGTCACAAATGTTCCTGAGGAATAGATGCAAATGCTGTTTATTAGCTACTTGTAGCTGCTGTTTAGAAAAAAAAAAATACTTCAGTTAAACAGTAGTTTCACACTAATGCTGCTCTCCTTGATGAAGCCCCTGCCAGTCTAGGGTTTTATAAGGTGTTATTGACTCAACTCATCCAAATGTGTTCAAGAAACTTGTAGAAAAATCCAGTGGTCCACTTGTTTTTTCTTCCCAGATTGTGTTTTGTGCAAGAGTTTACATGCTGCTTGAACTTTGAGCTGTTTTCAGGATCATACACGTTATCCAAAGAAATTTGTCTGCAATTTCTTGCCTTAGGAAGGGAAAGACAGGAACTATTAGCAGACTCAGTAGAGATTATCTGGAGTTTTTCTGTTGAGCAGGAGGATGTGGACTAGTATCCTCTGTACATGTTTATTTGGCATCATTGTGCCTCACCTCAGTTAAAGGCTGACAACATTGAAACCAGCTCTCAAAACACACAAAATAGGCTGCAAATGGACAACTCAGTTAATCTAGAAAAAGCCTTGAAAGATTTTGTCCTTACTGATGTTTTAAATTCAAATGTAATGGCTGAACAGCCTTTATTCCTACTTTTCCCCCATGAAAGTTAGGCTACAGCACCATAAGTGTTTTGAGTGGGTTGGAGGATCATAGTTGTGTGGTGCTGCATTCTGCTGCACGTCTTGGTGGTAAAATAAAAACAACCTGCTTGCTATCGTCCAGAGCTAGCTCCTTTACTCCTTTAAAGCATATCTGAAGCACAATAATATCTCTTTAGGGTGATAATGGCACTCTTAAAAATTCCTCCTTCCCCTTTGAAAAGTAGTTTTGTAATACTCCTTCACAAAACACCAATTTGACTTACCTCTCAGCTGAACTGTAACTTTCTTGATCTCTTCCTTTTGAAATGAGTCGGTAGAATGGTTTGTTCTAATCTTCATTGTGTAGGATTTGTTAATGCCCAGCTCTTCAATTGTACTGTGGAGTCTAGGTAAATAACCCCAGTGTTCCTGCCACCGTAATTGTTAGCATTTGCAGTGCTGCTCCCAGTTTCAGCTGGTGAGCTCTTAGTGTTCTTATCAGAGGTTAAAGAAATTGAAGAGTTCTGATGTGGTAGTGGTGTTTTCTCTGTTACTACGCACCTCACCTGAATATTCCCCTCTTTTTTTATGGTTAGCTGGCCCTTAGAGATGCACTTCTGAAAAAGAGAAAGCAGCTGCTCAAATAAATGCTGGAGAGAGCTTCATCACCCTTGAGATGCTTATTTCCAGCCACCATCACCCTGAGGGAAAGGAGGACTGCGGTGCCTTATGGATTGAGCTCTGATCTGTTCGGGAAATGCAAATGGAACTCTTGCAAGGTGATGGATACTGCATCAATAGCAGAGAGGCCTTAATCCTTGGAGGATTTGAGTTTGTTTTTAAAGCATTCTAGGGTAGGAGGCAATTCTATTTTTATGTCGTGGAATTTACTTACAGCGGGTTTTTTACGTGTAAGTATTAAAATACACAACCACGTGGTAAAAATTCTACTTGGGGCAGTTAATGACTAAGCAACAGAAAGGAAAAAGAATGTTCTGCTCAGTCTGTAAAGTGTGTGGGTATAGTGTTATTGCTTGTCTTAAGGGAGTGACTGTACAGACGGAGCTTGGAAAAGGCCGGCGGAGACAGAGGGAGGGGGTCGGGCCGGCTCGGCTGGGTGGAGGGATAAGGAAACGGGATTCCCGACGCAGAAACGGAGATAAAATCAGTTTGAGACCTGCAAGTAACGGAAGGAGCCGATATGGGGACGGGGGAACACAGATTGGGAACCAGGGAGGGCTGGAGGGACGCTGTGGGAAATCAGGGGGGCCGTGGATGCGCGAGGGGAAGCTGGAGGATTTGGAAAGCCGCTCTGGGACGCCGCAAAAATCACGGAATTATTGCAAGGTGCGTAAGGAGACGCAAAGTCGTTCTGACTCCTGGAGGGGCTCGCAGGGGCAGACACAAAGTCGATTTGGGGCGCGGGAGGGGCCGTGTGTTCAGTCTAGAACCCGGGAGGAACCGCGGATTCCACCTGTTTAAACATTTCCAGCAATTCTTGGCATTGACAACATTGACAACAGACTCATCTATGTTAAGAGAAAGAGCGTTATACGATTTCCAATTCACCACATCCCAGAAATCGTAAGGCAAAGCAGACTTTGGGTTTATAGATTGAAAGTTTGTGTTCACCCAAGTCAGCAAGTTTTTCAGTTCATTTTTTCTGGATATATCAGTAGGAGAATTATCTTTTTAAAGTGTCTCAAGCTCATTCCTGTGTGGACAAGTGATGTCCCATCTTTAGTCCCCCCCTGTTCTCTCCTTACTCTGTTTAAAGTCCACAGTTAGAGGGAGTGGCTCTTTTCTTCCAAGAGAGTCTGATTTATTTATCTGGGGCTTCCAACACCGGTGATGAGCAGTCCATGAGAGAGTGACCCTCCTGCCCCAAGGGACACCATTTGTGTTGGAGCTTTGTGCACAAACAGGATGGGACTACTGCTAGATGTTCCTCAAACCTTTTTTGGGCCATCAGTCTCATAACAGGGATTTACACAATTGAGGGATGGCAACAGCTCACGTCTGCCAGCAGCAGCCAAAGATTTCTTTGTTACAGGGCATTTTAGAAGTTTTCCAGCCAATAGCACATTGCTAAAGCTCACAGACAATTGTTCTACCAGTCACTGAAAGCACACCTACACTGCTTTGAACAATGCTTGCTTGTATGCTTTCTATTAACAATACACAATATTCCATTCTTAAGCTTAAAACTTTCTACTATCTTGCTAAGCATGTTTTTCTGCAGCCATAAGATCTATCCTTGCCAAACCTAAGACTCAGACTATTGTTTTATGTCCTTGTTTGCTGTACTATTGTATCTTCTCCTACTTTCAAGCTTTGCAGTTGCAGCTAATTCTAAATTCTTCTCCTCTTTCTGTTTGTGGTGCCTGCTTCCACAGCTTTCTGAAAGCCTCCTTACCTTTAATATTTCCCACGACTCCCCTGTGTGGTACAACCACAAAGAAACTCTCTTGACTTTGTCGCTTATGAAACTACCTTGCATTACACAGCTCTACTATAGTGGGTATTTTTTCATCTAACAAAACAGCGTTACAAGTTTTCCACACAAAAGCACATCAGTAAAATTTAAAGTCTCTCACTACTTGGTGTGTTTCTTTTTGCTTATCTAAGGCACCTCTCTTGCTTGCTTAAAGCATTGCTGTTTTAAACCACGAGAATTTCAATGCTGTAAAAGATCTGGTCTGTTCCAAGGATGTGAGCCAAATCCAGTAGGAGTTGCTGTTCATCATTCTAATAAATCTCATCCATTCCCAGGTCTTAATTCAAAGCCTTCATCTATGTCTATACTCGCATCCACCACCTTTGTAAGATTTTGAGGACTTTCTGTGATTCCATTTTTTACATCTCTCTCTTGTACAATAAAAACTTCTTTGATGCTTTTATCCATCATTTGTTTAACACACACTTTAATACAAGGTACCACCACTAGTACCACTACTAAAATAACCAACACATACAAACCTACTTTACAGAGTTCCCTCCACCAATGGGTAAAATTCCATCCTTTGAACAAATCATCTAACCACGATCTGTCATCTTCTTTGAGCTGTTAATTCTTTCAGCTTCTCTATGCTTTTGTGGATGGATTCAGAGTGGTCAGACAGATTCATACAACACAGTCCTTCAAACTCCTCACAACCGTGTCCATGTGCCAGTAAAAAAAGCCTAATTGCTGCTCTGTTTTGTAGGGTAGCATGTCTAACAGAGCTGACATCTGTCATATCACTGCAATGGATGTGGCATTGGTTTGTTCACTCAGCCAGCATCCAGCCCCATCTAACTCTTTCAATGCCACGGCAGAAGCGAGTTGGGGTAGAAATAAACCTGCTGAAATCCTTTTTGCAGCTTTCCAGGGCATAAAATCACTATTACGGTTTTCTTCATATCGATGGGCAAATCTTTTTCCTCTCTGTTTTTTCTTAATGACTGTTTAAACGCTAGGTGCTAGCACAGTGAGTTGTCCAATACTGCATGGACCACCTCCGAGGTGTGATGGAATGCCTTGCCAAGCCCTATTTCCTACAAATGAACCAATATCCTTTTGGTAATTGTCCTGGATATTGGTCAACCCCGCAAAGTCCACCCCAACTATCTGAGTAATTTCACCAAAAACTCGAATTTCTGTAAGTAATTGGGAGCAACATTGTACCTCAGAGGATCATTGTCTTCCCAATTGCTATCTAAAAACGTAAGACAGAAATCCATGGTTAAGCAACCAAGAATTTCCAATTCTTGGGGTTCAGAAGGTGCTTTAGAAAGCTCTTTGGTCCAAATGTCCCAATCAATTACAGGATTGCTCCCACTGGCAACCTCGCCTGGCTTACTGTTAAATTGCTTTTTGGTCAAGGGATCATAATATGTAGGTATTGGACAATCTGTTACTGGTTGACAGGATGATAAAGGCTTTTCTGGGTTCAAATTGGACAGGCAGATGGTGTCTGAGCCTGTTGCCTTGGCTAAGGTCACCCAAACATTTGTTTTCAGTTGTTCCACAAGCAAATCTGCCCTTGCAAGAAGCAAGCAAAGCTAGCAAACACCAGATTTTGCTCCATGCCTTTTGTGAGCTATTTTTTGGCAAAAGACTCTCCCATATATTTTAACTAACAGATTCTGTTTTTGTTGCTTCCCAAAGTTGCCTCCCAAAGTTGCCTTAAGAAGGGGTAATTTCCCCTTTAAAAATCCAGTGGAGGAATACACCATTTCTGACTATGTTACACACACAATGGAAACCACACTTTTGCCAAAAGATCTCTATGAGACCAACAATTCCCACGCTTTTTACATTCACATAAAACTCAAGGTTCACAGCCCTTGCAGGCGGGACACAGCACGTCCAGCATGAACTGTGCTCTGTGCCACTCATGTCTGTGTGTCTGCTACTCTGCTCTTGGAGTTGTCAGTGTGTTCTTGCACGTGATGTGGCTTCACCTTCTTCTCTGGAATCCAGTTTAGCTTCAACATTGAGGGTATCAAATAAATAAATATTTAAATGCTGTTTAAATACAAAAATAGCATCACATGCCAGAGAAAAAAGGAATGTTTTCCTATAGCGGTGAGACTTGCTGGTGTCTCTTGGCAAGTACGTGCAAGAATCATGTGGATGTCTGGATTTTTTGTCTAAGGTTGAATGTGTGCTTTAGCCTTGACCTCTATCGGGACCATTAATGGGTTCTTCCCCAGCCACCTGTTTTAATGGAGTTGATAAAATACTTAAAACTTGAGGGAGTTATTTATGCCCTCCTTTTTCAAAGTCTGTTAGAAATGCATTTCTTTGTGGTGCAGAAACAGGTGCTGCATGCACACTATAATAGAAATGCATTTGCTGAGGTGCTTCTGTCCTTTCTTTTTAGGAAGCCAGATAAATGTTCATATCCCGTGTGGGAATTCATTTAGCTTAGCTATTTGTTGAATGTGTATTTGTGATAACTTTAATTCTTTCTTGTATGGATTTTGTTTTGTTTTGTTGTCACACTGCTTCCTAGAGCAAAAAAAAAAACCATAAAAAAACCTTAGAGAGGCTTAAGGGAGAGAAGGACAAAGCAGGTGTGGGNTTTTTTTCGGCTTTCTATGTTTTATTCAAATTGCACGTTCCTGCTGAGGGAAGGGCAGGGATTAGTACTCGGCAAGGAGAGCAGTGAGCTCTCAGGTGGAGGAGCCGGAGTGCTGTAAGGATGGAGTGTGGAGCAGGGGCTGGAGCCGGAGGTGGGAGAAGGAGAAGAAAAGCACAATATCTGTAAAGTCGTACTGGTGGGGGCGTTTTTTTCTGCTGAACAGCTGAGCAGTTTCCCTTCTTGTGCACGTGTCCAGAGACTAATAACCTCTGACACTGAAAGGGAGCGGTAATTTTTCGCCCCCGCGGTTGAGGACAAGTGTCTAGTCTCCTCTCCCTTTTCCCCTCTTGTTTAGAGCCTTGCTGTGTCAGCCAGCGTGCTGACAGCTCTGCCAAGCGTGGGTTTGTCCCCTCTGCCCTCGTTGTGGAAGCGACAGTGTTGGAGCGGCTCTCATCAGCTTGGCCCCGCAGCAGCGCCGGGGCAATGGGCGCGTCACCCGGCACCACACACCTGCCGCTGTGGCCGTGCTGTCCCCTGTCTCCCGGGACTAGGCGGGCGGTGACGCCTCGGGGCGGGCCCTGCGGGGCGGGGAGGAGCGGGCTGGCCCCGGGGCTCCGCCGCCGCTCCATCCTGCGCCATGGGCTGGGGGCCGTGGGCGCTGCTGGCGCTGCTGTGCGGGGCGGCGGGGGCGGCGGCCCCTCTGCGCTGCAACGTGAGCCTGGACAGCCCGGCCGAGCAGCGCTGGCTGCCCGTGCTGCGGCACTTCGAGCCCGCCTTCCTGCGCGCCGCCGTCCGCCGGATCATCGAGTGCGTGCGGGGGGCGGGCGGGGAGCGGGGCCGCGCCGGGAGGGCCGATGGAGCAGCGCCGGGTGCCAGCTGCGAGCCGCTGGCCCGCTCTGGGCTAACCCCTCGGCTGTGTCTTGCAGCCAGAGCGTACCGAAATGGGTTCACCAGGTCATCCGGCCCATAGCGGCCGAACTGCAGCTTTTCATGCCGCAGCCCTTCGCGGGAGAGATTGCGGGCATGTGCGAAGCACTGGGAATAAGCCTGGGAGATGGAATCCTGCTGAACTTCGCCTACGAGTCCACTGCGTAAGTGTCGGATACTTGCGCGGTCTCCTCCGGGTGGGCGTAGAGATTCTGTGCGGCGTGGGAGAAGGCGCGTGGTGACCTGCACTGGTTTTGAGACCACTTCATCTGTTCGGCCGGAGGGTTTAATTCTCTTTTGGCAGATTGAATGCCGAATGGAACGAGAAACTGTTATTTTTTTCTGTTGGGAAGTACAAGTAATATTTATCTGTCGCGGTTTTGTGTATGTATGTGTATATAAATGTATTAAAATCCAAAAATCATTTTTGCTGGTAAGGTGTGTCCGTCCAAAAGTAGAGATCATTTATGTCTGAAGATAATGTGATGTTCTCTGTCACTTAAAAATTGCCAAAAGGCAGGCTAGAATAATAAGTTGCTCTCTCATTTGTCTGAGATAAAGTTACTGCTAAACTACTTTCTGGATGAAGGTTCACAGTGGCTGCATAATAACACTTCCTGATTTGAACAGTGGAAAATGACTGTAGTATATTCAAGGCAGCAAACTAAATTTCAGTGAAAATATACTCAGTTTCATTGTCTCTTTTTTTCCCTACAAACATGGTGCAGGAGAATAATCAATACTTGGTGTTACCTCTGGGGAGCCTAAAATATTTTTCCATGTACATTTTAGCAAATATCAAGGCACGTTTGCAGTTGAATTAAATGCAGAAAGTGCGACACTTTATGAATGCTTTCAGATGTCAGCTTTTCATTATGGCTTACAAAAGTGAAATGAAATAATTGTTTTTCCTGAGTGGAAGTGCTGCTTTCGGCTTGCCCTGTCATTTCTGAGCTGCTGTGGACTGTGCTATGGTACTGGACTCCTCTTTGTATGGTAACACTAATAAACCACTTAGCAGAGCATCAGCTCAATTCCTACTGAAAATTTGAGCTCCTGCAGCTGGAATATTGCAAGCAGTGCCAGAAGCTGTGCCTTCGGTCATTTCTTACCCTCTTCTGTTTGCAGGTTCTGTACCAGCATTGTCGCTCAGGATGACAAAGGAAACATTTACCACGGTCGGAACCTGGATTACGATTTTGTCGACATATTGAGCAAGATCACGCTGGATGTGCAGTTCATAAAGGGTGGGCAGGTATGGTCTGGGTTTGGCATGGCTGCGTGGTGTTCCGTGAAAAATGGCACAGCCCTGTAGCTGCTTAGATGGGGAGGTTAATGGGGTTCCCATCCCAAATATACTGGATTGTAAGAGCTGTACAGGTATGCTCCAACAGAGTGGGAGAAATGCTGATTTTCTTTCCTTTCTGGACATCCAGTTTATGGTGATGGACTGGAAAAAGTAGAACAGCTTCATCTGGTATTGAAGATATTGTTATAAAGAGATGCTAAAAAAAGAGAAGAAATATTAGGGAATATGGCAAAGATATCAGTTTTGGTAGGAACCAATTCTAAGGCTTTTTTTTTTTTTTTTTTTTTTTCTTTAGACCTTGTGAATTTCTATGACCAATAAGTGTGTTTTTAGAGAAAGATTTCCAAAAAACAATTAGTTGCTAGTGCAGTTTTGCGAGTCTGATCTTCTTTTTTTTTTTTTAATGTTCATTAGTCCATTTTGTAAATGGAAAAGTTGCTGTTTGTTGCTTGGCAGTTTAACCTGAGCAAAAGTCTTGTAGCTGTTGTTGATCACAAACCACTGAAATGGTGTGAGTTTGAAGCCTCAGAGTCCCTTTGTAATTTACTTGGCATGCTTTCCTGTAACTGAAGGCACGGTGTGCTATAGTAATGTAGGTATGGAAGCCATAGGAAGAAGTACAAGGCTGCAGGTTCCAACTGTGTTCTGTTCTGGAATGCTCAACTGCTCTCTCTCCTGGTTTCAGGTTGCGTACCAAGGCACCACATTTCTTGGTTACGTAGGCTTATGGACTGGCCAAAGTCCACACAAGTTCACCGTCTCTGGAGATGAACGAGGTAAAGGACATGACTTCCACAGCCGGAGTTGTGTGTTGTTTTTGCTGATTGTTGCCTGCCCTGGCCTTTTTCTCTCAGAGGGAACAATGAGGTTAAGGTCACCAGGAAGGATCTGAAGTGGAATGCCTTGCCTTGCCCTCAGGGAGTGAAAGCACACATGCCTGGTTTTGGCTGCTGTGTAGGAGAAGGTATATGTCAGCAGTGCCACCTGAGCTGAAAGTGTCAAAGGATGAGAAAAGCCTTGGGAGTGCTGTAAAAGATGTGGTCTGCTCAAGAGACACCATTGGAGGTGGCAGAGATGGGGCTAAGACGCAGTATGGACAGCAGAGAAACAGCTCCTTTCCTGGGTCTGCTGTATTCCGTGGTTGTGTGGCCTCATAAGGCAGTTGGAAAGAAAGGAGGGGATGATCTAGGGGAAAGGCAGCAGGGCTTGAGGGAATGCCTGGAGACACTGGAAAGGCAGTTGAGCAAGATCAGTAGTAGAGCAGAGTTGAGAGGTGTCACGGCTGAGAAGCTTGTAGCAGTGGGGAAGGCAGGGGAAGGTCACTGCCTTGTTCATCAGGGCTTCAGTTTCACAGGTAATGACAGTTATGTCCAACTCAAAGCTTGGGAAGTTGTCTCCTCCATCTCTTTCCCCTTCATTCCTTTTAAGAAGCTGATCCTGTGTTGTTCTTTATTAGGTGAATGTTAGAACTGGCAATAATGTATTTAATATTGTATCAATCATGGATAGAACCGACATCTAAAACGTTTATTTTTCCCTTGTGTTGGTGGATAAGCATTTTGCTTTTTAATCTTGAACAATCTGTCCTTCAACTCTTTAGCTATGCAGACAATATTCACTGTATGTGTTCCACCTGTACATTATCTCTGAGTGGGCATTCCACTATGGAGCACTTGCACCTCTTGCTTCCCGTTTGCTTTGTTAATGCTTGCCTTGTTGGATTCACTAAATTCTTGCTGTAGTTTACACCCACAGTGCTTCTGATTCCAGAGTAGTTAGTCCTTTCAAAAGTGCAATGTCCTGGGCTGATACTTGCTGGGGCAAACTGCTTTTACTTCAGCTGAAAGGCAAGTGTTAAGTGTTTATTGAGTCTGTTGAAAGGCCTGATGGAGGAAATCTTGTGTACCAAAGTCCTATGTCTCTCACATCCTGTGCTCACTCACATGCTGCGGTCCTGTCCAGGGGCTGCTGCTGACTGCTTGCTGGTTTATCTGAAGTGAAAGCTGTTTTCAGTTCATTCCAGCTGAGCTACAAATTGAGAGAAATGAGCATGTGAACTATGGCTAAGGAAGCAGGAGGATTAAATCAGCGTCAGGGTCTATCAGGTGACAAGCAGACTGATATTTTTTTGTGCTTTGCAAAGTGTGAGTGTTTAAATAGTAACAAACTTGGCCTTCTGCTTTTTGCACTTTGCTTATTTTCCTCAGTAGCACAAACACTATCACTACCTCTTTTTGAGCGGTTTTACTATTTCTGTGGATTTATTCCTGTTTTAATATTTCCATAAGATGAGTAATGAGGAGATTATTTTCACCCCTGTCATGACAGCTCTGAGATGTTTTCTGGAAAGCAGGGGTGTTAATCCAGCTGCTGTGGCGGACTGTCAGCTGGAATTATGTTGTCTATACATATTTAACCTGAAGGTTGTGCTCCTTGTTGGCATTTCTCCCGTAAAGTGTTGATATGTTGTGCTGATTGGCACTTACCCTGTCTCACTGTATATAAATTAAATGTATAGTATTTTTTTTTTCTCCCCAGATGGTGGCAGATGGTGGGAAAATGCTATAGCTGCTTTCCTCAATAGGAATTACCCTGTCAGCTGGCTTGTGCGAGACGTAAGTGCACTGAGTTGTTCTTGCTTTTCACAGTTGTGCCACATTTGTCCTTAAAAAATCTAGTAAATTAGATTCAGTGGCACAGAAGGCTTAGCAACTTGATAAGCAAATGAATTTCTCAGGGGAAACTAAGTGTGGACCCTGTATCCTGTAATGAGGAAATAAATTCTGGTGCTTTTGGAGAGCAACCTCCAGTGCCAAAAGTCCTGGAGAAGCTGTGCCAAGACTTGCGTCCTAGGGAGTGTTTCAGCTAGCTGCAACTTGTGTCGTAACCAGTTAAGACAGCTGTACTCCTAGATGGTGAATACCTGTACCAGGGCTTATTTTATACTATTTGTTGCTATACTAGTAATATTTTCAAGTAGCACTCCAGGGTCAATTACCATTTTCAGAAAATGGTAATTCAAAAAACCTTTGTTCTTTTGAAGATGTCCCAGTGCTTGTTTTTGTGCTTAACCTCAGTGTCATCTCCTTTTTGTGTTAGACTCTGAGTGAAGCGGAGGACTTTCAGTCCGCTGTTCTCAGGCTGGCTGGCATTCCCATTATTGCTGAAGTTTACTATATTGTGGGAGGCGTCTCACCCAAAGAAGGCATGGTCATAACGAGGAATAGAAGAGGGCCAGCAGACCTCTGGCCTCTCGATCCCTTAGGTGGAGCGTAAGTAGGAAAAAACGGCTTCGTTTTTGCTTCTCACCTTCCCTTCTGAGTGATTGGCTTAGTGGCACAACTTCTTGAGAGATTTGGGGCATGTCTTGGTCGTGGTTAGAGCAGGAGCTCAGAGGTCACCCACCTCATTCCCGTGTTCCATAGCTGATGGTAAAGGCTGTTACATCTACCAGCATGGGGCCCTTGCGGAGGGCAGAAGGGAGTTGCCTTTCAAGGGAGCTCTTTCCTTTTGGCAATATGGGGATACTGATTGTTGGGCTTGATGCATTACCTACTTGATTCACCTTTTGTTTGCTTACATGCTTCTTACAGGTGGTTTCGTGTGGAGACAAACTATGATCATTGGACTACCCCTCCTCCTTTTGATGATCGCAGGTAAATTGATTGGGAGCTCTGTGGGGAGAGAACACGTATTTCAGAAGTGGTTAGAGGTGTTTTCTCCTCGAGCAGGCAGCTCATTCAGTTCCTGTAATGCCACTCTGAAGGGAATACATACAGGGTAGAGCAATATTCACAGATGCCAGAGGAAAGCGATTAGCATAAATAGTGAGAAATTGCAAAGATAATGCACAGGGCAAAAACTTGCTCAGAAAGCAAATTTTAGTGGAAGGTAAATGGCTTAGATTGACAGTGCCAAAGTATTGGGTGGCACTGGGAAGGTGCTTACATGGGATTTTTAGGCTGTGTAGTGTGCAAAAAGGGATTGGCAGGTTCCTTCTTGGTATGTACTCAGTGGAGTAGTAACAGGAACTGCAATACTGTGAGATTAGATCCAGTCACACAATGTGGGGTTATTTTAGGCCAAAGCAGGCATTTCAATGTCAAGGCCTTTAGTAAGAAGGTGTTTATGTTGGTGCTTTGTAGCCTTTGGAACAGACAAGTGTGTTTAATTGATAATGTGTTGCTTTCCCACAGAACTGCAGCCATCAAAGCTCTCAATGCTACTGGACAGCACAACATCAACTTTGACACACTCTTTAAGGTATTTCTCAAATTCTGCATTGTGAGTTACTCTTCAAGTTCTTTGACAAAGCAGAAGTGTTCTTTTATCAGGGATGTAAAAGCTGTGCTTTATTGTGGGGAACAAGGTTTACTTGCTGCACAGCTGTCTCTAGGGCAGTTGAAAACTGAAAGTTGTTCAAAATGCTTCTGGACTCCTATTTAGGGATGTTATAACAGTTGACAAATTCAGTTGGAAAGTGCAGGAGGTGAATCCCATCATCTTTGTGCAGTTTCTTATTTCAAGTGCAGGCACTTAGTGTTAGACATGGTGAGCTTTGGGAATTGGAATGTCTTTGAGAGAGCTTTTTTGAAAGTATTTCTGTAAAATGGTCTGATGTTTAAACAAGGGGAGAAGTCCTTGACTTTATATTATTCCTTTCATAAGTTCATCCTGCTGCTGTTTCTTAATAGCCATTTATTTCCCTCTTTATCCACCCAAATGACAACTCTTCAAACTTTCTGTACAGGTGTTGTCAGTGAAGCCAGTCTTAAACAAGTAAGTATTAGATTGAGAGATGTTGATCTGTGCGTCCTGCTGTGCCTCAGACCACTTGAAAGTACACCACCAGCTTCCTTAGGATCTTCCTTATGTGTCTGAGTATTGCAGTTGCCCAGCTTAGATTTTGGCTTGTGCTCATGACCCTCTATTTCCACTTTCACAGCACCATTCCTTTTGTGTGTATCACTTCAGTTAGGGAACTGCACCTGTTTGGGCTCAGTCTGGTAATGGGAAGTTGCTTTGGAGTAGTGAAACAAGTGATTCCTTTGGAGGAGCAGCTGGATGTCACACTGACTGCTTTGCCCACTTCTGGAACTTTTGGGTTGGTGTTAACACTGACAGTAGCTTTTTCTGCATGTTCTGATATAGCTCTGATTTGTGTGATAAAGTAAGTGGGATAAAGCTTTTAGATATCATTTACTGGGTTTCCAAGAGATGGATTTCAGTACACCAATCTTCTCTGCTGTTCTAGAAACTGAACTTTTGCAGGTTACCATGTTATGGTTTGCTTTTACATGGAGCTTGGTATATTCTCTGCATCAGTCATTGTCGTTGGAGCTTGGCTTCCTCTACCTCTCCTCTGCCTTGTCAGTGTGAGGAAATGGGGAAAGGAAAAGGTTCATCTTAGCTGTGCCATAGATACAGTACCAATTGTTTAATACAGTCCCTCTGTTGTCCTGTGTGGGGGAAAGAACACTAAAAATCAGTGCAAACAGTCTTTAATTTGATCAGTGTCTTTTCCTAATCCTTCTGTACCTAAGCAGAATATTTGTTTCCACAAAGATTTGTCCTGCTGCTTTGCTAGCTAGATAAATTCCCTTTCCTGCCTTTAGAAGGTCACTCAGTCACTCTGTTGCTCTTTCCCTGCCAGTAACACAGTGTACACCACGGTCATGAGTGCTGCCCTTCCAGATCGGTACCAGACGTGGATGAGAACTGAGGAGTGAAGAGGTGGAAGAGGCAGAGGTGTAAGTGGCATCTGTACTTACACAACCATTCCAGCTGCAGAGTCACTGAGGGACAAAGTATTGCAGTGGCACTCTGGTGACCCAGTCTGAATTCCTGATCCTGCTTGTTTGTTGCCCTTGGATAAATACCTTTCTGTAGTGATGCACTCCCACACCCAAGCAGGCGTTTCTGTATAAGGGAAAGAGTTTCAGTTTACCTTTGAACTTAAAAGGAAAATGGACTAGACTCTTCTGTGATGCTCTCACTGTGGTTGGTCCAGTGCCAACACAGGGGCACTGGTTGGACTTTAGAAATGTCTCTCAACATCTGTAGCTGCTTCTTCTGGCAACAAGCCGAGTTATCCCTCCTAAATCGTTAAGTATTTATAAAGGTGCACAAAAGAGCTCAAGGGCTTTTCAAGGTGTTGTAGCAAGGTGTCTGAGGCTTCTCTGACACCTGTGCTCGGCTTTTGCTTCTGTACTGTTATTTTTTTTTTTTATTAACACCTTTATTTTACAAAACACACTTGAAGAGCCGTCTCACAAAATCATTTTAAGCCATTTTCTGTAAGGTGCTGGACCCCCTCAGAGGTATTGAACTCTCACAGGGCTAATTCCACCAGGCTCTTCGAGAAATTCAATATTTTCCCTTGTTGTTTTAGAGGGACTTAAATAATGACTCTCCTCATGAAACTCTTGGAGATGATCTTAGAGTTTTGATCAGAAAGGAAGGGATGGATGTTGCAACCTAAAGGCAGAGGTTCCCTGGGGGAATGTTTTGGCTATTTTTACCACTCCCTGCTATGGCACTTGCTTGTCTCCAGGTGGATGATAACAGGAAGCCCTGGAGAGGGAACTGAATCCCATCAGGAGGGGGTGGTGCACTTAGCACCAAGAAAAAAATCAAGCTTTGTTGGGTAATGGCTGCTCACCAATGACTGCACGTGAGCAGCATCCTTTGGGGGCTTTGTCCTGTGAATGTGCAGAATAAGTCCAAGTTCTTGAGCTCAGAAGGTGCCTCATGGGGCAGCTTCAGAGAGATATTATGAGAACTCCTAAGCCAAGAAAGTGGTTGCGTGGCCTTGGCAAGAGCACAACAAGTTGTATTACAGTTGAGTTTTTTAAAAAATATTACTGCTATTATATTTGTACAGCAGTTCTGTCAGATCTGATTTTAGCAAGAGTAATTCTTTCTAGAGATTGTGTAGAACTTGTTTTTCACTTAACTCTGGACAAACCTGTGCTCTCTTGCCTATTTTTCTAGTTCAACTGAGTGAGAAGCTGAAGCTGTGCAAGACTAACATACGCTTTTAAAATCACTCCTGGGAGCAATACAGTAACTTTGGTTCATGAATGATGTGAACCATTCAGGAAACAGTGTTTTGTTAACTCTTTGAAGTGTTGCAGGTGATCCTGTTAATGACCTGCAATGGAAGTTTGAAATTCCTTGTCATTAAATTGATGCTCTAGTGATGTGGATGGTAAAGATGGCTTGTATTATTTTTTGGTAGGAGTTGTGCAACTGCAATGTACTTCTGTGCTGCCTAATAAACACATTTTGTAATTTACATAGCTTGTATGTCTGAAATAATTGAATAAAAATATTCAGCTGATAGCTTGCGGGTTACTTCTATATCATCATCCTTTTCCCTCATCTGTGAGGAGTTGTTGATCCTGGGCCTAGCAGGGGCAGATGCAGCAGTCAGCAGCATGCACAGCCATAGACTATAGGTATTTTATTTATCAGAAATCAGGAGCTGTTTCAGGAATTGTGGTAATGCACTTTTCTCCTTGGTAGATGAAAGGAGGTTATGTTGGGTAGCAGCGAGGTTAAAAAACGACTGTATTTGTTTTTGTGCGTTCAGATCAAGTTACCTGCAGTAAAAGTTAACATCTTGTTTTACAGCGCAGAGCAGCGGGGTTTTTGTCAGGTTGTGCTGTGACTGTATAGTGAGTTTAGACACTGAAGTGTACTCCAGAAATACTGAGGGATTTAAAGAGTCAAGAGCAGTGGATACCTTCCGGTGAAGCCGGAAAGAGCCCTTCTTCACTGGATAAAATGTCACCTGTGTGAAGGTGACAGCGCACAGCTTCCAGATCCATGCCGTGCTGGCTGTGGTGAGTATGCACTGGTTATGCAAACAGCTCTGAGAGCACCTTCTGGACCTCAGGGCCCTTTATCTCCTTGTGCTGAGTCTCATAACCTACTTACCTGCATCCTCTCCTGCTGCCTGCAAGCTTTGCCTTGACCCAATTTAGACAGCAACGTACAGCAGCCAGATGATAAATTCGAAGAAGATTTCCTGAAAGAATATTTTAAAATGTTCACTGTCTTTGAGATTTCAGAATGCCAGTGCTTTAATTCACAGAGTAGGCACTGATTTGTGATCCCACCAGGTTTTCTTTAAATAACAGCCACCCACAGCTACAGGATCCTTACAGGTGTGGCTTTGTGTAGTCATCCTGACCTCTGCAGCATTAGCTGATTATCCTCGGGCAGGGGTGTGCCCAGATGCTCTGGTGTATCAGTTTGGCCAAATGTATTTGCTTCAATATGTACAAACCATCGGAAATGTACAAGTTGTTAGTATCTATGAATATTCAGGAAACCATTTGCTTCCACTGTTGTGTTTGTGGCTTGGCAGCTGCTTGGGGTTATGAAGTTTAAACAAGTGAGGAATGTAGACTTTTTTTTTCCTTATAAATTACTTTCTTGAAAGCTTTGCATTTTCTGAGGTAACCAAAACTCCAAGATGCTGACTGCCAACAAAATAAAGTCTTTCTCCTACCTTGCATGCTTTTCTGCTCACCCAAAGGATACACAACTTCTTGGTCTTAGTTTAACAACAAGCTAAAAATATAAATACTGATGAACTGGTAAGTGATATAACTTACCACTTAGATAATTGAACCTGTGACTAGCTAAGGTACTTGTGATAAGAACTGAAGTTTGATTAAAATGCAGATATGCTGGAAACATTAAAATGTAGCAGTGATTGGTTTTTTTGATAGGTTTGGATGTTTTGTGGGAATTTTTGCCAAGAAAGACTGCACCATAACATCCTGAAGATATTTCTCTAGCCTGGAATTCTGACTTTATCATCACTGCTTTTTTAAAAAAGGAGGATCATTTATAGTTATTTGAATAGCTTACTGATGATATTTGTGTTGGAGATTTCATCTGCTTTGTGTGTACACTTTTTAAAGACTGGAAAAAACAGTCATTTTCCTGCTTTCTCAAGCCCTGGAATTATGAAATAATAAAATGAGGTAAATTATCCTTGCTTTTTTCACATCCCTTCCCTTCTGCACTAGGGATTTCTTAGCTACAAAGCCCCACTTCAGCCCAACACAAATAAGGGGTGAAACCTTGAATTATTTTTCCTCCAGAGGTTTGCATTTAGCAGAGGGCAGCTCGAAAGTGTGTAAGAGCTGACTCCTAGGATGAGAGAGGCTGTATTTCTCATTCATAATCCCTTGAGTAATCCTAATCCAGTTGAGATCTGTAGCCTTTATTAAGCATCACATGGTAGAGGATTCTTAAGGCTGCTCATAACTGGGCAGTAAATAAATCAAAGTGTCTGCACCAGTTCTGGGTTGCACGTGCACAGAGACTTGGCCTGTCGTGCTGCCTGCCCAAGGGAACACCTCACTTCATTATTTGGATTCTGAGGATGAGATTTTGCATCTGTAACTAAACAAATAGCATCAGAAATCATCGACCATTTGGGTACTGAATACAACCAAAATTTATCAAGTGGGGAGCTTCAGTTTATCTCAACAAATCCATAAATTAGGACCTGGTAAGGTAAGTTGCATTTTTCTTTTTAATTCTTTGCAATAAGGTTTTGTGTTTAGAAATAGCTTAAAGTTTGAGGCAAAATATCCTTTTTGTATGCCAAGGTGTATAAAACTGCATTTGAGAGTTTTGTATCTGTAATTCCCCTTTCTGGCACTGCAGAAACGTGTGGGGGTGTGTTTGGAATACGACACGCTTCAGCATCTCGTTTGCAGCTACGAGTGGTGCTGGGTCTGATGTGCACGTGGGCCATACATAGGTATTTACTCTCAGAGGCAAGGTAGGATCATCACTTTCCCTAGTGCCAGCTAACATTTTTGTCCTTGGGGGAAGTATTTGATTGTTTTTTTTAATTAATCTATCGCTCTTAAACTCTTGCCGTTTTTCTTTTAGCAGAACTTAAAATTTGTTTCCCTCCAACATTTCTTTGAGGTTTTTCCTGAGCAAACTTTCTAGTCTGTTATGTCCTTCTGTTGCCTTCCATATTCTGTTCATCTGTTCCCTCCATTGCTAGAATGTCTATAAAATTGTCGGGTTAGTGGACATCCTGTTCATGATACGTGAAATGTCACCTTTCCTAGGAGCAGGCTTCACATTAGAGTTATTTCTGGCAGGTCCTGTGGGTTGAGCACCACATTCTGCAAAGATCTATGATGTGCACAAATTCCCAGCGTGTAGGATTTGGTTCAGAATGCTGTCCCTTGCTTTGGTTTTGGAGAAGTTAAAATAATTAGGCTAAGCCAGGAAATTTACCTAGGCTTTGTTGTTTGTGTTTTGGGGTGATTGGCTCAGGTGGGTTTGTGCAGGGTTTCCTTTCCTGAATTTTATGTTTTAGTGTTCAATAACACGAGATGATGTTATTAAACAAGTCCTCTGCTTGTGTTTGAAGAGTTGCAAGAACTGTGTTATCCAGTGGCTCAGGAAGTGCATGGATTCTGGCTGCTATGTCTCTCTCCTGCCTGCGAAACATAACCTCTGGTGGTCAGGGAATGTGCATCTTCCCTCTGTGTGGCCTTCTCCTCAGGCCCTGAACTTGGTGTTCCACTGGTTGTCTGTGTCCATGTGGGGCTCTCGAGTCCGTGACTTTTTAGTGGTGGTTTAAAAGTGTGTGCAGTGGCTTCTGTCACCTGGCTTTACAGAGTGTGGGTGTTCGCTGGCAGGTGCTCTGTGCCACGGTGTGTACCAGGGACAGCCCTGTGCAAAGCAGCTGTGAGGAAAACCTCTTGCAGAGGCCTCCTAATTGCACCAGAGAGAAGGAAGAATCTCTGCAGGACAGGAGTGGCAGCCAAGAGCAAGATGAGGAAGGAGTGGTTGGTAGCTGGCTGTTTCTTGGCTGATCATATTTCTCACCTGGAAGTTTAATACAACCTGTACCTGAAGTGATGCTGCTGCTCAGTTCATCCAGTCTTGGAGGCTTTGCCTTGATGGGTCTCTGTTTCTCTTCCATTTCTTAGGTACAGGCATTTAGGAAGGGAAGGGAGTGTCAATGTTGGGTGGATGAGGAAGGATCCAAGGTGCTGAGCAGTTGGACTGGCTCTGTTTCTTCCTCAGTCCTTCCAGCCTTGAAACAGGTTTGATTCCATTGGAGCCCGATTTACTCCTGTGCGCTCCTTTGCTCAGGTTGTGCCCCTGACAAAAATCTGAGGGCA
Organism: Sinosuthora webbiana; assembly: GCA_013397395.1. Taxonomy (NCBI): domain Eukaryota; kingdom Metazoa; phylum Chordata; class Aves; order Passeriformes; family Sylviidae; genus Sinosuthora; species Sinosuthora webbiana. The sequence continues at coordinate 58,532 of VXBN01013883.1, read as the reverse complement.
GCAAATGAAAAAGTTCACGTCTCCAGGAAGTGCTTGGGAGGGACCTGTTGATAAGGCTTTTCATGATGTGATAATTAGGGTGTGTACACTAACACTAGGCCATCCCTAGCTATGGATGGCTGAAATGTGTTTCAAGTAGGGCTGCCCAAATAATAAATGCCTGTTTGTTTTGCAGGGAGAGATGGAAGAAAGAAAAAAATTGTTGCCAAAGGTGATCTCAAATCCAAGGTCACATTTTATTTAAGCAAGCAGGTGGTATCCTTGAACACATCCTCAGCAGGCAAAGTACTGAACACCATACTTGAGTGTTTGCCTCAAATTTGTTCTCCGTTGTTTTAAAAGTAACCTAGAAGTGTTCTAGTTCCTGGGAAAGGGGCCAATGCAGAATCAATCATTTATACCATTGCTGCTCTGGAAAGCTAAAACTTGCTAAAATCCTAAAATCTGTGTTAAGTGAAATTTTTTTTCGGATAGGCCAGATGGGCCTATGCTCAAAAGTCCTGAACTTTTTCCTGAACTCTGATTTCCCTGGTACAGGAGGTTACAAACAAGAGCTATAACTGAGTGAGTTTTGTGTGCAATAGTCCCTTGGAGCAGTTAATAATCTGAAAAGCCGTCAGACTGCCTGCATTATTTGAGCACAAAGAAAGTAAAGCACTAGGTGAAATTGGGTGTAATTTGGCAGTGATTTCAGGCAATTTGTGACACGGATACGAAACGATATTGTTAGAATAAAACAAGAGTGTAGGTATTTTGCTGAGAGCATTGCGGTGTACCCTGTTGTGTCACCCACTCGTGGCATTGTGAGGATGCCATTGTACAACTGGGCATCCTGGGCAAGGGAGAGAGAGTTGCAGCCTTTGCTGTGCTTTAGAACCTCCCCGTGCTGCAGTGTGGCTGAGCAGGGCTCAGCTGCCTGAGCAAACACAGATCGCTCACCTTACACAACACCGGACGCGCTTCTTCAATTAGCATTTGTGTGGATCTGATCTGCTGAGAGAGGAAAGACGTGGGCTAGGTGGAAAGAGATTGAAGGAGGCAAAAAGATTGCAGAAAATGAGGAAAGGAAGAGGACTTTTCCTTCTCCTGGGCAGAAGTGCCTCTGTAGTTACTCTGTCCTGACCCTCCAAAATACTTTGAGCTGTGTTCTGCCATCACCAGTCTTAACATTTGTACAGGTGTTTATTTCCTTCCCTCCACTTCTCAGCTTTCTCCTCCCTGAATTTCAGGGGAAAATAAAAATCTGTTGAATTCTTCAGTGATAACTTTGGCTGCTTTGGCAGTAGTGTGTGACTGTTATTTTTCCAGAGGAAAAATGTCTGAATGTGAATTACATTCTGCTTATCCTCAAAGTGAGAGACTTCAGAGTTTGACCTAATCTTGCATTAGGATCTGTTTACCCTTACCAGAGCTTCCACAGCAGTGGGCTTACTAAAGTCTGGATGTCTGTCCTTTTATACTGGCAATTGATGGTTGAGCAGATGCATGAGAGGAAGGCAAGCAGTGTTTAACAAAGCTGATTATTTTCTTCTGATAGCTAATTGTTATTTTAGACTAACCTTCGTGCTAGCTGTGGTTAGATTAAATATCTGGTTTGTGTTCATGCCTCATGAGTTATACTTTACAGGCGACTTACATGAATATTTGTCTGCCCTACAGAATACTACATTATATTTGTCTGCACATACTGCTTCTTAATGACTTTTTAATAGTGCTTGGTCAGTATTGAAAAGCTTTCTATATGTTTGCCAAGCAGTCACAGTACCTATTTTTCTGCAAGTAGCTAAAGGTGCTGAACTGATTGCTGTTTATAAAGCAAACTTGAAATGTGAAGCAGTGAGACAGAAATCCTCATCTGATTGTCTGGGAGTAGCTGGAGAAACCCGGTAATGGACAATGTACTTGGGCACAAGAGAGGCCGTCTGATCATTGATATTAAGTGTTAACATATTTAATTGTAGATTCTTGGCACTGTGGGACGTGTTGCAGCTGTTTTGATTCTGACCAAATGGTCTTCCCTGCATCTCCTTTGTGGTTTTGGTGACACTGGGCCAGTCTGCAGCGTTGGAGCATTGGTTGGAGAACATGGGATCTGGTAGTTCTGTAAATGTCAAGTACAAGTACTCCCTGCAGAAGTCTGAAAATGGTGAGTTATTCTTAGTAAAGTGATCTTTTCCTGTTTTCTCCTGCGTGTACTGTTGTGAGGTTGCACTGAATGTGTTTCTCCTCTGGGTTACCTGGTTTTCTTCACAGCATTGAAGTGAGATTTTGTCTTTCAGTATCCTGTGACAGGGATTTCAACGAGGAGTAGGTTAAAATCCACCCAAGCCTAACCAGAAATGAAGCAACAGTTAGAACCAACACCTGCTGGATTAAACACTTGCTGGGTAATGCAGGTGTTGTGTCTGCTGACAGTGAGACAGATGTCACCCTGCTACTTCCCCTGGATTGTTTTCCAAGGCTCTTACTGGCACAGGACTGGTTAAGCAAAAGCGTTAGCAAAGCCAAAATAAATCTGGTTACAAAGAAGGTGAGATGGTGTGGCTATGAAAAGCTGTAAAACAAAAAGTGTGCATTTTGTCTAATTACATCAGCACAGTGCTCTTAATCTCTGCTAATAATCTAAACTTGTTTGTGTCTCTCAAAGCTGTGGTGATTTATTTTTATGAAGCCCTATGTAATTGTATCAATTTTGAGGGTGTGTGCGTGTGTCTGCTGTGGAACAAAGGGAGTTGATGAGGGAGACCTTAGATGTAAGGAAGAGTTTAAATAAGCAGTCTTGTCTTTGTTGTTTGAATCATGCAGGCACCAGCACTGGCAGAACAGCAGCATGGGGCAAACTGTTTGCAAGTGCTTGGAAAAGAAAATAAGGATTGAAAGTGGGGATAAGGTTGTGACTCAGACTTTTGTTTGTTACTGTCCACTGGAAACTGTTTAAGTTAGTTTAACTTTTTATTTAAGTTAGACTTAGTATGACCTGTCACTCATAGCACCAGAGGTCCATGGACTTTTCCCAACAAGTTCAGGGTTATTTTAAGATGATCAAGTGTAACACAACACTTGTTACTTATTTGAAGCCGTGTATTACATCTGATACCTCAGCAAGTTTCCCACAGCAGTAAAGCCTCTGTGAATTTCTAGCTTTTGGTTCTCAACGTCCTTCAGATTGGCCATCTGCAGCAGGGCAGCTGCTTAGGACTTTCTGCCCAAATGCAGTGTGCCTGATGTCATCCCTGTCCCCCTATACAAGGTCTGAAGGCTGTTTTCAATGGAAAATGTAGGAGCAGAGCTGTTCAACTAGCCCTGCCTTGGAGTGAAATCTGGTTTGAGTGCTGCCACTTTGGTATATTTTCAGCAGCTTATATGATAAATGGTTTGGATCATCATAAAATGTGGCTAAGTCTTTCTCTTCTTTGTTGAATTTTCCAAAATTTTCCAAACTGATACAAATACTTGCAGGTATAACTCACCCAGGTAAGCTGCAAGATTAGAATACCTGTTTTTTTCAGTTACAGAGTCAGTCTCTGTAAAAGCAGAATAAAAACCAGTGTCTTGCCTATCTGGGGCTTAAATGCTGTGGATGGTGGTATTTATGTTAACTGTCACTCATAGGTTGATAACATGTCTTTCATAGGTTTAATTTTTACTGTTTCAAAGGTTCTGGTTTTCATTGGTATGTGTGGAGTCATCACAAGGAATTTTTTCAAAGCCCAGCAGATCAGTAAGCATTTTCTTAGCGAGAGAGCAGGCAAAGAATACAGAAGTTATTCCTGAGTTAAGGCTTGCCAAATCTTACCTTCTTGCCCACAGCTTCAGCGTGTCTCAGCCCCCTGCTGAACAGCAGCTGTAGATCTTCCTTTTTTTGTGCTGTGCAATTCCCAGTGCTGAAAGAGAATCATAATTTACAAGGGTTACTGTTTTCAATATATAATCCACTGAGATACCTTCTTTAGGGAAAGGCCATTGTTTCCTGCTGAAGTACCTGGAGGGCCATTTGTTGTGTAATTAATGCAAGCTGATTGAATTAATATGATCTCTGTCTCTTTGCCAGTGTATAGCAGCCTTTGGGTGGAGGTGAGGGATTTTCCTCTTTTTAATGAAGATTTTCCCCCACACCTGCCGTTGCTCTCCCTGCTTTGGTGAATGTGGCAAGGGGATATTCCTTCTGCAGCAGGCCTAGTTCCCTACCTCTGTTGTTTCCCTTGGATTTTGAAGCCAGCCTGTGGATACAGCAGTCATCCCTTTCCCCCCTCAGCTAAAGATGACAGAGAAGCAGGGTTAGAAGATGTTTGAAGTATAGGGCTCACAGGTGGGGCTCCAGAAAGGAACAAGAAGGGATGCAGTGTAATCCAAAGGGAGATGCCAAGTAACAGAGCTGGTCCAAGTGGGATCAAGGCCAGCTAAGGAGGATGAGAGATTCTAGAGGTAGTAAAGTTCCGTGGCAGAACTTGAAAAAGGAAATGTGAAACTACGCCAATGCATTTCACTTGAAATATGCACACACCCCATCTGAAATAATCTTTGAAGGGAACACACTGGAACTGGGAGAATCCAGAGGCTGTGTTCTAAAGATCAAAGGGCAGATAGCCATAATTTGGTGGGAAGCACCTGGTGTCAGCACTGGCTGTGACTTGAACCTCAAACAGGCACCTGGAAATTCTGGCATCTCGTTCATTCTGTGTGATTAAATGGCAAAAGTTCTGCCTCCCTTTATTCACTGTGGGTATAGTTTTGTCTTTATTTTATGGTAAGGTAATTGTATGTTGATATTTATGCTACAATAGAGTCCTTCTGAAGTTCTTCCACAACTGCAAAAGCTGAGGTATTTATTTGGCATACAGAGAGGTAGAAAACCCCCATATTTTTAAGGCTCTAGAAGGAACCTTGGTATCTTGCCTTCTCCCAACTCTTTGCATGGCCTCAGTTAAGTTTCTGGTTTCCTGAAGCCCCAGCAGCTAGAGATGGTAAGATGGACATAAAAATGCTCAAGGTAGGCAGAAAGGGAGGATATTGTCTAATAATACTGGTAAACTTGTTAGGGCTTTTAGACCTTAATAATTTGTTGTTAACGCTGGTGCTGAGGGACCAGCAGTAATGGCTGGAAGTGCTTCAGAGGTCTCTGGTCAGGCAGGGTCAGGTCAACCTCTTGCAAAAAAGAAGGCAAAAAAAAGAGGGTTTTTTGCCCTTAGGCACAAGAATACAATTCCTGGAAGCTTCTTCCTGAGAAGGAAAGGTTCTTTTCCATGTTCAGGCGTGGGGAAGGAGCCACTGCAGGTACCTGAGCTGCAGGCAGTGCCCCTGAGCAGCTTGGTTCTGTTCTTGTCCTCCAGCTTTCAAGGCAGCTGTCTTGATCCAGCAGTGGTATCGGCGCCACGTGGCTCGGCTGGAAATGCGCCGCCGCTGCACCTGGAGAATCTTTCAATCCATTGAGTATGCCTGCGAGCAGGATCAGATCCAGGTATGGTGCCAAGGAAAAGAGCAGCTAGGAAAGCAAAAAGGAAAGTGGTTTCTGTGCGTCCATGGACTTTTCTGGCTGCTGGCTGGTAACCCTCCAAGTGCTTCAGTAGGCCAGGGACTGGCCCCTTTTTAACCTGTTTGATTCCCTGTCTGCTTGTGTTGCATAAAACACAAAGTAATAAGCCTCAAAAGCGAGCCATTTAACAGAGCTTTTCTGGAATCTGAACAGAATAGGCAAGTCTGTTTGGTTTGTTACCTTTTAACTTGGATTAAAATTCTCTTACATGGCTGCCTTGCTCTCAGGGGGAGGGAGGGCTCATAGCATACTTCTGCCTGTGGTTGAAGATAAAGCCACTGTTTTAACTTCATCTCAAGACAGTCAAAACTTAAATGGGTACAATGAGAGTTGCTGTACATACCAGACAGCATGAGAAGGGCAGAGTTAATACTTCCAGAAAGAAGATCATGATAGGTTGCTACTCTGTTGAATTTCATTCCGGGGTGAGTGATGGGCTCTCCCTCTTCCTGCAGCTTCACAACTTCTTCAGTTACCTCATGGACCAGTTCACACCAAGCAGCAGCAAAGAGAGTAAGTTTGTTTGCTGTTTGTAGATGTGGTACCAGCAGCTCCAAAGGCTGCACCCTGTATTATTCATTGTGCAGTGCTGGGCAATCTTCTGGATGGCACATGTGGCCAAGAGTCTCAAGAGTGATGGCACCGGGAATAGAGAGTGAGTTATCTGGAGACTATGAGCTGTGCAAGGGATGTGGGGCAATTTCTGCTCTTAGGAGCTGGAAGAAGGCACAAAAGCTCGGTATGTTTTCACAGGATGGTGCACACTGCACCATGGAGATTTGTCTCTGCAGCCTTTCCCCCATGGCAGCTTTTGCAGCAGTGCCAAGCAGTACCCAGCATCCATGGCTGTGACTGCTCCTGAGTGCCAGCCTAACCAAGCAGCTCTTCTGTAGCAAATAACTAGAATGGTACCTGGACTGGAGCCAAATAACTACTTTTTCCTCTCTCTCTCTCTCTCTCTCTTTTTTTTTAATCAACCCCACTAATCTGCTATCCAGGGGATTTTATCAGTCGCATGTTCATAAGTGGGGAAAGTTACAAAGAGGCAGAGCTGGAAAAATACTGTGACTATGAATCTATAGAGGTGCCAGACTCCTACACCGGACCCCGACTCTCTTTCCCACTCCTCCCTGACCATGCCACGGCCTTGCTGGAAGCTTTCCAACAGAACCAAGTAAGGATCCTAAAAAGGTACCATGCTTTCCCCTTCTCTGAACAGGGCTGTAGGATCAATAATCTGGTCTTAGCTCTCTTACCAAGCTCAGTTGATTGGAGTATAACAAGCTGGCTGGCTGTTAAACAAAATGGGCTTGGAAACTATATGGTATTTCCTAATGCCATAGAGATGTTCTTTCTGAAAATATACTCCTGACAAAATGGAACACTTTATGTAGGGGTACCAATATCAACCTGAATTTCATTTTCAAAGGGAAAAATCAGCAACAGGTCATGTTGAAACTTTTCATCATTTTTTGTTCATATTTCTCAGTTTGTAAATAAGTATAGGATGGCCCAGAGGGAAACAGCCAATTACAATGTTTTGTGCTATGCAACTTGTACTCAGATTTAAAATGTAAATTGGGAGTTTTTTGATGAGGAAGTTTAGTACCACTCCAGCACTAACAAGACGAGCCTTCATACAACTGCAGTGTTTTTCTGCCATCCCTCAGCTGATGTGCTGAACTGCAAAATAGGCCAAAACATCCCTTCTCCAAAGAGAACTTCTAAACCAAAGGTTTCTCATGTCCCAGCTGTATTAAATGCCTACAGCCTGGCTTTGAGCATATCTATCACTGCAGGACACGTGGAAACTCACAGACTGGTTCGGTGTGGAAAAGCTAGGAAAGATCTAGAGGAACAACTTCTTACCTGTGTTACTGGGCTGGATTTTCTGCTGCTCCTGCAGGTGGTGTGGCCTAGTGGGTATAGCCTCGTCCACAAGGTGCTGGGGCTCTAGGGTTGCCTTGCCAGCCCTCTCAGTGCTGAGGCCGGGCTGCCTTGGGCAAGTGTCTGCCATCCTGCTGTTTCCCAATATTTCCCTCACCTTGTTTGTAAGCCCATAGGTCAGCAGTTACTATGGGCTTACATAGAGACTGCCATCCCAGGGAGAGTTTCTGCCATCCAGGCTATCCTGGTGGAGTCTTTGCAGCCACAGTGGTGCTGCTCAGAGGCCACTGATTTCCTGCTTTAATCCCTTCACTTTCTCCTAGTAGCAGCTCCATGCTCGCTATGTCTTAAACCTCCTGCATGAGACCAGGAAGCACCTCAAGCAGTTGCCAAACATCAGCCATGTCTCCACCTGCTACAGTGAGGAGGTCACCGTGTGTGGTGGGTGCCTGGCAGCCTCCGGGATGGAATGCTCCTATGGGAGGGTGGGGCAGAGAGAAAATGATAGTGAGAGCACAATGCCCCCCTCTGTACTTGGAACACAAATGCTCTCTACAAGCAAAGTGTGTGATGCTTTGAGAGGCAGCTGGGTCTGTCTGAAATAGCCAGGTGGTCTTTTTTCTCTCACCCCAAACTCGGAGCTGTTTTACTAAACCACAGAAACCACACCCAGCTGAGGACTGGTCACAAAACTAGTAGTGGTCTGATCTGTTCTGTGGTCTGGGATTATATAAACAAACAAAATCTTGGAGGTGTTCTGGGTGAGCACCAGCACATGCATGCAGATCCAGAATGTTAATGCATCTTTGCATCCTATAAGTAAATTTGAGACTAAGCTTTTTAATGTTTTCCTACTCTTACTAATGTTAAAATGTTGAGATATTTCTGAAAACATGTAGCATAGAGTTTTGCCTGCAGTCAACCTCTGGAAAACAAACCTCTCTCTCCAATATTATGTTAAATGAGAATTAGATCGTTATTTTGAATGCAAAGCTTTCTCCCATGTAATGACAATTTTGTGCAATGTTGTGCCATCACAAGAGGTAAATGAACAAAGCTTCTAAATCAGTGTTCAGCAGATGGCATAGGGGTTTTTTACTGTCCTTCTCAGACTGCAACTCAAGCCTTACATCATGTCCTTTTCTGCTAGGCTTGCACTTCCCAAAGTATTTCAGTGGTGATTAATTTGTAAAGGACATAGCTCATAGGAAGTTATGTATTGGTGCTTTTTTAAGTTTAAGGTAAACATCCTGTGACTTGTCTCTTTGTGCCTGTTAGGAGACTTGCATGGCCAGCTGGATGACTTGTTCCTCATCTTTTACAAGGTAGGCACTAAATTTGGAGAGGGATGCTGTCCAGACATTGCAACGGGTATCCCATGGGTCATGTTGAGAAGTGTTTGCAAAACTGGGCCATTCATGTGCAGTTCTCCAAGTAAATTTGATTAGTTTTAAATGGCTTCACGAATCAGTAGCTTATTCCCTTGCTGACTTGGGAATCTGATATCCACGTCCCTTTTATTAGTGCCAATGGGTATTTTTCTAGTGCTGATACCAGTGACAACCCTTTGTGACTGCCAGTTTCACTGCTGGGGCCCACAGGATGAAGATGAGCAAGGATCTGTTGAAACCTGGGACAGGAACGAGAGACTATGCAGCTGGAGGGAGGGGCATATGGACACCTTGGGGAGGCCTCTCGGGTGACATCTGCCTGTTCCTTGCTTTTACAGAATGGCCTTCCTTCCCCTTCCAAGTCCTACGTGTTCAATGGGGACTTTGTAGACAGAGGCAAGCAGTCCCTTGAGATCCTTGTTATCCTCTTTACTTTCCTCCTGATCTATCCCAAGGAGGTTCACCTCAACCGCGGGAACCACGAGGACCACATGGTGAACTTACGGTACGGCTTCTGTGCAGGGCTGAGCACGATGCCGAGGGCGTTGTGCAAAATCCCGCTGAGCCTCCTTTCTCCTGTTCCTTTAGGTATGGTTTCACCAAGGAAGTGATGCAGACATACAAGGTAGGCTTATGTTTGGTAGGTAGCTGCTTTGCCATGTGAGACATGCATTTAGAAGACTTGATGCTTTATCTCTTTTTTCTTTCTCTCAGGTGCATGGGAAGAAAATCTTGAAGATGTTCCAGAATGTCTTCTGCTGGCTGCCCCTGGCCACCCTGATTGATCAGAAAGTCCTCATTATTCACGGGGGCATCTCTGACACCACTGACCTGGACATGCTTGAGAAAATTCAAAGGGACAAAGTAGGTTTTATTTCCCAGTTATTACAAGAGACAACAGTGTTGCTGATTTGTGGTGAGGAGCTCATTTCTACATGTCAGCTTAGCTGTTGACAAGGCAAATTTAACAGATGGTTTTCCTAGACAAACTTGTGTTTTAGGTATAGGCTTTGGTTTGTTAGTGTGTGTGCATGAGCTGTGAAGGGATGAAGCATTGTTGGCTTCTGAAATATGTGCTGGTGCTGAAGTAAAAATACAGTGATGATGAGACATTGTCCCATAGTTCCTCAGCCTGTTTTTATCCCCTAGATTTCCAGAAGGATTTTGATAAATCATTTAACTTGTCTCTGTCTCACTCTCTAGTTGGGAAATACCACTTTCCTTCTCCAAATAGAATGACAACTCTTGCATTAATTAACTCTTGCATTCCAGTCATTAATGCTTCCTTTGCTCTACTGCATAGTTCCCATTGCAGAAGAAATCTGTGTGAAGTCATGAAGTCAACGAGGAAGAGTGAGATGTGATGGATGTGGGGCCCAGCTGTAAAAGCAGGATGGCTTGTCTGAGACGATGGCACTAATAGTTCCCCATAGTCAAGGAGCAGCTGGTGGCAGAAGGGAGTGGGGCTTGGAGGCTTGGGTCACTTGAAGTCTGCCAATGGAAGATGTTAGAGTTGGAGATCTGGGTTTTCGTGCTGTGTTATCAGTTCCGCTTCTTTCATATCTTTCAGTTTGTTTCTGTGTTAAGGCTGAAGAAAAGAAAGGAGTCAAGTAGAAAACCAGAAATACAGGCCATAAATGGGGAGAGGGAATCAGGCGCTGATGCAGCAGGGCATGAGGCAGCTCCCAGGTTATCTCTGCAGCCCCAGTCAGCCCAGGCTCCCAGCACAGCCAACAGGCTGGAGTTCTCCAGGTGGCTCCGGCAGACGGTGCAGGAGCAAATCGACACGTGCCGCCGGCTGGTGGACATCAGCGAGTCAGAGCCAGAGGAGCTCACCTATTCCAGCATGGTCTCCTTGAAGGATGTGGATGAGCAGTGCTGGACTCGCCAGGAGGAGTGGAAGCAGGTGAGGAGTCCAAGCAGTGTCCTGAGCTGGGTGTGCTGTGGGTGCTTCCTGCAGCAGTTGGTCCTGCAGTGGTAGGTGGCCAGGAGGGGCTGCTCTGCGAGGCTGTGGGGATGTTTTGTTGGGTACCTTTGTCACCTCCTGGGAGGAGCAGCTGGCGACTTCCTTTCCTTTTTTCCAGCCTGAGAGTCTCTTCTGTGTGCTCTGAAACCACAGTCACTTAGTTCACATTACATGTGACCTGCCAGTGCTGCACACCTTTTCACTATAGCGCTATCTATTGAAGTCAAGGTTAAAGAGATTAAGCTTTAATCCAAACAGTGGTTACTGAGTCAGCACTTGTATTTCTGGAGGCTGCAGAATGTCCTGGCTAGAGAACAAAGGCGCTTAATACTAAGACTGCTAACAGCCTCAGGATCTGCTGGTTGTTCTTGCCCTGGGACTTGTGTTTTGGGATGGAGGAAGACAGGCAAGGTTCTCGGACATCTTAAAGCTAGCAAAGGCAAAGCTTGGATCAGGCCTGACTTATGCACATCCCTCTTTCCCCAGACACTTTGGATGTGCCTGTAGCTCCTGGCCAACAACATTGCCACTTCTGAGGTGGCCCAGATCTGTGACAGTCTTCAGCTGGAATGCAGGAAACATGTCTCTTCCCCTGCACTATGGTTATAGCAGCGGTCTAGGGAGGAATTCAGAGACTGAGCTGTATTTGCTTAGTGAACTTTTCCAATCCTTTCAGATTTTAGATGTCCTCTGGAGCGACCCCATGCCTCAGGAGGGCTGCAGAGAAAACAAGGTGCGAGGTGGCGGCTGCTACTTTGGGCCTGATGTGACGGAGAAGTTCCTTGAGAAGCACAGCTTGCAGTTCCTGATCCGCTCTCACGAGTGCAAGCAGGAGGGCTACGAGTTCTGTCACAACCGCAAGGTCAGCTGGGGGTGGTGTGAAGGATACTTGGGTTTCCATCCTTGTCAGGGTGGGGTTTCCAGGGCGGGGGTGGCTTGTCTCAGTTCTGCATTTCGTCCAGTGGGGCTTTAAGCACATGAAACATCCTTGAACAAGCTTATTGGGAGTTAACTGAAGTGTGTTTCCATCTGAAGTCTTAGTTCAGGGCAGTCTGGAGCCATGTGCTCTGCTGGGGACATGGCTGTGCAGGCAAACCATGTCTATGGTGTTTGAGAAAAGTTCTGAACCCGCTTGTGCCATGGCCCCCACTTAGTGCAGCTGTTCCTGCAGATGAGCTACAAAAGGCTGTTACTGCGTTGTTTACATGTATATAAATATTACAGGATGTATGTACTGACTGCAAATGCCTCTTTTTTTCGGGATTAGGTGCTGACCATCTTTTCAGCCTCAAACTACTATGAGATTGGCAGCAACAGGGGAGCCTATGTGAAGCTGGGACCAGACCTCATCCCCCACTTTGTTCAGTACCAAGCAAACAAGACAGCCCATATGCTCACTATGACCCAAAGGCAAGGCTTTCCAGTTGCTCTGTATTTGCCAAGTCAAAATTCCCAAAGGGAAAACTTCCTGAGCTTTTAGAAAGTTTGACTCTGGACATGAACTTTCACAGCTTGATTTTCTAAAGAATAGCTCTAAAGGAGGGATCAAGCTCTGTACTTGAAGTTACTGAGGAAAGCTCAAGGGTCGAGAAGGGAATGTTCACAAAATTCCAAAGGGATTTTTCTAAAGGTTGCTGATTTTTCAGCTTTTCTTTTCCATGTCAGGTTTTAACTTCTGACCTTTGCTGAGGTTCTCTTTTGCTTTGTCACTTCACAAATGAATGCAAGGACTCATGGCATCAGCTGCAGGGAACTGTGCCCTGGGCATGCAGTGCCTTGTCACAAGCACTGAGATGCAGCTGTAGCTGTGTAGAGCAGTTGTGTGAGGATCTGGGAAATCCATGGACAAGCCAGGTAGAGCAGTGAGAGGGAAGGTGCAGTTCTTATGATTTGTGGCAAGTCCTTAACGTGCTTCTCTCTTTTCTGCATCCTCCAGAATCAGCAGAGTGGAGGAGTCAGCCTTTCGAGCCTTGCGGGAAAAGCTCTTTGCCCACACCTCAGCCCTCATCAGTGCCTTCAAGGCCTATGACGGGGACAATACAGGTAACAGCGCTGAGGGACGTGCGGGTTCATTGCCTGGTTGGACGGGGCTGAAGTGACTCCGTTGAGTTTGTGGCTGGCTGGGAGACTGCTCACTGCCAGCTGTCACCAGCTGTCATGGGGAGGCTGTATCAGACCTTACCAGGGGTCATTTGCTGTTACTCAGTCGCTGTGGATGCCTCTGAGTGACATCATAAAGTGGGTGTGCCATTAGCCTAATGTGTAGTAATGGAGGCTGGTCCTAGAAGAACTCCTTGCAGCTGGAGTACTGCTGAAGCATTGGCAAAGACGACCTGGAACATGTCTGTTGTGTCACTTGGAAAGGGCTGGGTGGTCTCTAGAGCCCCTTCATCCCTGGAGTCTAAAATCACTGGGAAGAGGAAAGTGAGGGATGTCTTCCATGACAGTTGTCTTTGTCAGAGCCTTAAGGAAGGAGCTGAGAGTTCTTACTTCTCTGGCAGACAGGAGTGCTGTGCTGGTGCAGTGACCAAGAGGTGTTGCTGAGAACTGTCCAGTGGTGGGCTGGGGGAGAAAAGAGATATGGTGGCTGGCAGAACTGCTCATGGGGAGAATTGCTTTCCTCCAGGCAGCCAAACTGCTCATAGGAATCCAGCTCAGTTGTTAGAGCAGCTGCTAAAATGGGCAGTGGGCTGCAAATTTCTAATGAAATAGCCGAAGTTAGTGACTTGTCTTTGTTCAAATGTTTACAGCTTCATAGCCTTGATTTGTTGCAATGATAAAAAACTTGCTGAGGCTTGGGTGGGAAGCGTGCGTGCGCCTGCACTGCAAAATAATGCTGTGCTGTCAGCAGCACCTAGGCTGTGTATGCGTCACAATTCAGGCTTTTTCTTGGCCTTTATGTGCTTTCCCCTATCTGTGTCCCAGAGGTGTCTCCCTTTTCCCTCCAGGAAGGATCACGCTGAGCAACTGGGCCACAGCAGTGGAGTCAGTGCTGCGGCTGGGACTGCCCTGGCGAATGCTGAGGCCGCAGCTGGTGCGCAGTACCCAGGACGGCATGCTGGAATACAAATCGTGGCTGGACGACCTGGCCATGGAGCAGAGGAGCCAAGAGGTAAGCACTCACTCCCTTCCATCAAAGCATGATGTGAGCAGCTGCTCACCAGATCCCCAGCATGTACAAATCCATTATGGCACGAAAGGACAGTGGATGGTTCATGCATAATCCAAAAGCAGTGAAAAAGTTGATAGAAGTCTTGCCTGAGCTCAAATAGTCCTGAGGCACCCAGCCCATTTTACAAATAGGTGATGGATGTGAAATCAAAATTTAGAAGTAGTTTTGGATGCGTGCTTGTGAGTAGGAAACTGTATTCCACTCTCCAAGTAGCAGCTTCTTAATTATGCCCAGCAAACGCAGCTCTGCAGTGCTTATAAAATGCAGCCTGGCTCGCTGTGAGCCCAGAAGAGTGCTCTTGAGAAGGGACAAGCTGCTGATGGTCTGTTCTGCAGCTGCACGGAGGACCCAGTCATCACACACCTGGTTGATAAGGCACTGCTTTGGCAAGTTCTTGAGAGCAAAAAATATTCTTATTTGTGGAGACATCTGCAGTAACAACTCCGAGAGAGCGGAGGTGTCAGAAGGATAAAAACTGTGATCATGTCTTTCAGCACATCCAGTCGAGTTTGCTGGAAGTCATTTATCGAAACAGATCCAACTTAGAGACCATATTCAGGATCATAGACAGAGACCATTCAGGTAAGCAGGTGTGCAGGGGGTGTTGATCACTGTCTTGTGTTCCCTTCTGCTTTGGAGCTTCCTTTAGTAAGTATAGAGGTGTTTTAGTTTAGGCTTGCTCCCTCCCACGCTTCTGAAATGTCCATTTGTATTATGCCTCTTTGCTGCTTTGAGTTGTGTTTTAGCCAGTGTTCTCCACATTAGGAGATGTAGCTGCAGCGTGTACAACTCTCCTCCACAGGTCTCATCTCCTTTGAGGAATTCCAGCAAACCTGGAAGCTGTTCAGCTCCCACATGAACATTGAACTCACGGATGATGGCATTAATGACTTGGTTCGCAGCATTGACTTCAACAAGGATGGGAACATTGACTTCAACGAGTTCCTGGAAGCCTTCCGCCTCGTCAAACAGTGCCCGGCGTGAGAACCTGCCGAGGGTTGCCACGTCCCATGCCTTGATTTCTACAAAGCCAGCACTGTCCCACCTAACCTGGAGCGTGCCTGCAGATGGCAAGCAGGGAAAGGGAAGGCAGGTGCCCAAAACAGACATCACTGTAGGCAGCAGCTGTGACCCATTTGGGGAAGGTAACAGGTGAAATAGATGAGCTGCACTTCAATTTGGACCGTTTTTAAAATAAGCTGCATTTTAAGTAGTTTCCTGCTCAAAGGGAAGTTGCAACTTAGCTTGTCTTGTCAATGTGAGGAAATGTTACAGGTATATTCAAGAGCAGTAAAGTGGAAGTCAATGTATTACTTGTAGTTTTAAGGAGGTAGCTTGATCACAGCTTTCCTTTTAATAAACTGTTTTTTCTAGATTGCTGTTGCTTGGCTGTTCATTTCTTCTCTAGTTAACCCTGTGAGCAGCAGTGCTGTTCCAGTGATGATAACTACTTCCCTGCTGGTGTTCCGCTGCTGTGGTAAGCTTGTTCTGCAAGTTTGGAGCTACTAAGTACATGTAGTAGAGCAGAATGTTGGAAAAAATACCTCAAATGTGCAACACTGTCTCTAGCAGGGGGACTTGTTTAAGAAATCTATTGAGATAATTTCATTCTCAAAGCCCAGGATAGTAGATCAAGTAGCCCCCTGCTAGGAAGGCTATGCTGCATATTCAAGTTATTTTCAAAGCATGGCAGGACTGCAGCTTGTGAAGTGGGGTGGAGCACCAAGAATTTGCAAAACAAGAAACAATGTGTTTCTCAAATACAAGCAGCTCAGTCTGGCAGGGGGCCCATGGCAGAAGACTTAAGACTGCCACCCTAGCCCCCAAGAGAGAGTTCTAGTCTCACTGAATTTCTTAGAGCTCATCCCCAGTGCAGACAGTTTACTAACTGGAACTATGCTTCCAAAAGGAAACTAATCCTGTTCCCCCTTAACTAGAGTTCCACATACGCTTTTCCAATTGTAATGGAATCATGGTTCCACAAACACTCTCAAATGCACAATACAGGTCCCAGCAGATTGCAGCTGTATTTCTGTTTTTCCATCCTTCAAATTTAATGAATGAAATTAATTTTGATGGCTAATGAACAAAATGATTTTCCCTCTTCCCTGTTTGTTTCTGCTGTACAAACTCCTACTGCAGAGAACAGTGTTTTTTTGTTTCAGTTATTTTCAGTGACTTTTGTACTGAGGGGAAAAGCAGGTCTCTCTCCATGGCACGGAGTGAGTAGGTACCTGCTCTGCAGCGCTTGCTACCAGGCAGGATCTAAGGGCCACACCTTTCATATTGGTGTGGGGACTGAGGCTGCCAAGCAGCTCTGTGGCACTGCATTTGACAGCCTGTGACCTGCACTGCCCGGAGCAGAGTGAAGTGCACTTACCTGCAGTTGTGAGCAGTGTCACCGCTTTGCTGATGTCACCGAGAGCCAACACCACACACCACTTTATTACAAAGTCAGACTGAATTTATTACTCTTGGGCAATTTAAAAAAGGCAGGAGACAACGTCCAGACATTCTGTTACTTAGAGGGGCAGCAAAGCTTTGTATAATTCACAAACGTAAAGTGATCAAAACACAACCTTCAGCTCCTTGCAGTCCGAAGGAAGGACAGAAACTGGAGACACGAACTTTCTGCAGCTTGCCCCAGTAATCAACTGGTATTGCAGAGAACAACATAGTTACAGCAACAAACATCTCTGTAATGATTTAAATTAGCTGTTTACACAATGGTGCTACTTGATTGTTCTGACAGAAACACAGAAGCGGGCTAAGCTTTCCACAAACCGAGTCATTAGTGAAACAATCCCCTCAGCACTGCATTTTTAGGACAATGCTATTGTAAAAAAAGAAGAAAAAAAAAGAAAAAAATGTACAATAGTACATATAGTTTTATAGTAAAATGATATCTGAACAGATTCAGTTTTCCTTCTTTTGTTAAAGCATATACAGCTTTATAAATTATAAACCTTCCAAAGGTCAATTTTAAAAGCTTAGAAGAGGCTTTGCTAATTCTAAAAGTAACAGACAAAATACCATTTTGCTCCTACAAGATATGTGTTTTATTTTACCTCAACAGTTTTAGCCTTGGAAGGTGAGCCATGAACTCGACTACCATGTTCTGTGTAAACCTCCACCAGTCAACTGAAGACTCCCCCTCGGATGGGAATGCTCTCGTTCAGCCCATGTTCTATTAGCTTGATGTCCTCCAAGTCATCCTTGATGATGCTGATTAGGTGACTCAGCCCTTCTTGCTGCTGCTTCAGGTGCTGCAGATAGTTCAGAAACCAGCGTGAGTATTGTTCAGCTTCACAGACTCATTAGGTAATATTCCTCACAAGTGTCATGACTGGTGGCATTTAGCACATTGATAAGCCTGGCATCATCTCTTTGAGGAAGGAGTAACAGTGTTTTCTGTACTAACAGCCTATCTCCACACAGTGATTTTGTACAATAGCTTGGTGCCCTGGCACTGAGACCAGTTAAAAGGATGACTTCATCAAACAAGGCAAGAACGTGACATTGTAGATCCAGTCAGTGTGTGTGTGGCTTTAATGATGAAGTTCAAAGAGCAGGCCAGGATTCTACCCAGTAATACTTACTTGCTTGATTTCCCTTAAGAGGTCTGCATCTATGTAATAGCGCTCTTCAGCCCGCACTGCTCCAAAGTGGTTCTGCATCCTGATCTGGGACATGAGCTCATTCAGTCTGCCCTGGGAAGAAGAAGAGGCTTAAATCAAACACAACTCATTTACAGCTGGCAGAGCTCTAGTATCTACCATTCCTTGAGTCTCCAGGGCTGGAAGCATTGCTGCTCATTCAATTTTTAGATGTTCTGGAAGACATGCAAAGGGTAAGCCACTCCAGTATTTCCAAGATCTCAAAACTACTGAAATACCTATTGGCTATTCGGCGAAGAGCATGATGCTACAACCTACTCCCACTGCCAGACTGAAAGCCTCCCACAGCCAATAGATACATGTGGTTTGGAAAACTGACATGTTTTTAGTGAGGAAACCCCGGAGTTGTTAGCCAAACTGTCAGCCACTCACCTTGAACTGTGTGGGTGCATTAAGTTCACACTGAATTGTATCCAACTGTACACGAAGCTGCTCCTCATCTGCTTGAATGGCGTAGCCGCTTTTCCTTTGGATCTCCTGCTTTATTAGCACCTACAAAAGAAGCCCTCGGTGTTCATTAGAGAACACTTGGCCCATCCCTCTCCCCACCAGCCCATCCACATCTATTGCCTTTCCTTCAGCCTGTTTCTCACTAGATTTGTTGTGTCATTTAGTTTGCTGCTCTAGGACCTCAGGGAAGTCCCGTGGTTTTGGGTAAGTGAGAGAGAAGGTTCCCAAGTACAGCAGGCCTGGAGATTTCCCTGAAAGCTCTGCCTGGTGCTTAAATGAACACCTGTTAGCTGAAGTCAGAATAATTTTCAGCACTGGCCTGCACAAGATGGAACATACTCTCCTTCCCTCTGAGACTGCTTGTGGCACTAGACTGTGTCAAAGGACTTATTTAGATTATCCCTGTTACCTGCAAAGTTCTGTGCGAAAGTGCCATCAGCTTCCTTTTGTACTGTGCAATTTTTGCCATTGTTGTCGTTTGGTTTTTCTGCAGCTCACTGATATCTTCTGATATTATCTGCAGAGGAGATGGGAGTCAGTTGGAAGTCAGAGAAGTTTTTGATAACAGAACACGTTAGGCCTCATTTAAAACTGGGAGTTTCATGACACTACACCCCCCAGCAACTTGGTGTCCTTTACCCAGATGATTTTAGAAAGCTTTCTTCTATCTCTACTGTTCTGCTTTGGGTTTATTTTCATATGCAACTGGGATTTTCAGAAGACACTGGAAAACTGGTTGTCCAAATTTAAAAGTCCATGCCAATACAACTTAATAGAGCTGGTGTGGATTAGCCCATAACAAAACTGTAGGCTTGAACCTGAAACAAATGAAAGCCAAACCACACTGCTCAGTTTTGGGGCAAAAGGTCTATTTAAGGAATACATTAAGAACATGGTTCACATTTCAGTTTTGAACACACAGGGACAGGTGCCCTTAATAGCACATCCTTTGTCAACAGCAAGTCATGATAAAGATGAGCGACCTTACATCTAATCGAGTTTGATGCTGCTTGGTCATCTGATCCTGCACCTTCAGTCTTCTCAGCAGCTCCTTGAAACCCACCATTGGCACAGGAATAAGCCTATGAGAACACAAATAAAGATTACAACATGTTTTTATACTGGACACACGATAAGGATTAGTAATTATGAACAGACTCTAATATAAGGTTACAGATTATGCTGGTCTTCTATAAATTAATACATAACCATATCTTCTTTTGCTAAGCTCTAGAGTCCTCACTATTCCCAACAAGCTGTTCCTTTTTCATAAAGACACCAGCCCAATTTATCTGTAACTACTGGAGGGTACAAAAGTGCATCACCTGAAGCAATAAAGAGAAAAAAACCTTAACAGTTGCAAAAATAAGTCACAATAACTAATCCATGTAAAGGAGGACACCACACCTCCAGGGAACCCAAGTAAGACTCTTTATCCTGACAGCTCCTAAGCGCCTAAATGGGTAAAGGGATTAAGACAGGCACTTCCAGTAATCTTCACTGCTTTCAAGGGGATCAGCACTTGGCCAAGCTGTACTCAAGTAACTTTCTTGCAAGTTACCTGGAGGGTACTACGCAATTATTCTCTCTTTCTCCCCTTTCCAAGCCTTGTTGCAATACTTCAATACTTGGACAGACTATTGGACTTACTTATCAGGATCAGGATTATCAACTTTGGCTTGTTCCCATATAATAGGATCAACACCTGAAAAAAAAAAAAAAAAAAGGATTTTTAACATGGATATCTGAATAGAGAGATGTTACAGCTGCTAACCAGGAAAAAATGCCGTGAAATACACAAACCCTAGGAACTATGCTAACCCTGTTACATATGCCTGTTACACAAATTAAGGTTAATCAAACTAGGGTAGTTCTTTAAAAGTCCTGATACTGAGCAGGGGCAGTAAATTCAGACCCAAAGGCTGTCAAGCACTCCTGTAGGTTTGAAGGCAGGGGAAAGGAATAATCCATAGGTGCTCCCATTGGATAACCTATACTTTAAAGGGAGAAATTCCTACTGCTCCCACTGTATTCCACACTTGGGTCATCTGTACTTTTAAAGTTGCTTATTGTGTGAAACAAACTAATATTTTAAAAAACAGTAATTATGTGATCAAAGTACCAAATCAGTTGGCAAAATAATCCCAGTAGGAGTTAGCTTTGACTTTTCTGCAAGACTAGGCCCAGTGCCTCTTCCAATCCAGATTTCATAACCTTTCATACCCTAAACACAGACATATATAAAAGCTATAGACACAAAAGTAAATCATCTAATCAAATGACATGAACTGCCCTTAACTACCCTAAAACAAAGCTCTATGTGCACTGTCTGTGGCCACACAGGCAAGCTAAGAGACCCATCTGAAAACTAGCAAGTGAGTACAGGACATGATTATTCTGATATTTAACTTTTTTTCCCTCTTATTCTCTTCACGGGTGTTTTCCAGCAGGCTGACACCTGCTTTTTTCCCGGAGAGCCCAAAAGGCCCAGCCCACGCACCGGCAGGAGGGTTCTGCAGGAGCTGCTTGACTTGTGCTGGGGACAGCTCTGTCCTGGCCATGGACAGGCTGACCCCCAGCTGCTGCAGGGATGATTTGATGTTGGCTTGCTCAAAGTGGGTGTAGAGGGTTGTGGCGGGAACTCTCCTCGAGGTGCCATTGGGCGAGCGCTCCACAACGTAAATGATCACTTCTGTCCTGAGCCAGGCAAAATGCAGAACGTCAGGAAAAGGCCAGCAGCACACAGGAGCTAACACAATACAGAACCACCCAAAATCCGAGCTATCACTTCTCCCAGCTGACTTTTAACTTCCTTCAGCTAAGAGAGATGTAAAGTACCAGTAGCTGCAGGGTTTAACGCAGCAAGGGAGAGAGAAAAGCTGTAAATACCACTACATGGTCTGCTCTCCCCACTTTTAACAACCATATTCTATGGTGATATTAGTATTACATTAAGAATAACCTAAAATCTCTGCAAAGGTACTGGACTGAATGCCATGGTACTGTGGGAAGGTCACGTACTGATCATCTGGCATCGTTTTAACACCTTCAACATTGACAGTAAGGGTCTGGTTTCCTCCCAGAATTTTGTGTAGTGATTCCACGAGCTGCTGCTGCTGGCTTCGAATATCTGCTTCTTTTCTGTTAAACACCAAGACCACGAGGCCATCTTCGTCTTTGTTGTTGGGCATTAAACTGTAACCCACAGCCTGCCAAGGAATAAATGAAAAATGAAGGTACATTACTCAGTAAAACATTATCCTTGTGGCATGAAGGGACGGGGCTAAATCCCTCCATTTTTAGAGCAACTGGCTCAAAATTTAACTCACAATGTATTCACAGCTGCAGAAACATAAAATCAATCCCCTTTTCAATCATTCTCTCACACAGCCATCAGTAGAGCAGCTTTTGAAACAGTTTAGATTTTTACAAAAAGTTCCTAAGTATCCTTTTCCCATCAGGGGAGTTGCCAACACAGCAGAGCAGACAGCAGTCAGGAACATTTTACAAACTGACCCTTTTTCCAAATTGCAAATAGAACCAGAGGATCAGACTTTATTACAAGCAAAAGCAGAGTGGCAGCTTTCACCTCCTCTTGCCTATCAGCTGTCACCCCAACACAGCACTGGTGACAGGGTGGACACCAGGGACTTTGTGAGGCCCTGACACTGCGTGTGGGTGGCTGACCTGCACCTTTCCCCTCGTGCAAGTTCAGCTGAAGAGAGAAATGAGTTAAAGACATGCCCAGGAGCCCGGTTTTGTCAGCAGAGGGTAATCCCCTGCCACAGTGAGCCTTGCAGAACCAGCCATCCTGCCATGGACCACAAGTGATAGCTAAGGAAGAATTCGTTTTTAAGCACATACACCTCTGGTACTTCTGTTTTAAATAAATAACTCTTCCATGATCTCTTTATGCAACACAGTATTTTCAAACTAAAACAGAGTGTTTTTACTTTACTGTGGTCCTTCAAAGAACAGCCTGTAACATGTATCTCAGCAGCCTGCCTTTCTTGGTCTAGAGCTGCATGCTTCTCATGTGCCCTAGAGCTGGAATTGTGTTCAAGTGGATTCCTGTGGAACCCTCCATGTAATGCTTCTTTCTTATCTGATGCCGGATGTTTCCAGAGGCAATAACCAGACTACCTTAAGACGCTTTGTTCCTATCCCTGTGCCACCTTCTCCCCTATTTTTTGCAGGCATCTTCCACTGGCGGCACAGATGGAACTTGTCACTTAAGGCACGCGAATTCACGGCATTAGAAACACTCCAGTGACAGGGACAAGAGTAAACCTAGTACCTGGCATTGCCTAAGCTGAAAACTCTTCTTTTTAGTAAATGAAATTCTAAAATGACCGATTTTGCATCACACAACTTACACTGGGCAATTTCTCAAAGCTCAGAAGCCATGAAAGCAATTTCAGACAATAACTTTACAAGAAAATAAGCTTTCAGGTTCATTGCCAACAAAATGTTCAAGGTAACACTGAAAACGGTGATGCAGCAAAACCAAACATTTGTTAGGCAGGCAAGGTTGCTGCCAGAATTTAATGGAAGTCTCATAAAGTGCATAATCAACACGAGACTTAATGAATTATTAACCTACATTCAGGGCACAAAGTTCGCACTCCCAAGGATCAGCTCGGGGAAGGAGGGTATCACCACGCCTGCCCCAAATCCCCTTACAAGCTCCAGGCTTAGCAAGGCAGTCAGCAGGTGTGGGATTTGTGGAGGATGGAGAGCCACAAATTCTTTGTCGACATGAGAAGCAAGATCTGGAACTGCTGATGATTCCATACACGGAATGGAGTCAGCGTGAGCACTGGCAAGGATAAAGCCACAAGAAGGCTGAAGGCTGGTGGATTTGAAACCTGGCACAGGCCAAGTTCATAGAGGGTTATTTTAATCTGGACAAAGCAATGAAGAAAAACCCTGATGTTCTTATTCCAAATGTTCACAGTTTCTTTCAGACAAGAAGGTTACTTTTAATTTTCTGTCTTACTGTAACATACAGAGACAGACATTAAAATTAATTTCCATAGATCTATTCCAAACACACACACACACTAACCTGAATGCTAGCACATGAAAGTGTTACTTTCATGATCCACATCTGGGCTCATTATCTAGTCCCTCCACACCACCCAGATTTCCAGCATCTTTGAACCTTTTAATGAGTATGCATCAGAACTGTGCAGATTACCTGGAAAAATACTGTTTCAGAATACTCTTACCAAGGACAAAATCTGATTTAACACCCACGAGATGCTCAGACTCAGCAGATTGAGGGCATTGGTGCCCTCTGTGGGCAGCGGAACAATGCCATACCTTAAACCTGCAGAAGGGGTTTTCCTGCGTGAACTCCACTGGAGCGATGTTGTTGTTGAAGTATCCTTTGCCCGTGCCCCAGAAGGCCTGGAGCTGGTTCCATTTGGCCAGAATGGCATCCCTCTCATCTCCCAGCAGTGTCGGGGCCGAGAGGGCGCTGGCCGTGTTGATGAGCTGGTTGGACTGAGCAGGGGTCTGGGCAGGCTGGTTGAACAACCCGCTGCCTAACGCTGCGTGGGATGAAGAGAAACAAATTAACTCGTCGTCACCTACCATCTGCCCATCACGGGCATCACTTCTTATCATGTTCTGAGAAGCAAAATAAAAACTCTGAATGAATAAATGAATTAAACTCAGATCGTGTTTCTTAAGTGTCTTTTTACAGCCATTCTTCACCTACAACAGAAGTTCCTGAATGCTACATTAGAAGAAATTTTTTGTTTGTTTGTTTATTTGTTTCAAATGAGACACCTGTATTGATCCATGTCATCATCTGGCACCCTCAAAATCTAAATCTGACAGGCAGGCTGGCTGTTACAAATTCAGTGAACTCAGAGCCTGAAGGTGCTTATTATCCAATTCCCATTTAAATTAACCTCAAAGCCTTTTTCCTCCCCCTTCTTGTAATGCTGTGGCTGCAACATCAATTCTCTAACTACAGTTTCTACCGGCATTAAACCAAAGGGGTAAATATTGTTGGAAGCTCAAGGGTGAAGCTCAGGGACTTGCTTGAGCTCTAGTTTAAAAGTTTGAGTGTAACAGCCTCCTGTTACAATACACTTCTGTCCCGCTACCTGAATAACTGAGGGCGTCAGTCTTGCGCCTTCACTGCTAAGGCATGGGTAAATCCAAAGGCCATACTCACTGGTCTGCTGCTGCTGCTGCTGCTGCTGGGTTCCAAAGCCTCCAAAGCCTAGCCCAGTTCCCAACCCACTACCCAAGCCAGTTCCAGTTCCCGTGCCAAAACTGGTACCAAATCCAAAGCCTTTGTTCTGGGTAGCACCAAAGAGTCCTGGGGACAAGAAGTAAAGGGTTATTGAGAAGAAGAGCACAGCTGCCATGTACTCCAGAGCCCTGGATTTGCTCCAGAGGCAGTGGTGCCTTACCGCTGGTGCCGGTGTTGGTGGGAGCGGAGAAGCTGAAGGCCGGAGCCGCGGTGGTGGTGGTGGTCCCAAAGCCGCCGAAGGCACCTGCGGAACACGGACGCGGTGAGGCAGCGGCACGCGGCCCCGGAGCCGGGCACGCAGCACGACCGACCGCCCGCCGCGGTGTTATGGGAACGGGGGCTGACAGACGGATGGCACACGGCACAAGCATGTAGGTCACACTGAGCATGGGGACCGACCTCATCGTCCACGGAAATGGGGGAGAAAACACGGACCACAAAGCCACAACTTGTATGGTGTGTCAAGAAAGCAAACAGAAAGGCAGCAGTCGACTGACAGCTCGTTCCTTTACCAGGGGATGCGCTTTCCCTAGCGACAGACACAGCTAACAGTACTACTTCTTAGATTCTTTCTCAGGAATAAGCAACCTGATGTTTTGTGAACTTTACAAATAGTCCTAACCTCAGGAAACAAATCAAAGCCTGAGACCAGGTACACACAGTTGCTGTGCTTACAGGCAAAATTTACAGGTAAGATTCTACAGGGTCCTCTGTTTTTTTAAAGTCTTGTTTCCCAATGATCCTCCCCGTTACATCTCATTTGGAGGTTCAACCACTAGTATAGGAAGACGGATGCAAAAGCAATCAACCTTCCACAGGTGTTCAGGAAAAGCAGTCACTGGCCAGCAGGAGAGGACCTAAGTGAGCGCCTGAGCTCCAGCGGTGCCAACGGGCTGGCCCAAGGTGCGGCCTGTGGAGCACTGACCTGCCTGGGAAACCAAGGTCCCTGTGCTTCATGCTGCTTTTACACGGGTTCAGATGAGGGAAGACAGTCTGCTACAAAGGACCTGTCACAAAGATCCTGCCTCTCCTAACTCACATGTCAATGGCAAAAAAAAAAAAATAAGATTCTTTACATCTATTACACTCACAGTCCTCCTGTCCACAAACAAAATGAAAAGCATAAATCACAGCTGATATGCAACTGCATTTTATATTTCCATTCAGCAAACATCTTAATGTGGGTGGGCACAAGAAATTGTTCCCTGTAACACCCATGTTCCAGTCCTGCCAGCAAGTGGGACACCCTGGCAGGAGAACCAGCAGATGACACCATTTTTAGGCACCTTTGTACTCACAGCAAATTTAGTCATCCTTTCTTGAAAAGGGACCTGAGAGTACAAAATAAATTTCAAAGGATCAAATTAAATACCACATGGACTATCCACGGTCTCTTCTGGAGCAGCTGCAATGAAGCCAAAGAAATCCAGCCCAAGAGTGTTCCCAGCAAACAGACCCCAATGATATCCCTGCAGTGCACTGAACAGATGAGAGGCGCTGACACAGGGAGCGATGACACTGTGGGATGGATGGAATTCCTATACGAGCAGCAGCAACGGGACCCCCCGGGCTAATTGCACACCAACAAAAGCACTAGAAATCCATCCAGTCCAGTGTTTTTATAGGGAACAGGAAATACCTAAAGTGAAATGACATCAGCTGATTGCTCAGATCTGATGGATCTCCACGGGGCCACAGAGGGCTGGCTCAGGCCCCCCGCAGTGCACCCATCCCGTGCGGGGCCTCCCTGCGGAGAGCTGGGCCAGGGGGCTTTGGGATGCACGGCGGCTTTCGGGGAACAGGGCACAGCTGGGCTCGGACCTTGTGCCGGTCGTATACAATTTGTTTCTCCACGGAAACTACTGAGGTGTGGTGCATTCATGACAGCCAACGCAAGGCCAATGAGGAGACACGGGGGAAAGATGAAAACATGACTGCAGATGTCCAAGAATCTCATGTCAGGAAACGTGGCACAGGGACCAGCTCTGGGATTGCTCGGGATCACCTGAATTCATTCCCATTTCCGGGACTTTTGGCTACAGGGTTGTTTTTCCTCAAAAGCTATTCCTCGAGAATTTAACAAGCAAAACCCCTGCAATCCTACGGCTCTCCAACCCATTCCATTTCCAGAGCTTTTGTCGCCAGTCTTCACTGGATGTGAGGATTAGTTGTGGATTCCCAGTGAGGGATGTAATTCTTGGACCCCTGCTGGTAACATTTACCACAGAACACGGATTTACGCATTATCTACCTGCGCTTGCCAGACTGTTACCAAAATTGAATGGTGGAGTTGAGGTAGTGGAAACACCGAAATTCCCAATATTAAAATTCACCGCGGGATTAGCAGTTAATCCGAAACCCCCAAAATTAAACCCACTGGCAGTGGAGTTTGCAGTCTCAAGCCCACCAAATCCTGACGAGCGGGAAGCAGAAAAAGAGCAAGGCAACGTTAGTTCTGAGTGAAAGGCAGGTCCCAGGAAAGAAGAGCCGAAGCATTTTTCCATCCCCGTGGGCAAGACAGGCATAGTTAGAAACAAAAGGTATTAACTGGCATTAAACATCATTTATCAGACACAAGGAGGACAGTTAAAAGCTTCACACACTGCTGCTGTAAGGACATTCTTTTTCAATTATACTGCGCATAAAGCAGCAGCATTTCCCCACCTTATTTCAAAGCCGTACATGAAACCATCTCTGTGATTCAATATTCACATTAAGAGTAATTTTTAACAGCCTAAGACTGCTCGATACAGCTGCATCTGTGTTAAATGTAACAGATAATAGCAAAATTAATTCATAAACTATCAGGAAGGCAAGAATAAATCATCCTCATACAAATAATACCCTCAGATACATGACAGCGGAACAACCACGAAACACAGCTCCAGCAGCTGAGGCAGCACACAAACCTCAGCTGCTCCAGGGTGGACTTATCCAAGTTCTATTGCCAAAATCTCCCCACCTCAGCCTTGCTGGATTTACTGATGCATCCAGCACCCCCGGGATGCAGCTGAAGCAGGTTCATGCTGGACAGACAACGGGAAGTCCTGAGGTGCGATCCCAGATTTCCCTCAGATATTGGTCTGTGAGTGTACAGGCAGCACAAGGTGATTTTTTTGCTTTCAGATGGGGCCAGAGTGTGTGTAAAAGTCCCAGAGTGGAAGAGACAGTAAAATTCAGGTTAACTACAGCAAAGGTAAGTCCTGCCCACAGGACTTGCTTGGAGCCAACAATTAATTATTTTACTAAGTGAGGGTAAGGAAATCTCTGTCTTAACACTTCGCTACGACTGACAGTGACAAAAGAAGAGGGGAAAAGGCCTTCCTTTACAAGTTAACCCCTGTCTTTTACCTTGCTTAAAAGTGAACTTCCAAGGGCATCTCATCCAAAAGACGACTTTATCGCAAGCAAAATGCTGATCCAAGGGACCTGCACCACCTCAGCACAAGTTGCCTCAAGAGCAACTCCCGGGGCCGCCGGAGGCCGGGCGGGGCGCGGGACGGCGCCTCTGAGGCGGCCGCGGCTCCCATTGGCCGGGGGGCACGCGCTGCCGG